>BSBK01004964.1:5000-457500 GCA_027943335.1 Chamaecyparis obtusa | reverse complement strand
TTAGGTGCATTCAAATTATAATGATTTGAGTTAGTAAGGTGTTTACAATATGCATTAAAGAATTCAAATTTCATGTTCTCACATTACACTATTTTCAATTAGTTATTTAATGTTTTCATAAATCAAGCCACTCTCTGACAAGAATGGACCATATGCTATTTAAACCATGAGCACACACCTAATATATCAGTGTGGGAAAGATTACTTGATGAAAGGAGAATCATACTTGCTATTCGTAGAATTTAGTTATTGTTTGAGTGTGATATGTCATTATAGTGTGATAAGATAATAATATAATGGGTTTATGTTTATACATATGCTAACTAGCTTCCCATACATTACATATGCAGTGAATAGCTCCTACATACATCACAAAGATAATAGTAGATGACTCATTAATGAATCACAAAGATAATAGCTATTGGATCAAACAAGCATGACAAATAAAATGGTGACTCACTCATATACAATGGATAACTATCCTTCATCCATAGTGCACCCTAGAGAGTGATAATGTCAGTGCATCATACACTATACTCTGGGCCGTAGTACTTTCCATAGTATTTTGCAAAAGTGGATACTTGGAAGGAGGATTTGGTTAATCCCAAGCAGTTCAAAATGTAACCCAAATGAAAATATGAAATTAGATACAAATAAAACTAACATAAGTTTAAAATAAATGAATAAAAATGACTAAAAATAAAAAAAAATAATCAAACTTAATAAAAAACAAATCACTTACCTTTATTTAATTCTAATCAAATATATTGACAAATTAAACCAAAAACTAAACATAAATTTATTTTACCAAAACAAATTTTACAATTATAGTAGAGTAAATAACAAAATCATTATACAATTATAGTAGAGTAAATAACAAACTTATTATAATTCTTATTTTAAATTCTGCCCTATATCACAAATGAAACACATTCCACTCACTGTATAACTACACTGAAAGAACTCCATCCTCACAAACGAATTTATTTATCCCTATACATTATAAGCAGCAGCTTGCAAATCAAATAATTCCAACCGATGGAAATGCAAGATAAAATGATAAGATACAAATTATTCCAACTACGAGATAAGATACAAAGATTTAAGAAATAATATCATGTAATTGTGCTTCAAAAAGGCTTCTACAGCAAAACTTACTTTTGTCCCGCTAGCAAAACTTGCATTTCAACTGCCACCTTTTACTGACGTATTTTGCAAAAAATCGCTTCTAATCTTCCGTCTTCCAACTCTCCTGCATCATGCATTTGTACAAGGAAGAGGTTGATCTCCAATAATAGGAATTAACTCTAATTCGGCAGTATTGTTGCCACCAAATCATGAAGCTGCTCCCCTCCACGAAAACCTCTTCGGAAATGGTCCCGTCTCCGATAATGGTTGCAACGTATATGTCAAAATTTATACATTCTGCCAAAGAGGTACGCGGTTCTTCCTCTTGTTGGATATTTGTCAAGGCTTTACAAGCCTCTTCTAAATGAGCCGAAAACATGAATCCTCTTTTAAATCTCCAGAACTATATTCCTCAAGCCTTTTCTCAAGAACTATGTGACGATGCGGTCGGACCCCATCTGAAAGATACCTTTTGTTCCCCTTCTCTGTAAGGTAGTGATATGCAATGTCCAGTGGCTCTGCAAGGATTCTATATGCTGTACCAGCATATACCCATTTGTTTGTGCTTCGGAAGTCACTGGGCAACAGATGCTTCTCTTCCATCTCAACAAACTTATCCCAGAATTCTCCCAACTTTGTTCTCGCCAAATTTACATGAAAATCCTTCTCATCATGCTGTTTGAAAGCGTCATAGTAGGCAGTGTTGTTTTCCTCACAACGCATTTTGTACGATTCCAGCTCTTCCATATAACTCATCATTGAGGTTTCCCACTCCACATTCAGTTTCTCAATGTTCATATCTTGCTCATTTTCGACCTCTCCAGATTTTCTGAGAGGAAATGATGCATGGTTGTCCTGCTTAAAATAAAAAGTCGTCAGTGCCACTGTCTAAACAAAAGAAACAACATTACTAAGGGGAAAGAAAACAGAGATCTAGTAAACTACGAGAGCTATAGAAACCAATGTTATAATCAACTAATAACTGAATTACAGCAGATCTTGACAGGTGCTGGGTGTAATAAAATGACCAGAGACTTAGAGGAGTAGTGTCCTCATGGCACCTCTGGTTTGGAGATTTTTAACCCATTCTTGAAATGCAGCTCAACTGAGATTTTGATCCATGTCTAGTGCAGCCAGCATTTTGATTTTGAGTTTTCAATTCTAAAGTACAAAAGTTAAAGCACAATCAGTAAGATTACCTGATTTTCAACTCCGATTGCTTCCGATTCCAAGGCTATTCCCATTTCAGATGAGTTTGAGATGCAATGTCCTGCATTTAGCAAGGCTTCGCCAATACCTTCCAGCAAGTGCCCATAATCTGTGTGTTCTGAAATACAGCTATCTGCGATTTGATCGAATGGTATTGTTACTTGGTTTTCAAAGCTGAAATGTAACCACTTGAGAATAGTTTCAGAGTCCTCAAAACAAGTTGGTCCACTGGTTGAACAGAATATATATGTCCCGAATGGTACAAATGGACTAATAGGACCAGATTCTCCTGGGTAATTGTTTTCTACCGTAGATGTGCACTTGAGGACATTGTTAACTTGAGTCATGCAAGCTTCTGAAATAGAAAGATGTGGTACAGAATCACAGTCAATGCCCATTTTTCTCTGCCAGTAAGGCACAATTGCATCCAAGGGCTTGACAATTGATTCATATGGTGCAAGGTACATCCTAGGAACAATATCATACTTGCAGACAACATTACAAAATCTGCCCAACCAATTCTAGCGCCCAATTGCATTGATTCATATGGTGCAAGGTACATCCTAGGAACAATATCATACTTGCAGACAACATTACAAAATCTGCCCAACCAATTCTAGCGCCCAATTGCCTCCTGAATTACGGCATTGCCAACCAGGGGAGCACCAAATATAATGCAAAAGGAATTGAAGCTTCTCAGCCGTTTTTCAAGAAACCAGATAGTGGCCAGAGCTGCAACTGCACCTCCTATGGAATGGCCAACAAATATAATCGTTTGTTCCATTAAACCTTGCACCTGATGGAACAAAAAAATGCGGAATTTCATTCTATTTATAAATATGTTAGATCTCTACTGAATAAAGTAAAATTGGCTGTTTCAATGATGGCACTGAACAATTGAGGGATATCTGATGGAACAAACCAATTAGTGGCGAACTGCTAATATAATATACCATAAATACACTCCAAGAAAAATAATAAAATTCTCTAACTTTATAGACCTCTAAAAACTCATACTCTGTTTCCAAAACTGAAAGTTAACAATACTGTCAACATTCATATACATCTACTATGAGGAAGTGGACTCGGATGAGGATCTTTCGGCTGATGAGTTGGAAAGTGGTACTGATGACAGTTATGATGCGTCGGAGGAATAGAAAAGGGGGAAAAGAAAGGCTAAAAAAGAAAAAACACGCTAAATTCTCCACTTCCAAGAAGAGCAAGTCGAGCAAAAAGAGAAAACCCTACACTGTCATTGATTCCACCTTGGAAGATGAAGACAATGAGGATTCTGACGAGGAGGAGACTCCCTCCCCTCGGAAGAAAAAATCCAAAACGATGGTGTCTTCCTCAAATATCCAGAAGGATATAGCTTCTAATGAGAAGAAGGATCAGAAAGGGAACGAAAATATGGCTGGGGATAATGCTGTTTATATCCAGACCCAGAATAAGGATCAGGATATGGCTATGGATAATAATGTTGATGATCAGAAACCAGATTACTGAGCAGGGGGTGGAGACCAATGTGAACAATGACAATAATCAGAACACCTTCTCTCTTACTAATGCCAAAAGTGGGTAAGATGCTTCGCTCAAACCATTGATGGGCTTATTTATGACAATCAGTTTAAAGATTATATGAAGGCAATAGGAAATAGATTGCAGATAATAGACACTATTGTTATTGGGAAGCAGAATTCGAAATCCCTCCAGGATAGCATTACGGAGATGAATTAGGCTATTGGCAGGGTGGAGGACTTGAGAGGTGCTTTTGATTCCACATTGTAGAAAATTGAGACCAGAATCTCGGAAAAAGAGGAAAATGACAAGAACAGAGATCAGAGATCAGAGACTGCTGGATTTGGAGAACAAAATGGTGAACATGGAAGCTGCCTTAAGAGAATTGGAGAGAAGAGCTTTAAAATCCTCTGATCATTTGAAGATTCTTGTGGGCAAAGTAGAGGAGGAAAAAGGTTCTCCACGCCAGATTACTGACAAAGATGCAGTGGATGCTGCTCAAGGAGCAGGGAAGAGAACAAGGGCAAGTACCAAGAAGAAGGACACGAACATCAATAGAGACTATGAGGAGCTGCAGAACGCGGGCATCAACATTGACCTGATGGTTATAAAAGCTGCTGAGTTTCTCAATACCTTCTGAGGGTCTGTTGTCTGTATTTTCTGGTTTCTGTCTGTTTTGGTCCTTTTTAGGTAGGTTGCTGGTGTTTGGGTTGCTGGCTTTTGTCTCTTGCCAGCAGTTTTTTTATAGTTTGGAACTATGTCTGTTTTGGTCATTTTTGGTGGGCTTTTCATTGCTAAATCTTTAATATATACTCTGATTGTAAAGGTTTCGGGTCCTTAAAACATGTATTTCTTATAATCAAAACATTCATATACATTTACTCAATAGCATAAACAAGTGGAAGAAAATTTAGAGTAATACCTATGAATAAAGTCATCACAAATTATAAAAAAGCTTTTAAAAATTTACTCAATCAGATATCTCATTAACATACAACTTAAAAAAGCATTGCATTAAAACTGCAGGTGGATACTGATCGAAGTGCATGGGGATTTGAGTTCGATTTTGAAATACAAGAGGAGCAGGATTCCTTCATCTCAAAATAACCTTTAATATGTATTAAACGATCTATCTAATTACCTTGGCCTTGAAATCTGATTTTTTCAGAATATGCTGGAATCGATTGAGAGCTCCCTTGTGAGCAAGGGCCGGTTTACCATCATCAACATTTATACCATCAGAGAGGGTTTCCTCGTTCTGTATATTGCTCTCTCCATATTTACTATCTGGGACATTGAAATCTTCTTTATGAAATGAAGGGAAGACCACATATACTACATCTTTATCATTTTTCAGAAGATAATTGTCTTCTTCATTTTTGAAATATTACATATTGCCTCCCAAGCCTTGGGCAGGATCCCATCGGTAGCAATCAAAGTTGCAAGCTCCTGGCCGGAACTGAAACTGTAACAACAAATCCACAGATCACCATGTTGTGGACATCATAAAAACAAAGCTTCATTTAGTTAGCAGCTTCTTAAAAGAAAACCATGAAATTTCGGGAGTCAATATTAATTGTTTTCTCATTAACTCGCTTACAATTTAAAAAAAATTTAAAAAGTAATTCAGATTTGTATTGTCTTTTGAGCATAAAATAGACGTTCTGATAGATTTGTATCAATCTCATCACCACATACTAGCATTATGAGGTCTGTATTCCCATTCAAATTAATTAATGAGAGAAAAAAACTGTTATGCACAAAAATGTCTACATTCCCATTCAAAATACAGACAAATATAATTTAAGAAGAGCCTAGAAAAGCAAAAACAAACAAATCAATATACTTTTAAATCATTGTTGTCTTTCGCTTTTGGTTTTCAATCGCCTGAATTGGCAGCATTCTATTTAGTAGAGTTGAGAACAAGGATTTTTTTTTCCAATGCCCTCCGTCCAAATGTCTGCATTCCCATCCAAAATACTTACATTGTAGGATTTGGGAGATTTAAATCCATGGCTTGTGGAAGGTTTGAGAAGTGCCTCTTTACTGAGATCTTTCCCTCTCCCTGCCATTTAAATATATATATATATATATATATTATTTAGGCAGAGCCTAGAGAAGAAAAAAAAATGAAAATGCAGAAATCGAAATTAACGATATACGATTAGAATGGTTTGGTCTTTTGCTTTTGGATTTCAATCGCCTGAATCGGCAGCATTCCATTTTATTAACTTGTGAAACAATAATTTTTTATTTATTTTTTATATCAAAAGCTAGAATCTGCAGCATTTTATTTTTCAATGCCCTCCGTCTAAGGGTCCCCGCTCGGACCACCATTTAATTTTCGTGGCTTCAACGATATACAGAGTAAAGATGATGAGATTTCTCAGTTGCAGTGGAGCTTGAGAATCTGTACCTACATACCTGCGATACTGTGTATTTCTCGCCGATGGATTTGAAAGGAGAAGTTGCTCTGGCAAAACTTGATGCAACTCTAGAGAACAATTTCGCATGCGGGCTTTCGTACAATATTGTTTTTGCCAAAAGAATCTTAATTGTTAATATATATATATAATAGTCAATTATACAATCGCATTAATATGTCTGCTGCTACCCCTTTGCGGTATTATGAAAAAGAAAATAAAATAAAAAGTATTATACCATAATAATATTTATTATAATATTTAATAGTATTGTTATATATCTTATATAACTAGCACTTGCACCAACAAGGTGCAAGGGTTACACCGATAGCAAATAATGTAAGATTTCATACAAATTAAGGAAAAGGTGTTGCATGTGTATCTCGAGATCCACTCCTTTCACACCCAATCATTACTTTGTCAAACTTTTTTGCGTCAAAGTCTAATATGCTCTTTCCCTTTACTTGTTCACCAAGTATTCCTACATTGTTAAACATGGTATCTAATCTTCCATACTTGGAGACTGGTTTCCTTACAACCTCTGCTACATCCTCTTCTTTGCATACATTGCAATGCATGCATGTGCAACAAAAGATAAGGAAGATGAAATATTTTCTGTTGCATTGTATGTAATGTCTCCTACTAGAACTTTTGCACCATCTTTTGCAAAGAGGCAGACTGTTTGCAGATAACTGAAGATTCAAATTATAAATACAAAAATATATATTGGTTCCTAAAAGATAGGAACATAATCATGTTGAAGAAGATAAAATTACTTATCTTAAAAGTACAAGGAGAATGACAAAATCAGAACACAAAATACACTTAGCCAAGGATTGAAAAAAAAGTCTCACAACTAAAATCATAAGCTATATCATATTTTGTTGTTAAGTTTTAGGATGACCTTATAAATAGCTTTTCTCAAAGTATAATTACACAAGAAATACATGATTACCATGGGATGAAAGGATGCTTCTATGTATACAATTGATATGTAGTGATGATTGACTAGTAGTCTTTGATCGTCTTTGGATGCAATTCCCTTTCCAAATTTATTGAATTCTAAAAAAATAAGGGATATCTTTTACCTTTTCTTGACAACAAAATTGTTGAGCCTCTTCACCTTCTAACAAGAAAAACTATTTTGTAAGAAATACAATGCAGGTCCAGGTCCAGTATTCGTGAATGGTTTCAAACTTGTGATTGGACTGCCTCTTTTATTTCACCCTTTATGAATCTTCCACAACAAATGCCTTAAAAATTTCTACACCTCTCTTTACTTTCTTGTGTAGGCTTTTCTCAAATTTCTACAATTTGACTTTATAATTTCTTTTATAAATTGAAAGGAAGAATGTATGAATTTGACATATCCTATCTATTTGACTCTTGGCTGGGGAAGGGGAAAAGTATACAAACCAGAATTACCTTCTACATGAAGCCGCTTGCCCAATTTATGGAGAAGGGCGTAAATCCTGCAAGATCTTGCATTGTCATTGCGCTTCATCTAATGAACATGTGGCAAGCTACCAAACAACGTTGGAGTAAGATCAAAGAACTTGTTATTGTCTTGGGCAAGATAGTTGAGCTCTTTCATGGTGCCAATGGACTCTAATATTTTTCCCACTAGTCTTGCGGATAAAAGTCCCAAGTTTCTCAATTTCAACCTCTGAAAATCCCACACATCTGGCAAAGCTCCTTTGAGTGAATTCTCACTCCATTAAATTTTGCGAATTGGCCAGAAATGAGGGCACTTTGTTGAGAGTTTATTATGGTTCAAATCCAAAATTTTAGGGTTTTCAGTTACGGTAAATTGGGAGAAATGCCAATATCTCAGATTATGCAACAACCCACTTTGGTCTAATGGATTATATGTTCCCAACATTATTCTTTTTCATCAAGGTTTCCCACACAAATCACACCTACTCCTCTAACATACTTTAGAGTCTCTTACTTTTCCTCTTTAATCTTTATATAACTCCCCCATTTCTCTCTGTGCCACAAAGTTGAGCACCTCTGCATCTCCCCTACTTCCATTTCTTTCCTTTGCCTCTATTTTCAGCTGAATCATATTCCATGGCTTCTACTTCAGATCAATCAGAGATTGAGATTGCAAATGCTTTTTCATGGCCTTGCACCACCATTTTTTCCTGCATCTGCATCCACTTCTGCTACATCACCATTGCATAAATCGGTCTACAATGTTTTTATTAATCATAGGCCATGACATGTTCCAAAGCCTCAGCCCGGGATTTTACCAGATTTTTACGATGTAAATTTGCTGATCTCTACTTCGTCAAGAATTTGAGAGCGAAGAATTATGCAAGCATTTCATATAATTATGTAGGCTCTCCTAACATGTTCGGTGGAAGAAGGTATGTATTTGACCATTGTAGAGACCGCTGCTCAACATTCATAACTACAAAAAAATAATACAATCATCACTCATCCAATCTTCATTTTTCACTCGTACCAACGAGCCCAAAAACATAGAAAAATACAACTGTGATCCAAATATGATTTTCATTCCATTGCTAAACAAAGATGCCCAAAACATTGGCCTTCTCTGGGTTAATCTCTGGGTTAAGCTCATGCTCCGCTTCTAAATTTGAAATGGTTCGCAATAGATAGCGGGCCCATAGAACTGCCTTAAACACTCAGGTAACAATTTATTTCGACGGACGGAAGAAGTAGGACGAAAGTTTTTTTCCATATCAGATAATTTAGTCAATGGGTGATGCCCACAATAAAAAGACTATCGGCTTAATTATAGTATATAAAAATATATCTATATATAATTAATATTTTTTTATTATTAAATATCGAGGGATCAAAAAGAGTTTATACAATGAAAAAGGGGGAGGCAATGCCTCAACCCAATAAAGTGCCACAACTAATCAATAAATAATAGCTGAGTACAAAATTAACAAAGTAGATAAGAGTTTCCATGAAGATATCACAAAAAAGGAGCCAACAAAAAAGAGTTATCTTATTTCAAAGAACATCATCATAGTTTTCCACCTAGGATGTCCATCCTTGAGCGCCCTCCATCCAGACTACCTTCTTCCATTCTAGAATATGGGTAAATAACTCGATCTTGTCAAAGTAGGGAACTCTGTTAGCCTTGATCTCCTTGATCAACTTCTTGAGAGCATCATCAAAAGCCATCTAGTCTTCTGCAATGCTAGCCCACTGAAAGCCATCGTTCATTTCATAGATGAGCATAGTGGTATAATATTATTAATATTTAAAATATAATTGAACTATTTTTTAAATATATATAGATAATTGTGTTGATGTCTAGATGAGGAGATGGAAAAAAAATCACTTTGCAACTAGCTTGCATCTGACAGAGGCTAACGAAGGCATCCTCCCTCGAGCGGCGTTTTAGGCTCGTGGTTGTTTTGGTTTTGTGATGTGTCTTCCTTTTGTTTCCTTGGGTCCTATTTCATTTATACTTGTGTGCTTTTATTTTTGCTTTATGTTTTATGTGTTATTTTGTGCCCTTGTTGTGCCTTGGTGATTTTGGGTGAACATTACCCTCGTCTGGTTCACGTGTGTGATGGGAGGTCCAATGAATAATGGTGATATCTCATGGAAGGATGTGGAAATCATTATGGGAGATGCAGAGGCAAACTTTAATGAGAAGTATTACGAGACTGCAGACACTATTAATGTTGGTAATTCCATTGGAAAATTATCTTATAAGCAAGTGGTGGCTGAGGATTCCATTAATTTTTTGTCGAATGCATAGTTTAGTGGAGTATTCAGTAGGAGATTGGTAGGTGCAGGACATGGGGATATGGGAAGGACCGCAACTGATGGAAGTGGATGAAGTATTCAAGGAGATGTTGAATCTAGTAGCATCGGAGGAGAAAATGATAGGTCTCCTTCCCTCAGGTTGAAAACCTTCTCTCTTTCACCTAACGAAGATATGGTTAATGCCATTAAGGCCGAGCAGAGTAGGTTAAAGAATATTGTCATTTTCTTTGTCTATTTAGATAAGGACTCTTTGTCATCTCTTAAGTTTTTTGATGACTGGTTGGCCTCGTTATGGGGCAAGAAACTTGGTATTTTTTTCAATTACTACAGGAAGGTACATCAAGGTCTATTTGTTATCTTTTTAAAAAATCATAATATGTAGGAAAGGGTGTTGGATAAGAAATTTTGGAATGTAGGAAGGTCTATGTTTAGAGCTTTTCCTTGGACCCCAAAAGGTAATTTTGATAAAGTGGTTGCCAAGTCGGCCCCAAACTGGGTTGAAATTAAGAATTTTCATGTTGAAGTTTGGCCATTTTTTGCTCATATCCTTAAACCCTTGGGCTCAGTTTTACAAATAGAACAATCAAGGGTAAGTCTTCCCCATTTAAATGCTAGGGTGTTTGTTACATTAGCACTCGAGGTAGATTTTCTTGACTGCATTTCTTTGGAATTTGATGGTGAATTGCTTTGTTGGTAAATTGCACTATTAGGGAAGCTTAATGCTTGTTTTCACTATAGATGCAGTGGGCACACAAAGAAGGATTGTCCTACTTTAAAACATGTTCAGAAAGAAAGATTTAATATTGTGCCAAACTCTGATAAAAAAGGCAATGACAATAACAGTGGTAATAAATTTGTTGATAACGAGGGCTAAAATAAGAAAGAAGATAATAATTTTCTAAGTAACCCTAACACTCAGGTATTGAAAGAGATAGTAAAATAAACTAATCAGAAACACTCCTCTACCATAAATCTTGCTGCTCATACTGATATTGTGAACAAAAATGTTTTTGTTACATTGTCTAATCCCTTATTCGATGAGGACTTTGAAGTTGTTCATGCTTTGAGAGTTGTGGAGGAAGTTCTTCCTCTACCTTAGATGCCCATCGATCAATAGGTGAGCCTCCTGAACCTATGGAGTATAATGCAGCCCTCACCAAATTGAATGCCCAACAATTAGCTATTGCTAGTATTAATGAAAAGGCTGAAAAATTAAAAAAAGATCATAAACAACACCAACCCCCGAGTGTGGAATCAAATGTCCCACCTGATTCTCTCCAAATTGTGGCTTTTAATAAAGAGGAACAATTTATAGAAGTGGTTAGTAAGAAGAGAAAAATAGGAGATAGAAAATCCATGTCCAACAACAATAAAGGAAAGAACAGCCTACCAAATTGTTTTAATAGAATGTGCAAGAGCATGAAATCCTCTTCCAAATAGTTTATCATGATGCACATCCATAGTTGGAATGTTAGAGGTTTGGAAATGTCAAATAGAAAATACACTGTCAGGAGATGGTGTAATCAGTTGAAACTAAAGGATGTTATTTGTCTGCAAGAAATCAAAATTTCAGGTTTTCATGCCAATACTTTTCTTAAATTTCTATGGGATAAATCTATAGGGTTCCAATTGAACCATGAGAAAGGAAAAAGTGGAGTGGCGATTCTCATTAATCCCAAATGGGCTGATCAGATAATTAGTCATGGTTATTCTCCTTGTCAGAGAGTTATTTGGTTGACTTTAAAGATTCAACAAGGTGTGTTCAGGATTTGCAATGTTTATGCATCTAATAATTACAGAGACTGAGAAAAGCTTTGGAAGTGGTGTTTTAAACATCTTCCCAGTAATCCCTAGTTGTTTTTAGGGGATTTCAATATGGTAGAACACAGTTCTGACAAGTTTGGAGAGCTTAAAAATTTGTGGAAAGGAAATGAATTATTCTTTTGGCAGAAATTTGAAAGGAAATTTAACCTTATGGATCCAATGGAACACATGCATAAGGAATTTCAAGATATTTGGTTCACATGGTGCAATAACCAAGGGGGCATGTATTGTAGGCTTGATAGGTTTTATGGGGATGTCTTGGCCTTATGATTTATCTCTAAAGGAGGACATGCCCCAGTTATGGTTTGTCCAACCTCTATATCTGACCACTCACCCATACACTCTTACATTAAATTTGAAGGTGTTAGTTCTCCAAAGAAAAGTGAGAAGAAATATAAATCTTTTAAGCTTAATGTTTCCCTTCTTGAAGATAAAGATAATCTGGAGGCCATTGAGATGGTCATTGCATTGACCAAGTTTTGTAATCCTATGTTAGACCGTAGAGAGATGTGGGAGATGTTGGTGATGGCATGGAGGAACATTTTTCAAATTATTGGAAGTAAATTGGCTATGGATATGAATAGAGAAGAATCATTTTGGCAGAACAACCTGATTACCATTGAGAAAGAACTATAGACTAAAGGGATGGGTACAGTTCTTGAAGTAGACCTAGCTGCTACTAAACATAAACTGAGGATGATTCAGAGGTATAAGACCCAAGGAGAAAAAATCAGAGCTAGAATGAACTGGATTAAAGAAGGGGATAAAGGCTCTGGTTATTTTTTTAACATCATTAGAGCTAAGAAAAAGAGGGAACTGATTGAAGAGATACAATTAGAGTCTGGTAACACCAATGATCCAGAGGCCATAAAAGAGGCTTTTTACTAGTTCTATAGTAAGTTGTTTTCCACATAATTTTCAACAGAGTCAAGAGGTACTAGATAAGTGTATTACACTTATCCCCAATAAAATATCAGGGCATAACGCCTCAAAGCTTAGTAAGTCTATATCTCTTGAAGAAATCAAGGCAGCTATTGATTCTTTTGCTAATGACAAAGCTTTAGGATTGGATGGACTTCCTGCTGAATTTTATAAATAGAACATAGACTAGATAGGGGTTGAGCTTCTTAATGTTTATGAAGATGCCATGAATAAATGTTCTCTTGGAACTAGTATCAATAAAGGGGCTGTGAAGCTTTTACCCAAAGCAGGAGATAGAACATTAGTAAAGAATTGGAGGCCCATTACTTTACTCAACCTTTCCTACAAGATTCTGGCCAAGGTATTAGCTAGAAGAATTGCTCCTTTACTGTGAAACTTTATATCTAATTTAGTCAAACTGGATTTATTCAAGGAAGGTACATACTAGAAAATTTGGTGACTAGCTGGGAAGCTATGCATTGGGCCTGGGTTGATGGATTGGAGGTAGCTATGATTCAGCTTGATTTTGAGAAAGCATATGATAGGGTGGAATGAGAGTTTGTACTGGGGATGCTTAAGACATTTGGTTTTCTTGATTATTTTTGTAAATGGATAAAAATCTTATTCAAGGATTCTTCTACAGTGATTGAGGTTAATGGGTCTCTCTTGGAACCTTTAATGCTTCAGAGATCTATCATACAAGGGTGTCCAATTGCCCCTTCGTTGTTTGGGATTGTTGCATATGCTCTTTGTTATATTCTTAGGGAACAATGCCTAAGTCCTCTTATTAAAGGTATCGCTCTCCCTAATAAGGAAGAACTAATTAATGCTCAGTTTGTAGATGATACAACAAATTGTTTAGAAATCTTAGAAGGTAACTTTGACTTTGCAGTTGAAGACTTGAATTTTTCTATAAAGCTTTGGGTTCTAAATTTTTTCCTCATAAGTCCACGATGTTGGGATGGTTAGAGGAGCCTCCAGACTGGCTAAATCGGAAATGGTGGCAATGGGCTGGGCCTAAGAAGATTGTTCGATACTTGGGTATCCCTTTCTCTGTCGAGCCCAATATTGCAAGCATGTGGGATTGGATTTATGATAAAATTAACAAAAAAAAACATTAAGTGGCAAACACAAACTCTTTCTATTGTTGGTAGGTTGCGAATTGTTCAGAAAGTTCTCTCTGCCCACTATATATACTATGCTTCTGGATAGCTATTTTATAATACTCAAGTCAACATGCTTTTTAAGATTCTTAGAGATTTTCAGTGGTTGGATGGGCGTGGTAATAGGAAAAGGCATTGTGTGAAATTGGAGTGGTACTATCAGGAAAAAAATATGGAGGCTTGGGTTTGAAAGACCTCAAGACTCATGGCACTTCTTTGGCTGCTAAATGGATATATAAATCTCTATGGGGTAATGAACCTTGGAAATTTCTTATCTGAAACAACATAGAGAGATTTGTGATCAATAAAGGAAAACAATGGAGGGGTGTTCCAATATGTAATATTGTGATGGGAGATTGCAAGTTGAAGTTGTTTGGATAAAAAATATTTCACTCTTTCTAGAAAGCATGGATGTAGGTGAGACAATTCATTCTAGATAGGGGTGTTGTAGGTGGTCCTCCTTTTTATACTATCAGTGACCGTTCTATTTGGTGGGGGCAGTTTTATAACGAAAAACCCCTAGCTCTAACACAAAGTTGTTCTGCTAAACTTTGGAATTCTAAAGGAACATCACTAATTCAGGACTTATTAATGGATGGGCACCTAGGGTCATGGACCAATATTAGCTCTAAATTTAATATTCTTTCCTCACAGAACAATACCTTTACACTCATCATTAAGGCTTTGAAAGGTAATGTAAAGGGAGATATTATTGACTCTGATTCCTTTCTTAAGAATGCCAAATGGATTGATGGTACTAAATTGGCTGCAACATCCACCAAACAATTGTATCATATTATTAAAAAGGATTCCTCTATCATCACTCATGGGTCTCAGTGCTAGGGTTTTGTTAGTCCTTTTTCTGATCTGCAATTCTTTTTTGATTATTTTTGGAAGGGCAAAACTGCACCAAAAAAAGCATGTTTTAGACAGTTACTTTTTTTTAAAAAGCTTGTTGTGGGCCAAGTCTTATCTTCAGTAGGTTTAGCTCCTATTTTTTGCAGTCACTGTAATAAAATTGAAACTTTTGAGCATCTTTTTTCTGAATGATTTTATGCATGCAAGGTTTGTGCTATTTTTATCGGGTCTCCTTGTCTTTGGAATTGTAAGCCTGGTGTGTCTTGGAGTGAAATTCTTGCTGGTTATGTGGAGGCCTTTGATTCTAAATTGAATAGTTTTTGGTTTACTCTAACAAATGAGATTCTTTGGAAAGACAAGAATAGAGAGGTTTTTCAGAATGAGAAAAGGAAACCTGCCAAGTTTAATTTTAAACTCACACACTTTCATATTATGTCTAAGGTCTCAAAGGTGCTCAACATTACAAAGAGTGAATTTATGATGCTTATTCATGAAGGAAGTCTGTTGATTCATAAAGATGAGGTGCAGTCTACCTAGTACATCATGGACTTTCAAAGCTTCCTTGCACTGATTAAAATTGATGATCTCAATAATCTACTGAAGACCTACCATATGGGGACTGAAGAACAAGTGGCTGCTAACACTCTCTACTCTATATAGGAAGAACCCTCTGGTTGGGAAGGAGTATCAGAGACACAACGTTCTGCACAGGCAAATAATGCCTAGACTCCTTGAGAAAATGATAGCCATTGGGAATGACTTTTGAATTCTCTGCAACTAATATTTTAGTTAATATTTGAAATGTTGTAATTAAATACCAAACTTATAATCTAGACAGTATACATTAAAAATGGTAGCACTGCCCCAATTTTGTAATTGTATATGTTATGGGGGTTGTGCATAGATATAGTTGGTGGATAATGATCTCTGTTATATAGTTTGTATCTTTTGCTAAACTATCCTAATATAAAAATATATATAGATAATTAGGAATATTTGATAATGAAACAAAAATAATGTTATTATTGTATTTAATTAGCTATTAATAAATTGATCATTTATGAATTATAAGCTTTTATTTAATTATTTTTTTTAGAAAATTATTATTTTTATTTATAAATTTTAAAAATAAATTTTTATACATTAAATAATTGAAGTGTTATCAAATGTAGATATTTTAGTTTTTCATTTATTTTATTATAATATTCTAAATTAATTAATTTTCCTATATATACACATAAATTTTAATTATTTTTTTTATTTTTTTAAATATAGATAACTAATTGTATTAGCTTTATGTAGGTCAGAATGAACATTATCAAAAAATAATTAAAAAAATCAAACATTATCTCTAAATTAACATAGAAAAGATAACTAATTATTTAATAATTAATTTTTGGGAATGATATAATATGCAAGAGAAACCTTGCCTATTTTTCCTTGAGGACTACGAGGGGATGCTCATGCAAGAGATGATTATTGTGGAGGCCTATGAATAATTACTCCCCTGTTCACACACATTCCTATCTTTACAATAAAACATTACTACTTTTGAAACTTAATGAGAAAAATGAAAGTTGAGTTTTTTGAGGTGTTTTCTACAACTTTTTTAACTATGGTTATTCAAAATATGGGTGGGGACCATTGTGAATCAAACCCAACACTTGTGTTGAGCTTAAGAAAGATGCCACAATGTGACACATTTACTCTGAGGGAGGGGTTACCCAATTTATAGAATGTACAATAATGGGTTCGATGAGAACATGTCCATGTGATTTTTCATTTCTTGGTAGTATAGGAGGGTCATAATTGGAAACATCTCCTATAACATCAACAAAGATGTCATAGCCTAAGATACAAGTCTCTCCACTAAAGGGTGTAACTATAAGAAGCATGGTAGGGTTTTGAATGACAACAACTTGAAGTAGTTATTCCATAAAAATGAAAAAAATCATCAAGCTCAATGGTGGTTTTGACAAGTTTGAGTTAAAAGCATCTTGAAATCGAGTGTGTTTACTGATAATAAAATTCTTCAGCCTAGAAGGAAGATTTAAGGTTTATTACATTTACCATTTGTCTCTATTGAATCACTTCAAGTATCATACTTTAATTTCTTTTCCATTTTTTCTTTTGAATTCTATGCAAAAAATGGTTAAGGATGTAGTTGAAATGGATAACACCTAAGACAAAAAGTCTATCCCTCTTCACTAAGTTCTAATTTTTAGGCTCTATAACTTCCATCTAACCCTTTTTTGTAAAAAAAAAAATTACACTCATCGAAGCCTCATTCTCAATTTCTCCCCTAGTCACGACAACTCTATAAACCCCTAGCCCCAACAAGAAAAAATATCCTTTTTTTATCATGGGGACTACCAAAATCTCATGGCAGCCCTACTAATGACATTATTATGGAAGGTATTTTTTGTTAGATAACTGAGAGGGGGGGTGAATCAATTAAGTCCAGTTATCCTACAGTCCCAAAATCTCCCAGATGTATATATAAAAACTTTCTATCAAATAATCAACTTGGTAAGATATCAACTATGTCTTTCTTTCTATCTATCAATTGCTAGTAAATTCAATATTGTGTTTACCGATCTATCTAGTTATGAAATGTGTAAAGAAAAATAATAATTCAACACATCATTCACACATAACATAGATTTTTAATGTGGAAACCATGTTAGGGGAAAAACTACCTGGGACCGGTAACCCAAAATAATTCACTCTTCTGAAGTGAGCTTGATTAGTAGCCAACCTTGTTAAAGGTTACAAAACACACTTTAAGGTGTGACCTGGTTAGAGGATTTATCACTAATAGTTCTCCCTTGACCAATGTTCACTATGGGGTCAACAAGAAAATAATCAACATTCATTGAATTTCATATTGAAATACAAAAGACTATTAAGTCTCACTCAGTTAAGAAATTTATTTGTAACAATGGTTAAACTGATACAGTAATGATCTGATTCAAATACAACTATCAGTTTGCATATTTTTAGATCTATGCTAAGCTCAAAATACCTCCTTTGATTAATAATAAATTCAATCCTTCATATCCTCCAACTTTATTCCACTCGGTGTATGCTTCTCTAATGCTCAGTAATGTATGTAGTTTAACTCAGTTCTATCTTCAACCAGTTTGATCAGTGGTACATGAAAATAATCCTTTCACGTGAATTCTCCTATACTATCAAAAATCTCAAACTCAATAATGAATCCCATGTATCCTTATATAGACATCATAAACTATTTTCTTTTCATCCATTAGATTTTGCCTCTTAATCTCCATCATTCATTTTACCACTTTAACCTTCCTCGATAGTTGTATCATTAACATGTTTCATTCTTTGTTATTAGATCAATATTGAATTTTTTAGCCATTAGATCATTATAACAAACATTATCTTCTACCTTGAAATCATAAGCATCTGTCCATCTCATCATTTTAGTTGGTTGTTATAAAAATTTATTTATTCCTTTCACTCAGTCAATACTAGAATGTGTCAGTGATTACCTGATCGGTTGATACTATACTTGGTATACGCTACACTAACTCGGTGTATATAGTAATCTTCATTTACCGACCACAAAAACTTGTTTAGTTCTGATCTTCAATACATAACAAAATCATGTAATATAATCAAGTCATCAACATGATGTCATAGACTCATCAATAAGTTACCCAATGTATACCATACCATATCTTTCATATCCATCTCATCTTCATGTAGGTATCTCATTCCTTTACCATTTTCCTTCTTTAGATATTTGTAACCATCATGATAAGTATAGTAAAAACTAGTCGACATCAATGATAATATATCGAATGATTGAATTATCTTACACATCACTTTAGTAGCTCAGTGACCATCAATCACTATCTTTCACTTGTCCATTCTTTCCATCAAGATATTGAATCAGTTGTAGGTTATAAATCTCTCCCTTTGGCATTAATGGTAACACAATTATAAAATATGCCATAGATTACCAAACATCTTCTCTACAACTATATAAACAAATGTTGTAGCTCAGTATGCTCTCCCTAGCTTGTACATTTAATATGTTTAATCACTACACAATATTATCATTCCATATAGACTCTCCCCGTGGATTATATCTTCTTCATTTCTCATTGATTTGATTCTCTCTCCCTCTTTCATTGATTCTCTCTTCCTTCGAATATTTCATTGATTCTCTCTCCCTCCATTTGACAGCAATGCCAAAAAGAGTAAACAACTCTTCAAGTATCCAAAATATTATCTCTGGTATTTGGTTTAGATCAAGTACCTTTCATGTACCGATATGCAGTGTCATTTTTTTCTCCATCTTCTATCGTTCACAACCTTATGAAATCTAAAGTGTGAGAAATATGCATCAACATCATTTGATGTTCTGATAAAGTATAGGTTGATGCAACCTCCTGATCACCTTAGTGACTAATAGATAGGGGATGGACACCTAGTCTAGTCCTCAAATACTCAAATGTATCCTTAGGTAAGGGTTTATTAAATATATCTGCAAGTTATTCCTTTAACTTCACAAACTCCAATTTTACTTGTGTGTCTTGTACTTTTTCCCTCAAATAGTGATACTTTATAGATATATGCTTTTTCTTTGCATGCATCACTAGATTCTTAGAAATATTTATAGCACTGGTGTTATCACAATATATTATCACTATATTGTATACCTCAGGGTGTTATCACAATATATTGTATACTTTCAGGTTGTTCAATGTATACCTCTTCCTCAAGTATTCCATTCAAAAATATAGATTTTACATCCATTTGATATACTTTAAATCCTTTGTAGGCAGCATATGCAAGCAATATTCTAACTCTTTCAAGTCTAGGAACTGGTGCAAAAGTCTCACCATAATCAATACCTTCTTCTTGTGCATATCCTTTGTAAACAAGTCTTGCCTTATTCCTTGTGACTTCACCATTCTCATTCAACTTATTCCTGAATATCTATTTGGTTTCAATTACATTCTTATCATTCCATCTCAGTACCAATGTCCATGTTTTGTTTTTCAATATCTAATCTATTTCTTCATTCATTTATTTAATCCATTCATCATTTTCAAGTGCATCTCTAACATTTTTAGGTTCAAATTCACAAACTAAGCATGTGTTGTTTCTCAACTTACTTCATGTCATCATGCCAACTTTCTTGTCTCCAATGATCTGATTTTGTGGATGGTGTCTTCTCACAAATTTTTCTAGTATTTCCTCTCTTCTTTGTTCTTCATTCGGCGTAGGATCAAGGTCTTCCTCGGTAACTATTTCTTGATTCTTAGTCTCTATAGGTTGATGCTCAGTATCATTATCCCATTGCTCAGTAATGCTAGGTTTTTGCTTGGGTAGAGTGTCAAGTTGCTCAATGTATGTATATCTACCATAATCTTCTAGTTCCTTTTTTCTTTCTTCATCATTTTTCTCAGAAAACTCATCAACCCTCACATTTGCACTTTCAATCATTTTGTTAGTAACCTTATTCAAAGATTTGTAAGCTTTTGTTTTAGTAGAATATCTTAAGAATATTCCTTCATCACCTTTTGAATAAAATTTTCCATTTCTATCATCTTTCAGAATGTAACATCTACTTCCAAATATTTTGAAATAACTTACATTTGAGTGTAGCCATACCATAACTTATAGGGTGTTTTGTTTGAATCTTTCTTCAGTTGTACTTGGTTCAATGTGTATACAACAGTACTAACAACTTCTCTCTAGTATGTTTGTACAACATCTTTTTCAATCAATAGTGTTCTAGCACAATCAATAATAGATCTATTCCTCCTTTCAGTAATTACATTCTATTGTGGTGTTCTTGGTACATAAACCTGTCTTTTTATTCCATGCTCATTACAAAAGTTAGTGAACTCATCAGAAATAAACTCACCACCTCTATCTGATCTCAAGCATTTTAACTCTTTCCACTTTCTCTTTCCACTTTAACTTTATGCCATTTAAATATTTTAAAGGCTTTAGTTTTTTCTTTCAAAAATATGACAATCATCATCCTAGAGTAGTCATCAACAAATAAGATAAAATATCTATCTCCATAATAACTCTGATTTCTCATAGGACCACGCAAGTTGGTATAAACCAACTTCAAAATAGAATTAGATGAATAGTTTTTGCTCTTAAAACAAGATTTTGACAATTTTCACATTTGACATTGTTTACACATGACATGGTCAGGTTTAGATAAACTCGGTAAGCCTCTAACTCTCCTCTTCTTACCGATTTTAACTATGTTGTCAAAATTCACATGACATAGCCTTTTGTTCCATAACCACACATCTTTAGGTCTAGCCAATAAACAATAAGTTTCAGCATTATCAAGATAAAATAGATTACCTTTAGATTGTTCACCACAACTGACCAACTTTCCAGTTTCATCATAGATTTTCACCTTTCTATTTTCAAATGCAACTCGGTGACCTGTGTTATTTAGTTGTACTACACTCAACAAGTTAAAGTTAAGTCCCTTCACCCAATATGCATTCTCACATCTGATCTTATTGTTCAACAAGATATATAGGTGAACCCACAATAGTGGGTTACACTATTTTAGACATGTTGATTTTTGCTAAAATAACATGTTTTTAATAAAATATGATGATTTAAGCCTTGAGAGGTTCCATTTGAAGGAATTAATTACAAATGGTTAGCTCAAATCCTCTTAAATAAAAAAAAAAACATTGATATAACATCTAAACTCCTCATTCATACCTACAATGGAGTCTCCTTCACACCTATTAAAATGCTAACAAAAAATCACTTTGAATTTATATTTTGGTAGATCAAATGAATCCATTTGACAAACATATCTATGTAGTAAGGTGCTATGAAGAAAAATCTTTCCAATGATTATAATGTTAATATATATTAAGTTTATTATGACTTTCTATTTTTGGTTTTACTAAACATAGATATTTTACTGTATGTCTACCTCTATGTTTGACACTTATGGAAAAATAGTAAATGAGAGAAAAACAATTCTGAAAAATATATATGCCCTAACTATTGAAGTAATCTTTCTATAAAAAAAAAATTAAAAAAAATTGGACAAATACATGACAAGTTATAAGCTATGTAGTCAAAATATGTCAAAATTATCATTTAGTCAACTTCAAATGTTAATAAAATATGAAATAATCATGATAATGTAATCAAACCAATTGCATGCCCTCTATGTGGATGTTACAAAACTAAATTTGAATGAAGTACATTGATATCTATTTTATTAAAAAAGTTATGCTCTATGAAAATAATGTAACTCTTTGAAAATGACGTTCTCAACAACATACCATTTTTCATGAGAGAAACAAAAAACCATTCAAATCAATTCAATATATATATATATATATAGAATCTAGAAACAAAATCCTAAAAGACTAA
The DNA here is from genome assembly GCA_027943335.1 of Chamaecyparis obtusa. Lineage (NCBI taxonomy): Eukaryota > Viridiplantae > Streptophyta > Pinopsida > Cupressales > Cupressaceae > Chamaecyparis > Chamaecyparis obtusa. The sequence goes on along the minus strand of BSBK01004964.1, from coordinate 435,284 downwards.
TTTACTTCATCTTCCGATTCCAAACGGTTTAATGACAATATGCATCTGAATTTGAAAGTTTTTTTTCAAAATGTAGAGTTCAGTGTCCGTTCAGGCAAAAAAGTGTAACCCACTATTGTGGGCTCATGCATATCCTTTTATTTTCACTAGAAAAGGTGTATCATTTCTCATTTTAATAGATCTACCATTATAATGATCAAGGTATTCAAATTTGTCTTCATTACCAGTCATATGATATGTACGAGCACTATCAATAATCCAAGTATCATTCTTTCTAACTTTAGAAATAAGTGATGTTTCAACATACCTTTCTTCTTCTTTTGAATCTTCTTTCAAAGCTACAAATACCACCTCAATATCTTCATCAATGTCAGTGTTAGTGTCGTCATCATCTTCAACAAGGTAACATGCTTTCTTTCCTTTTTCTTTGTAGTCTTGGTTGCTTCTTCTATCATACTATTGGTTGCCTCTGTGTTCTCGATCATCTTTCCTGTCAAACTTTATTTCACTGGATCATTCATTATTTTTGTCATCTCCTTTTCTGTTAGGACATCTAGCTACAATGTGGCCAATTTCTTTACAATGAAAACATACCAAAGTTAATTTCTTTTTATATCATCCTTTACCTTTCTGCAGTCTTTTAGCCATTAATGCTTCAAGTTCATCAAGTTCATCCTCATCACTGTCACTATCACTCTCATTTCTTACCATGTGTTTACTGCTTGATTTACAAATTTTCAAGGACGATATAAATAGTCATTCAAAAGTAGTCAATTTACCGATTAGGCTGGCAAGTGTAAGATGATTAGCCGGAGCTAATCTCATTCCACGGATTGCAGAGATTCTAATGGCATAAATAGGCAAAAAGGTTCTAAGAATTTTACTTACAATAGTGTGTTCTTCAATAATACCTCTTGCTTCTTAGATAGCATTGATAATCTCCTTAATTTGGTTGTTGTATTGTGAAATTTTTTCTTCTTCTTTCATTTCATGTCATCAAAATTTCCTCTAAGACTCATAGGTTTTTCTCTCAACACATTTACATCTCCTTCGTGAACTAGTCCAAGTTTGTCCCACATTCCTTTAGCAGAAGTGCATGTCTTAACATCTTCAAATTCAACATTTGATAAGGCAGCATCAATCTCTATCATTGTGACATTATGTTCATGTCTATCTCTCATCTGATCAATAGTCAAAGCTCCACTCAGTTGGATGAATTCATTATCCAAGTAGTATATAGAAGATTCTCCAATTCCAGATATATGTAATTGGATTCTACTTTGTCATGTCGAGAAGTTATCTTTGTTTAGCTTTGGTACCTCTCTCTTATACATCTTGTGATCTTTAGCTTAAGTGTTTCAAACTTTTCCTTCCAAGCACTCTACACGGTGATACCAATTGTTAGATAAATGAGAGGGGGGATGAATCAGTTAAGTCCAGTTATCCTACAGTCCCAAATCCCCATATGTATATATAAAGAAAATTCTATCAAATAATCAACTCGGTAAGATATTAATTGTGTCTTTCTCTTTATTTACCGATTGCTAGTAAATTCAATACTATGTTTACTGATCTATCTAGTTATGAAATGTGTAAAGAAAAATAACAATTCAACACATCATTCACACATAACACATAGATTTTTAATGTAGAAACCCTGTTAGAGGAAAAACCACCTAGGACCGGTAACCCAAAACAATTCACTCTTCTGAAGTGAGCTCAGTTAGGAGCCAACCCTATTAAAGGTTACAAAACACACTGGAAGGTGTGACCTGGTTAGATGATTTATCACTAACAGTTCTCCCCTGACCATCATTCACTATGGGGTCAACAATTAAAAAAATCAACATTCATTAAATGTCATATTGAAATACAAAAGACTATTAAGTCTCACTTGGTTAAGAGATTTATCTATAAAAATAGTTAAAATGACATAATAATGATCTGATTCAAACACATCTATGACTTTGTGGATTTTCAGATCTATGTTAAGCTCAAAATACGTCCTCTGATCAATAATCAATTCAATCCTTCATATCCTCCAACTTTATTCCACTTGGTGTATGCTTCTCTGATGCTTGGTAATGTCTGAAGTTCAACTCAGTTCTGTCTTCAACCAGTTTGATTAGTGGTGCATAAAAATAATCCTTTCACGTGAATTCTCTTGTAGTATCAAAAATATCAGACTCAATAATGAATCCCATGTCTCCTTATATAGACATAATAAACTATTTTCTTTTCATCTGTTATATTTTGCCTCTTAATCTCCATCATTCATTTTACCACTTTAACCTTCCTTGGCAGTTGTGTCATTAACACGTTTTGTTCTCCCTCATTCGATCAATCTTGAATTTTTTCAGTCATTGGATCATTATAACAAACATTATCTTCAACCTCGAAATCATAAGCATCTATCCAGCTCATCATTTCAGTCAGTTGTTATAAAACTTTATTTATTCCCTACACTCGGTCAATACTAGAATTTTTCGATGATTACCTGCTCGGTACTTGGTATACACTACACTAGCTCGGTGTATACAGTAATCTTCATTTACCAACCATAAATACTTGTTCAGTTCTAATTTTCAATATATAAAAAAGATTATGTAATAGAATCTAGTCATCAATGTGATGCCATAGACTCATCACTAAGTTACCCAATGTATATCATAGCCATATCTTTCATATCCATCTCATCTTCATGTAGGTATCTCATTCCTTTACGATTTTCCTTCTTTAAATGTTTGTAATGATCATGATAAGTATAGTCAAAACTAGTTGATATCAATGACAATACATTGACTAATTCAATTGTCTTACACATCACTTTAGTAGCTCGATGACCATCAATCATTGTCTTTCACTTGTCGATTCTTTCCATCAAGCTATTCAATCACTTGTAGGTTATCATTTTTTACCTTAATAAAACCACTACTACCTCCACTATTAAAAAAAAAGAAAAATTAAAAAAAAATCTACCTATCTAGCAAAAAAACCCTAAACCCTTAATCCTTATAGAAAGTAGTTGATGATGCAGAGGAGGATTTTGGGGAGGATGATAGCATGAGTAAAACCCCAAATCCTCAATTCTTTAATATATTGGTTGGTTGTGTAATATCAAAGAGAAGAAGAAATTTTTGGATTATGACTTGGAAGAGAACAAGGTTTCCAATGATGGGAATATTGTTGTTGAAGAGGAATAAGACTTGGAAAAAGATTCAAAAGTTTAGCCAAATCTATTAATGATAGCTCCACAGACATTTCTAATAGAACCATGACTAAACCTTTGGATGTAACCCAACATGATATGCTGGAAGAGGAGGATACTAGGTAGGGCAATGCTACTAGCACTTTTGTGGATTGCAAGAACATGTTGGTGGAGGTGGAAACACTAAAGAAGAAAGCATAGGAGTTGGGGAAGAAGATCATTAGCATTTTCAAGTTTATTTTGAGGGTAATACATATCTCAATGAGCTCCTTATTCCTCATGCAAAATAATATCTTAGAAAAGGATGTGAAAAAAGAAGATAATTACAAGGAAATTTTTTAAGTTCCTCACTAAAGATTGTTGCCTTGCATGCACCTAACCACAAGGTGCATGTTTCTAGTTCTAGTTTTATGCTTGATTTTTCTAAATTTTTTAATAGTTTACAATTTTTTTTTTATAAATAATAGACCTAAGCTCCATTTTTATTAATTTTAATCCCTAAATTACAACTGGCTCACTAGGGGAACCAATAGGAGAGAGTCTAGCTGAGAAAACATTCGTTCTTGCCCCAAATATAAAGAAATTATAGAATTGATAGTTTAAACTCATCCCATTATTATTTATTGGGAATAAATGAGGAGAAAGGAATCCTGATGTACAATCTTTACAAATACTTTTGTTGTTTATAGCTTGATACTAATATTGCATTCCCTTCTTCATACAAAGGGGAAGTTTTATATTTCTTTCTTTATTACATAAATATGCTCTTGCATTCCCCATTAGGGGTACCTCTGACCATTCTTCTTTGAACACATCAATCCTTCAAGCCTCATTAAGAAATCCTTGATTTATCTCTATTACACCTATCAAATCATGTATGCAATAAAGAATTCATTCCAACAACTAGGCAAAATATTAGTGACCCAAGGAGGATTTAAAACAACTCCACTGCTCCTAGAAGATGCCTATGAATAGATTAACATGATATATATAGTAGAAATTTCTAAAGGAAATGAAGATCAAAGAAATCCAGTATACCAAAAAGCCCAATAGACCAAAAACACAGAGAAACATAATATATATATATATATATATATATATATATATATATATATATATATATATATATATATATATATATATATATTATATATATATATATATATATATATATATATATATATATATATATATATATATATATATATATATATATATATATATATATATATATATATATATATATATATATATATCATTGTGAGCATACCATAAATCCTACAATTACTTATCAAGAATATGATACAACATTTGGTACCCTGATATTAATACCTTATATAGTTTAAATTAATTAGGACATTTAGGCTTAGAATGCAATAACATGCATACTATAGGATTTGGTTGACTTTAATATCAAGGTTGAATGGATTACTTGAACCCACTAGGGTAAATGAAGGGTTGAACTAGTTCCTTGCACTCTAAACATATTTCTCAAGGGTAATATATTATTAATGCCAATGTAAATTATTATTATCTTATCACACTATAAATGCATCTTGGTGGTCTATGTGCAAATTCTATTTTCAATTTATATTGATACTTTCTTCTTATAGTAAGTTTAGATTTTTTCTTATAAACTTATATATCTAATAATTACTTTCAAATATTTACGACATAATAAAATTTAGTCATACTAGTAGATAGCAAGTCGATTTACAATTTGTGAGAAGAGTGAGAATCAATAATATTTTAAATCTTGAAACTTAATTTTGATATTAATCCCAAGTAGTTCAAAATGTAACCCAAATGAAAATATTAAATTAGATACAAATAAAACTAACATAAGTTTAAAATAAATAAATTAAAATAACTAAAAAAAAAATTAAAATAACCAAACTTAATAAAAAAATAAAACACTTACCTTTATTTAATTCTAATAAAATATATCAACAAAATAAACCAAAAACTAAACATAGATTTATTTTACCAAAACAAATTTTACAGTTACAGTAGAGTAAATGGGTATGTGGAAGATCATGAGGGGCCAAACTATGCCCTTAAGTGGCAATGAAAAATCAGCAAATCAGGGTCAGTCAACTTGACATGAAAATTTCAACTAGCTATGAACCTAATATCAAAAAGTTATAAGAATAGAATCTATAGAAAATTGAATGTAGTTTCTAAACTACTAGGCCTTTTTTGAGAAAAAGTTAGTATGACTGGTGAAAGGTATAGATTTCAATGCAGCAGAACAAAATTTCAGGAAAAAAATAAGAAGTAGGTGTATGTCTGACCACCTTAATCATAATCAAATGATAATATTTTATTATAAGATTTTATATATAAGTAGTAGACTCATGCTCGGATGTGACGCATATTTTTTTGTAATTTTATTCTAAAAAAATAATTAATTATGAACTTTTTTCTACAACATATTCAAAATTAAAAAACTCTCATGTCTGACCACCTTAACTCATTCAAAACTTTACAAAATTCAAATTTTATTTTTTTTCCTTATATTAGGTGAAGCATAGAATGTGACGCATTTTTCGGATTTCAAAAATGTTATACCGTCTGAAAGTTATAGTCATTTTTCAATAAGTATGTAAATCAGTACTTTAGAGGTAGCTCAATTAGAAAATAACTAATAATTACTTACCGAATTCAAAATTTGACAGCAATTATATCAATAGAAAGCTAATAATCTCCTTAAGATACCCTTTTCATTTTATCAAATTTGGGTCCAAAAAAAGTCGTCAGCTACATTGTCAAAGTTTTGAACTGACATTGCCACTTTTTGGCCCCTCATGATCTTGCACATACCCAAATAACAAAATTATTATAATTTTTATTTTAATACTTCCCTATATCACAAATGAAACACATTCGAGTCAATGTATAACTACACTAAAAGAACTCCATCCTCTGAAAGGTCTGGTCTGATCTCTAGGTCCTTCAAGAGTAGGTATTTCTTCAATCTTTGCTTCATGTGTTTCTTCATTAGTCTTAGAACATTATGTTTCATTGAATCCAACTCCATTCATGTCTCCTATAGGTGTCTTTATTTCTCTCTGTTCATCAATCTTATCACTACTCATGTGTACCTTCTCAATATGAAATTTGGATTGAGTGAGTTCTCCTTTAATGATTTGATTGTACTTCTCCAATTCCTAACACTTATCCTTGTAGTGATTAAGTTCAGTCTTCATTTATCCTATATGCACATTTGCTTCTTTTAGAGTTTCTTCAACTTTGAGTCTTGCATCTTTTTCATGTTGAATTTCTTTAATCATCAGAAGATTAATATGCTCTTTTTCTTGTTCCAGCTTCTTGACTTGGTATGATGTATCACTGTCTAAATCCTCTTTGATCTTTTCCATAAGGTCTTCTTTGTGACTTCTTGAAATTTCAAGTTATTCATTTAGTTTCTTGATGAAACCTTCTGCTCTTCTCAATTTGAATTTCAATTCGCCGTTCCCATCCTTTTCTTTGTCCAGGTCATCAATAGTTTCTTAAAAATTCCCTTGAAAACTTTCTGAATCCATTCTGATCTCCCTTAAGCTGTTAGGATTTCTCACCAAGGGCTAAAAAATATGATACCAATTGTTAGGATTAGGTAATACTGAGAGGGGGGGGTGAATCAATATTACAATACTTTAACTTAAACTTCAACCATTGTAGATAAACCGTATTAATGCAGAAATAAAAAGAACATAAACACATAACACATAACTCATGACACCATTATTTGTTCTAGAGGAAACCCTGGCCAAGGGAAAACCCTGGTGGGGATGGTACCCACAACTATGCCCTAAAATATTGAATCCCTATTAGGAGATCTAGCCCTATTAGGAGTTTAGTATTACATAGTACATTTCCTTGTTAAAGGAATGCAAAAGCATGTTAGGGGTATACAAAAACCCAGTTAAAGGTGGTGCACTTACAACTCTTACAATTAGAATACTATCACAAAGTGTTCTTAAAAATGAACTGTACAAGCATCTACTATGCTTAGATAGTTCTGGTTATAGCTCTGTCAAATACTTATCTCGTATCTTCTCTCTACTCTCAAATTCACATCCATCATATCATCATTACAATCACACTAATCACTTCCACAAAACACTCTATACTTATATTAATTCTGACATCCAATTGACTCTCAAAATACATTACAAAACATAATAATTACTTATGCAAATGATAAACATAGAGTTAGCAATCTTATATTACCAAAGTTTTGACAATATGCAACATCCATTTGTCTTAGCAAGTTTCCATACCAACGAACCTTTCCTCAATCACTGCGACTGCTCATACGCCTTGTTTCACTGATTATTTATCTTTGCATACCTTCATATCATTGTATCTTCCTGATCTCTTCACCAAAACACGTGCAACCTTAACTGAATATTATATGTATCCCAAAATTTCTTCTAATAACTTCACAATCCATAATACATCATATGTTATCTTCACTGACCAAAACTATCACACAGTATACTGTTGTCTAGATTCTGTACTTAGTCATTTTCATGACTGAGTCTCCAATACAAAAACTCTCTGCATGCGATCACTCCAACATAAATGTTGCCATAAATGAAAACCATTAAGTGATCCCTATTACTCCCAAAACATCACTTGCCAATAGTTATACCCCTCTTCACAACCTCCCATGGATCCTCTACCTTTATATTTTTTAAGGAGTCCAACTCATGCAAGATGGGGACCATCATCTTTAGGGAATGACCCAATTGTAGAAGAAAGAGATGAGGTAACAAAAAATTCAACTTCCAACATATTACAATCATGTATTTAGTTATTTTGAGAAAATATATCTGATTTAGAATTTGAATTGTTCTTGTGCAAACACCTAGTGAGCCACCTACTGTATTAAAGAGGCTTAATTTTGATGATCCAACAGAGTTGAAGATATTGATATAGATATACAGATCTAGTTGTGGTTATTGAATGACCAAATTTTGTATATATTCTATATTTTTATTGTATATATCGACCTTGACATACTCAATGCCACATTTTTGTAACTCTATTATTGATTTGGCATGTATGCCATTTTTTGATATGTATAGAATTATTGTTCATTTTGATATATGTGAAACTTCAATATTTGATTCAATTTATTAATTGTGTGTTCATTTGTTCATTGTTAGTATGTAAATATGATTTTGTGTATGTACTCATGTGTAGGATTGATGCCTTAAGTATATTCATGTGTATTCAAGTACGTGCTTCATAACTGAAATTCATGTGTATGGGCTACGTGCATGACTTAGGTGAATTCATGTGTATTCTTTATAATCTATGTGCTACATGTATGCTTCATGACTTAAGAAAATTTATGTTTATGCTTTATGTGATACATGTGTTCACATGTGTAATTTATAATTTAAGTGAATTCATGCTTTATGTGCTACATTGTATTCATGTGTATTTCATGCTCTCAACCAAGAAAATCCTTAAAAGTTCACTTGAAAAATGTGGTGATCACCTTGTCAAATCAACTCTTTTGCAATGTATCATGTTAGAACTCTATTATACATGTCAAAGACACATCATTCTATGAGAATCAGTAAGAACATTCATGGAATGATGCTTGTACATAAAGATTTTGTCAAACTGTTATTGAGAAAATCATGACCTATCATTCTAGGTACCAAACCCTTCTTTCTAGGGTCTCTAGGCTAGGGCTTGTTCAAAAAGACTCTCGCAAATCACTCTAGATCCCTCCAATGGATCTAACACATCCCTATGGACCCAAATAGAATAGATCCACCACAAAATATACTCATCATTTGTAGTATATGCTTGCAACAATGACTGGTGTTGCATCTTGCACCTTCAATCAACATTTACCACCATTTGTGGTCTCTCCACCACCATATCCTACATATCTGTGCAACCAAAAACTATTGTACAAGACACCAGTCAAATCCTTTCCTTCAAATGACAATTAAATGATGCAATACGAACATGGAAGTGATAAGAAGACAATAGACAATTAGTTTACTCCATTTCCAATCATAGGTCCATATTCCACAATGCATTCAAATGCCTTGGTTTAATGACTGTACCCACATGCCAATGAACCAGTTTACAAGAATATAAATTTGTTTATTGATTTGGAACCATTTACATTGGTTCTCTATCACAACAATCTACATACTAAATCATAGTCATGTGGATCTCCTCTAATAGATCCCCAAACACTCTACAACTAACATCAACTAACTCTAAAACTGTCTACAACAGTCATAAATGGACTATTAACAATTACAAGTTTTTTTAAGAAGTTGTCAAGTTGACAACTACCTTTTTCAACTTGACCCTCACAAGACATATCTTTTCTTAGATCCTTTTCTAAGGCTTAAACACTCTATCTCAAACCAAATATTGCCCCTAAGGTCATCTAGACCTCATAGTGACCCTTAAAACTTATTTTTCCAATAAGGCACTATTACACTATTTTAGCACATTTAGTGCATTTACATCATTTTAATGGCTCTATTGTCCACATTACAATCCATTTTGACCTTCAAGGTCTTTATCAATGTTACACGATGAACCTCAAAATATTACAAACATGTTTAAAACACATTTAAATGACCATCCTTTGTCTCTTTACATTTGCAAATGACCCTTTATGGTCATGTCCCCATCTCCCTTGGAACAACATATGTTCATTGTGGGCACAAAATGATGCTTCTGTCATGTCTGGTTGGGTATGTTTACCCTAGGAATGGTCCCACTTTTCCTCTTGACACACCAGAACGCTCATCGACATACCCAATGGTGCTTAGTGCACCTTGCAAATACTTTGGTCCGGCATGGTCATGAAGGTTCTAGTGACTTCATGTTCAAAATGAGGTTTTCAGTAACTTTAGCCACCTAATGGGAGCTAATGGAATAGACCATTCTGTGCCAAGATGAATGGTTTGGAAGAAACCCAGTGGTGCAACTTTCAACTAACCCTCACTGCAAGTTTTGGCATCAAGCGAGATTGGCATGCCAAATTTAAAAAAAATTGAATCTCCCAAAATGGAGAGAGGTTATTGTAGGCCTTAGAAATAGGATCCTATAACATCTCATATTTTTTCAATACCTCTCACACAGTTTGAGATACAAGCCTCAAAATATCACTTCCCAATCATGCTTAGTGCACTTGGGGACACTTTACGACATGGTCACGAACATTCTAGTCACTCTGTGGCCAAAAAAATTTTGTCACTAGAATTTACCTACCTAATTGGAGCTAATGGCATAGACCATTCAGTGCCAGGATGAACGGTTTGGAAGAAACCCAGTGGTCCAACTTTCAACTAACCCTCACTGCAAAGTTTGGCGTCAAGAGAGATTGCATACCAAATTCAAACAACTTTGAATCTCCAAGAATGGAGGGAGATTATTGTAGGCATCGGAACATGATCTTGTATCATCTCACAATTTTCTGATACCTCTCATTAGGTCTGAAATATGAGCCTCGAAAGATCATTGCCCAATCATTCTTAGTGCAGCTTGGGGACACTTTGGTCTGGCATGGTCATGAATGTTCTATTCACTTCGTGGTCCAAAAGATCTTGTCACTAGTGTTTACTAGCCCAAATGGAGCTAATGGTGTAGACCATTTGGTGCCAGGATGAATGATTTGGAAGAAAGCCAGTGGTGCAACTTTCAACTAACCCTCACTACAAGTTTTGGTGTCAAGCAAGATTGGCATGCCAAATTCAAAAAAATTCAAATCTCCCAAAATGGAGAGAGTTTATATTAGGCTTCAAAAATATGGTTTGTAGCATCTCACAGGTCTTCGATACCTCTCACGGGGTTTGAGATACGATCCTTGAAAGATCATTGCTTAATTGTGCTTAGAGCACCTTGGAGACACTTTGGTCTAGCATGGTCATGAACATTCTAGTCACTCCATGTTCAAAATGAGTTTGTCACAAGAATTTAATTTCTCAACTGGAGCTAATGGCGCAGACCATTCGGTACCAGGATGAATGGTTTGGAAGAAACCTAGTGGTGCAACTTTCAATTGACCCTCACTGCAAGTTTTGGCATCAAGCAAGATTGGCATGCCAAATTCAAACAAATTTTCATCTTCCATAAGGGAGAGAGGTAATATTAGGCCTCAAAAAAATGGTCATGTAGCATCTCATAGTTTGCTAATAAATCTCACAAAGTCTGAGATATGAGCCTCGAAAGATCGTTGCTCAATCGTGCTTAGTGCACCTTGGGGACACTTTGGTACAGCATGGTCACCCACTTTCTACTAACTCCATGGGTGAAATGAGGTTGTCACTAGTGTTTACTCACCCAACCAGAGCTAATGGTGCAAACAATTTGGTGCCAGGATGAACGGTTTGGAAGAAACTCAATGGTGCAACTTTCAATTGACCAATATTGCAAGTTTTGGCATCAAGAGAGATTGCAATGCCAAATTCAAATAATTTCAAATCTCCAAGAATGGAGAGAGATTATTGTAGGCCTTAAAAACATGGTCTTGTAGCATCTCAGAGTTTGTCAATACCTCTCATAGGGTTTGAGATACGAGCTTTGAAAGATCATTGTCCAATCATGCCTAGTGCACCTTGGGGACACTTTGGTTTGGTATGGTTATGAATGTTCTAGTGACTCCATGGTTGAAACAAGGTTGTCACTAGTTTTTACCTTCCCAACCAGAGCTAATGGCATAGATCATTTGGTGCTAGGATGAACGGTTTGGAAGAAACCCAGTGGTGCAACTTTCAACTGACCCTCACTACAAGTTTTAGCATCAAGCGAGATTAGCATGCCAAATTAAAAAAAATTGAATCTCCCAAAATGAAAAGATGTTATTGTAGGCCTCTAAAACATGGTCTTTTAGAATCTCATGATTTGTCGATACGTCTCACGGGGTCCAAGATACGAGCCTCGACAGATCTCTTTCCAATCGTGCTTAGTGCACCTTGGGGACACTTTGGTTCGACATGGTCACGAACGTTCTAGTGACTTTGTGAGTGGAATGGGGTTGTCACTAGCATTTACCCTCCCAATGAGAGCTAATGGTAGAGACCATTTGGAGCTAGATTGAATGGTTTGGAAGATACCCAGTGCTGCAACTTTGAACTGCTCACTACAAATTTTGGCATCAAGAGAGATTGTCATGCCAAATTCAAACAAAGTCAAATCTCCCAGAATAGAGATACATTATTGTAGGCCTCAGAAACATGGTCATCTAGAATCTAACAGTTCACTGATACCTGTAGTACCCCAAAAATGGGCTATAAGTTAATTAATCTCCTATATCGACAAATCGAAGAAAATTGACATCAAAGTCCTAACCAAAGGCACATCTAAACATCATCGAATCCTAATTGATTATCTCAAATTCTGCATCAAGGAATATTCCTAGTAATATTCCTATTTATCATAGTTATCTTTGATTTAATGATTATTTGGCGATAAATCCTATTTATCCAAAAGTTTGATTAATTGAATATTCTCAATATTTAATTAATTAGATTTAATACTGCCACTTAATTATTTAATTGAATTTAATTATATTTATTCCTAATTATTATTATTTAAATTTGACAATAAATCAAAATTCATATCATTAATTGATTAAATTCTTATTTAATTGATTAAAGCAAGTTGTCATATTTAATGATATTATTTTGGAATAAAAGTTTGATTTAATAATTGATTAACCCATAAATCAATTGTTTTATTTTCAAAAATCAGTTAAGTTGGAAATAAATCATTTTATTTATTTATTTAATTCATAATTAATTATGCACATCCAAAAAATACTTAAACTATAAATCAGAAAATCAATTCAAGTTGTTTTAAAAATAAACTCAACTCTATTTTGAGTTGAAAGCTAATCTCAACTTCTAATTTAAATCAAAAAGTTGTTTTTGCATGATTTATTGTGAGTTAACTATCTTTAATTCCTTGTTGACTCAAAAATCAACTGCGTGATTTATGACTTTTTCCATGCATCCCCAAAGCCTTAGATTTCTATAAAACCAAGGCTCGGCTCTTCAATCTGATATCTCATAATTGTGCAAACTTATGCTGGCGAATTGGTATCTGAAAAATTGGAGCTTCTTTTGCGGATCAAACAAACTTTGTGAGATCATTCATATTTTAGCACATCATTGTTAGAATAACTATATTGCATATCAGTTTTTCATATAGAATAGATTCATATCAGATTTCTCATTATTATTGCATAGAAAAACCAAAAAAATAGATTAATTTGAATCTAATTCATATCTAGAATTTGCATTCAAATCCTTCATTTAGGTGTCATCAAGGTCACTAATCTCGGTCCAATCTGAGAATACATAATCGCATCTACTAGAAGGCGGTAAATCACCTGGTTAGTTTAGTTTTCAATTACTTGCACGATTTTGATTTCAACTAACTTCTAATGTTTTACTAAAGTGTTGTGTTTACAGATAAGTACAAAATTCACACACACATTTCTGGCGCCCACTGTGGGGCCCTGAAATGGGTTTCCATTCAATTTATATCAATTTCTATCATCTTCTTGTCATTTTCTGTTCCAAGCTGTGATTTTTAATTTATGTCCGTATAGTTGTATGAATTTTGTCAGAAACACGTACCAGGAGATACCCACTATCATATGACAGTTGATTTGATCAAGAATCATACCATCAGGATCATAGTGTCATTTGGAATCTATATTGTCATATGATCTGGTACCCAGTGTCGTATGATTTTCTGGACTGTCATCTGGGAGGTGACCCACTATCGTATGAGTTTTAATGCCAGGTTTTGATTGTTGTTTCACTTTTTCAGGTAGTTTTCCAGATTTGTTTTCCTGATTTGGACTAACAACTAACATTAACAATTGAAATTTGTTGTTTCTAATTGGTTTCTACTGGTTTTGATTGGGAAAAGTGTAAGAATTGCTAAAAATAGGTAAGAATCTACTAAGTGCATTGCGAGGAATTCAGGTCATCTTTTCAGCTGATAACATTTCGATTTGGATTAAAAAGAACTCTTGCATGTCAAGCTCGTGTGACCTTTATTACTTTCATATCAAAAATTTCATTTTGGGCTATAAAAATGAACATAGATTTTCTTTTCAGCATCTTTGTTACACATAGTAAATAGGCCCTATAAACACTATTCATGGCTCTTGAGAGTGTGGGTTTCCAGCGAAACCCTTCTCAATGAAGGAACCCTTGTAGGTAGGGAGGATACTGAGGGAGTCTCATGTTCTACTAGATTTGTGCATCTTTAGCTTCTGATTGATGCATTCTCTCTCCAGAGAGGTTGATAGATCATGAGTGGTTGACATCATAGATCTTTGTGAGATAATCTTGGTCTTAGTGTGTCAGATTAATCTACTACTTTGTTTGGGTTAAAAGTGAAAAGGCTAGATGATTATGCTTTACTCCCTTTTTGGGTAGTACCAGAAACTTAGATCCTTGAATCTGGAACTAGTCTCCATGTGGTATATTTTGTGAGTCACCTTTAGAGAGGGTTAACCATAGTGGACATTCCCTTAATTGGGTCAACCACATTGATGGAACCTTAAGCGGTAATAGCCATTTTCACCGTGGTAGTGACAACCGCTATATAAATGTCCTTGTGGAAGAAATCTCCACAGGTGTGGTCTCTTATTGGGCTGTCAGATCTCCCTAGTAGCTCCCGATTGATTAAATTCTTGGACTATGTCAAAACCCTAGTGCGCTTGGATTGGAGTTTGCCCTCTTGAGATCACAAAAGTTGCAGAGTCAGACCATTACTAAAAACCTTAGTGAGGCCAATTTTTCATTTTTTCTAGGAATATGTGCGTTATTGCAAAACTTTTTGGAACATACACTGTTAGCACTCCTAGGGATTACCATAATTTAGTCACTTGATTGTTCATGCGTAGGGTTTCTTTGTCCCCTATTCATTGTTTTCAAACATGCTTAGAATCACTTGCTTACTATTTTGCATGTGTGTTTATCTATCTGGTTACTAAGAATGAATCAATCCGATACAATCTTCAAATCTGGACAAACAATTTTGTGAACAATCTGAAATTGAAAACCTCAAAAATAGAAAAATCTGATGTCAAACACCTATCTGGAGTCAACAGTCATTTTGTAAAGTCAAAAAGTCATACGACCTTTGGCTATTGTCATTTCAGAACCCCCAGATTGTCGTATGATATCAGGTACATTATCGTACGACTTTTGTTGCCAGTCAATTCCAAAGATTCAAAAACCCTACTATCAACTTTCGTGTGAGTTTTGCAATAGTCGTACGAGTTTTTCAATTGTCATTTCATGCTATACCCACTGTCATACGAGCTTGTAGAAATTCATTTAAGAAATTTCAAAAAGTTGTTAGAAAGTTATCAGAACTATCAGAGACCTAGCTTTTCCAGCCTATTTCTAGAATCTATCAAACAAATCACTGTGTCAGGAACAAAGCAAAAAATATTGAGAATCCAATCATTTTCCTAAAGTGGCCTTTTGAATCTGGTTTAGCCTTTAGTTTAATCGATTTGAGTCTTTATCATCTTGTGTCAAAACCTTGTCATAACTATCAATCTTCAATCAATCATCAAAATGGCTAAGTGTTGTGAACTCATGTCCGCTATCTTTTGGGAATCTACCCATACATCCAGGGCATAGTCTCCTTCATTTACGTCTAATCCAAGCTTCAATCAATCAAACCTTGACAAGGTTACGTCATTTCATCTTCTTGAATCAAATCCTTCTTTAGTTGTCTTCATCATATTCTTTTTCTTCACCCAAGGTTAATGGTGGAAACTAGAGCTTCCTCTCACAAGAAATCTGGAGAAATATCTCATACTTTACCTTTGAATACTCTCCAAGCTCCAACTCTTGAGAAACTCTACAATTCTGGTCTCTACGAAGATGACGATGTTGGCAATCTTTGATTAAAAATTGGTTACATTCCTCCTTCATCAACTCATGGAGGTAATAAAAAACTCCTCATTAATCTATCCCAAGGAGAACTCCTACCATGTCTCAAGCAAGGACAAACTTTGGCTCTCAAAGAGCTCAATCTCAACATGGTGTAGATCAGGAACCCACACCTAAAGAAATTGCTCAATATCAAAATGATGATAACTTCAAATGAATGATGAAGCATTTCTTGAAAGAAGATAGAGAGGCATACTTTTTACAATTATCTTATCAAGGAGCTAAACATCCTCCCAACTTTAATGTTGAAGATATCATTACACATGAGGAAGAAACTCCACTCACAGCTATGATGAAATAGATGCATGTCATGCAAGTCAAACTTAATAACCTTGAGAAAGAAAAGGAACCCAACGAGTTCTCCATGGAGGCCCTATGTCCTTTTCCATTTGACAAAGACTTGTACATGCCACCATTCTCGAAAAGAGTGGAGATGCCTAAGTATGATAAGTATGATGGACAGTCTGATCCCCAAGATCATGTCAGAGAATTATGTAGACAATCTATGGAGTTCATGCATGAACCAACCTTTCTGATGTGTCTCTTTCCTCGATCTTTGGGGGGAGTAGCCATTCATTGGTTCTCTAGATTGCCTTCTACTATCAAAAATTTTGAGTTGATCAAATTGTTCTATCAGCAATACTCCTACAATATTCAACATCCAGTCACCATGATTGATATCTGCAATCTCAAACAATATCTATGAGAACTATTCCTGACATTTCTCAAGAGATGGAGGAAGAAATTCTCTCTATATGCTAGGCCTATTCTAGAAACTGGGAAACTGGAAATCTTCATCAATAATCATTTTCCAGAGATCAACTACCCTTTACAAATGCAAGATCATGCATCTTTTGATAAGATGGTAGACAATGCGATCAAAATTGAAAAAGTACTTGTGAAAAAAGGAGACATCACACTTCAAAAGGACAAGTACAAATCAAGATCCAGTTCTAAAGACAAGAACAAAAACTGGAACAAGAATAAAGGCATTGTCACTGATGGCATTGTTGATACCATCCGTGCCCCATCAAATGCATCATCTTTCATTCTAACTATTGGCACCCAAGAAATCAAATCCTCAGAGAAAAAGGTGTTTGAACCATCTCAAAAGAAGCCAGAATACAAATATTGGTCTGCTAATAATAAATGAAAGTTCACTCCTCTTGGAGAACCTTTGGAATCAGCTATGAGAACTCTGTTAGCTAATAACATCATCTATTTGGCTAACATCTGACAATCTAATCCTGATCCTAAACCAAAATGGTGGAGGGAGAATGAATTCTTTGTTTTCCATCAAGGTAAAGGTCACAAAACTAATAACTGCTTACGCTTGAAACATACTATTCAAGATCTAATTGATAAGGGAGACATCATGATTGACAATCATAAGAGCAATAATGATCATACAACATTCACAAAACCATTTATGAAACATGGTCAAGAAGTTTCATCTTCTCAGCCTAATATGGGGGCAAAGGTCAATTATGCTTACCCTAGAAATAATGTTGTTATCAATATGGTTGAACCTTGTCTCTCTGAGAATTGCAATGTCATCACAATTGTGTGAAGAGATAGAGATCATACTTTAGCTAATGCGGTGACTCGATCACAGCCTCAGGCACATCTAAATGGACAAATCCCATATTCGTCAAATGTCCCTAAGATGCCCTTCAATCTTTCTTTCGCTTCCAAACAGAAGGCTATTTTGAAATCTTCCAATCCTAAAGATACGAGGCCAACATCTTATAGCATTGTTCAACAACTCCAACACACTAATGCAAAAATCTCCATGTTTGAGTTGGTTTGAATATCTCTAGCTCATAGAGCCATTCTAGACAAAGCTTTGCTCAGATCCAATGTTCCTGATGACCTTGATTTAGATAGGTTCCAGACTATGGTTGGACATCTTACATCTCTGCAATATATCTCCTTTTCAAAGGAAGATGACAACTCCTTGAGTCACCCACATAACCAGCCCTTGCATATAGAAGTCTTGATCCAGAATTGTAGAGTCAAATGTGTGTTGATAGATGGAGGGGCTTGCTTGAATATTTGTTCTTACAGCTTGGTCACACAATTGGGATTTTCAAAATTGGCTATTGATCCCAAAAAGAAAATAACTATAAAATCCTATGATGAACAAGAAAGATCTTCTAAAGGCACCATTGTCTTACCTATCAGAGATACAATATGTCAAGTTCCTTATCTACCTTCATCTTACAACATTCTTCTAGGGAGACCATGGATACATGAGAAGAAGGCTATTCCTTCTACATTTCACCAATGCTTAAAATTTCCTTATGAAGGAGTAGAGGTCACTATTCTAACAGACATATCCACCACTTGCAATACATTGAAAGAAGGTGCAGATAAACTTGTGCCAAATAATAGAGAATCTTCCATTGAGCCAACAAAAGAAGCATCCACATCTAAAATGGAAGACCTTGCAAAAGAGGTCAATATCAAAGAAAATGGTATGGGAGAATATACAATTGAGCCAGTCTTATCTTTGACATCTCTACCTATCTCAACTAAGTCTTATGGAAAATATTTGAAACAATCCAAACTAGACTCTAAAGAACCTCTTGAGGCATATAAAAAGAATTTTGTAGAAGAGCAATTATCTAAACAAGAGTTTGAAGAGGATGAAGCTGTGCTTGAATGGCTATACAAGGATGAACCTAACTCTCAAGCTATTCCAATTAGTGACTCTACAATATCCAAAATCCCTTCTAAGGCATATGGTCTAGGAGATAAATTAATAGCTAAGATGGTATATTCAAGTAAAGGACCTCTAGGAGTCAGAGGAAAAGGCCTTATAACGCCTATTTCACATACTGGTAGGGAAAACAAAGATACTGCTGGCTTAGGCTTTAAAAAGAAACCCTTCCACCACAAAGGTAATTGTTCTCATGTCATAGATAAGATCGCACCAAGCGAACCCCTTCTTAAGAAGGAAGAAACTAAACCATCAAATAGTGATTTAGATAGCTCTGAACTTATTCCTTACGAGTGTTTTCCTAAGGAAATCAAAGACCTCCTTAAAGCTGAAGATGATCCAATAAAAAGAATTAATGTAGTAAAAACACAAGAACCTACTATCAATCAAGAGATAGTTGCAACACAAGAACTAGCTAATCTTGAAGACAATCAAATAGACAAAGAGGAAGGTGGTAGTTATTCTAAGTGAGACTCCCATGAGTATGAATTCAAATCAGAATCTGAGGGTAACCCTTCTTGGGGTATTCATCCTGACTTTACTCATGTTCTTAGATTTCTTAGAGGCATGGATGAAGAATCTAATGACTATGAATGGGGCACCATTCTAGAAGAAGATGAGCTTGTTACAGAGAAGCATGTTGATGTTATTCACCAATATGCACTGAACCCCATGTAAGTCTAGAGCGAAATGATGAACCTATCGAGTTTGATCCACCTATGGCTGAATTGGACTCCCACAATGACATTGAGCCTATTCATGAATTGAATGTCTTAAGTTGTAATGTCACCTTTGAACTCGAGCATCAGATTAGGACCAATGATGACAGATCCATATCCGTAAACACTATATCCCAATCTTTCACCACTTTGACTATCCAACATCCTGAACTTCTTGATCAAACCTCCACAAATCTGAGCCATGGTATTTATACCTTCCTGAATGGTTGTGCCCTTGCTTGCTACCTCAATGCAGTTGAGCCTATGAGGACTTCCATCATTGAACTGAGCGTTAGCATGACGGAGTCAGATATCAAGTATCTTAGTCTGAAAAATAAGAATAAGAATAAAAAGAAAAGGAGTTCCGAGGGTGAAAACCACTTTGTGGCTATCTCAAAACCTAAAAAAGTAAAAATAAAAGATGTATCCGAAGGTGAAAACCTCTTTGAGGTGCCTAAGGATGAGATATTTGATGTCCTTCCGAGTCATTTATAGGACAGATCTCCAGTTCTAATTGAGCCCACTCAACCCATCAATTTGGGAACAATAGAAGAACCACAATTGATTCATGTAGTACAATCTTTATCAGAAGAAGAGAAGCAAAAATTTACAACATTCCTAATAGAGAAGAAGATCAAATTTGCATGGAAATATTCAGATATGCCAAGGTTGGATCCTAATCTTATAATGCATCATTTATCTATAGCTCCAAATGTCAAACCTATCAAGAAAAAATTGAGAAAGATGCATCCTCATGTTGCACTCTTGGTAAAAGCTAAATTAGAGAAGCTCCTGAAAGCTGGATTCATCCGAGTTATTGATTATGCACAATGGATCTCTAATATTGTACCTATTTCTAAACCAAAAAAATCAATAAGAGTGTGCACAGACTTTAGAGATGTGAACAGAGCATGCCCTAAGGATGAATTTTCCATTACCTAACATTGATATGATAGTGGACATGACTGCAGGCTTGGGGATGTATTCTTTAATGGATGGTTTTTCTAGATATAATCAAATAAAAATTGCACAAGAAGATCAAGAGAAAACTGCTTTCACATGTGCATGGGGAACTTTTTGTTGGAATGTCATGCCATTTGGGCTTAAGTTTGCTGGTGCTACGTATCAAAGAGCCATGACATCTATTTTTCATGACATGATGCATAGGACAATGGAAGATTATGTTGATGATACTTTAGCAAAATCTATGATTAGAGCTAAACATCTAGATGACTTGAGCAAGATACTAGACAAAATGGAAAAATTTAGTCTCAGACTAAATCCTAAGAAGTGTGCTTTTGGTGTCACTTCTAGAAAGCTCTTAGGATACATAGTCTCAAAGAAGGGTATTGAAGTTGATCCAGCTAAAGTAAAGGCTATCATGGAAATGCAACCTCCAAATAATATTAGTCAAATGAGGACATTGCAAGGAAGAGTTCAATCTATCAGAAGATTCATATCACAGCTAGCAGACATATCACAGCCTTTTACAAAAACATTACATAAAGGTGTGACCTTTGCATGGAATGAAGAATGTGATAAGAACTTTGACCATATCAAACAATATCTATCAAATCCTCCTATTTTGATGCCTCCTATTCATGGGAAGCCATTGATCTTATATGTCTCCGCAACAAATACATCACTGGGGGCATTGCTTGCACAACATGATGAGAACAAAAAGGAAAGAGCTATATACTATATCAGTAGAACATTGGTTGCATATGAGAAGAACTATTCAATGATTGAGAAAGCTTGTCAAGCTATGATCTTTGCATCATAGAAACTAAGACATTATATGTTAGCTCATACCACACATTTGATAGATAAAATTGATCCACTCAAGTACCTTCTAAGCAAAGCTACCCTCACAGGTAGATTAGCTAAATGGGTTATGCTCTTAAGTGAATTTGACATTGAATATGTGGAAAGAAAAGATATCAAAGGATAGGTTATTGCTAATCAATTAGAAAATGCACCTATCATTGATGATACACCAATGCAAATGGAATTTCCAGATTCCTCTATCATGACTCTTTCTTCTAGAGAATGGCAGTTATTCTTTGATAGCTCCTACACATAGAATGGGTCAAGTGCGGGCATATTGTTCATAACTCCTCAAGGATACTCAATCCCAAAAGAATTCAAATTAAAGTTCCCTTGCACAAACAATATTGTCGAATATGAAGCCCTTCTTAATGGCATGAAACTAGCAATTGAGTAGCGAGTAATAGAACTACACATTCATGGAGACTCTCAACTTGTTATCCATCAAGTCAATGATGTGTACCAAACTAAAGATGAAAATCTCATTCCTTACAAGAGAATGGTAGATGATCTAAAGAAGTATTTCCTATCCATCACATTTGAGAAAATTCCTAAAATAGAGAACAAGGCTACCGATGCAATGGAAATGCTATCTACTCTATTATAGCTGCCTGAACATGAGCTACACTACGAGTTCCTGGTGGAAGCACTATCTTATCCTGCATATGATTCCCCTGAAACCCACATGATCTGCACTGTTGTTGGACATGATTCATCCAGATACAAAAACCTATTTTCCTATCTCCAAGACCAAATCATTCCCAATAACTTCAACCACCATGAAAAGAGATACCTTATCCGTAATGCCTCCCAATATGTCATCATTGGTCATGATCTGTACAAATGAGGTCTAGATGGTATGCTACTTAGATGTTTAGAATGGGAAGAGTCTCAATGTGCATTAGAGGAAGTCCATAATGGTATTTGTGGGTCACACTCAAACAGTTTAACACTAGCTCGAAAACTTATTAGTACTAGGTACTATTGGCCTGAAATGGAGAAAGAGTCTATCAAGTTTGCTAAGAATTGTCAAAAGTGCCAAGTGCATGGCAACTTAATTCATGCTCCAAGGAGGGATCTAATTCCCTTTACTACATAATGGCCTTTTCACCAATGGACATTTGATCTTATAGGAGCTATACATCCTCATTCTTTTAATGGACATACCCATATAATCACAGCTATATATTATTTTACAAAATGGGTAGAAGCAGTCCCTTTGGCACAAACAACTTGAAAGCAAATATCTATGTTCATATTGAACTATATCATATGTAGATATGGGATACCTCATTCCATAATCACATATAATGGTGGACAATTTAAGAACAAAGACTTGGATGATTTATGTGCCAAATTCAAGATTACACAACATTGGTCATCTATCTACTATCCTCAAGGGAATGGACAAGTAGAGGTTTCTAACAAGAATCTATTGAAAATCTTGCATTGAATAGTTAACAAAATAGGAAGAGATTGGCATCTCATGATCAATCCAGCTCTCTGGGCCTACAGAACAAGTATCATAACGCCTACTAGGGCTACACCTTTTGCTTTAGTTTATGGGTCTGAAGCGGTACTTCCTATTGAGGTTGAAATCCCATCACTAAGAATCAGAATGCATGGTCTAGTAACTAATGATGACTATAGAGTGTCTAGGTTGCAAGAACTTGAACTACTAGATGAGCGTATACAAGTAGCATATGATCATCTCAGAGTATATCAGAAGAGAATGTCTAGAGGTTACAACAAGAAAGTCAAACACAAAGAATTTCAGGTTGTTGATCTAGTCTTGAGAGAGAATCCTAAAAATCAATCACATCGAGAATGCAAGGGGAAGTTTGAACCCAACTGGCTGGGTCCCTTTTTTATCACTACTACTTTTGGCTCTGGTGCCTATCAACTCTCAATGACTGAAGGAGAACAGCTCTGAGAACCCATCAATGTTCTCCATCTAAAGAAATTCTATGCCTAAGGCATTCAGTGTATGGTAAAATATCTTGAAAAAAATCTTAAAAATTAGAAAAAGTCCTGAAAAAATGAACATCTTGGTGAAAACCTAGAAATAGGTGCCTTGATGATTCACAAAAAATGTAAAAAATATCAAAAGTACAAAAAAAATTGAAAAATGAAAAATACAAAAAAATGAGAAAAAGAAAAAGTGCCTTGGTGAAAACCTGGAAACAGATGCCTTGGTAGCAAAAATAGAATCTCTGCCAAGATGGTGAAAACCCAGCAAATGGGTGTCACTTGTTTCAAAATGCTCCATCTATCAATGCAATCTTAGTCTTTCCCAGCTTTCAGTCTTGCTTTAGTTTGTACATATCTCCTGGTTTGTTTTTGTATTCTTATTTTCAATAAGTCGGTCTATGCACCAATCTGCTCAAGCATCTGTATCCTATCAATGCTTAACACTTGGTGGAAATTAAAGTCATATCCTATGGCCTCCAATGTATCCTAGATGTATCATATCCAGTCAGAATCCTTTAAAGTTTCATTTGAGTCAGTCAGTCAGTCTTGTCTCTAGAAAGGATTTTGCATCTACAACAACGCAATCAACATCAAACTCAAACTAAAAAAAATCTATGATTTTTACGTTCTTTTATCTCCTTGTATGCTTACTGATTCGCATTAAGATTTTTCCATATTGTGTCCCTTTGAGCTCTTCAATGATGTCCTTTACAGGATTTAGAGAGTGATGACTAGGGGCATAATCTTTTCTTTGTTTTCTTCTTATATGTGAAAATCTAACAACTTTGGAAATTTTGGATTGAAATGGTGTCCGACTGTAAGAGCCTCTATCTCGAATTGGATGGCCATGCATACCTTGACCATTGATACCCAAAAAATTCAAGGAAGTTTGATCTAACTATTATCTTTCTTGAGTGAGTTCTTTCTCCTATTGTGAAATGCGATCTTACCTAAGGATGTGAACGATAAAGGGTCACTACGGGTAATTCACATTGGATTTAGAACGATCTCTTGACTGTTTGATGTGTTTGTAACGCAAGGTGTATTCTGCTCATCATGACATTTATGTTTTGATGCTTATACAAATTGCAATATCAAAATGGACGTGATATTCAAGACACCTAGTGTTTGTGCCTTGGTGTTAATATCTAATCCGACATTCCAAAAACCAAATCAATATTCATATGTCCATGGTTTCATAATCAGTGGATGTTGTATTGATTCCTGCACATACAAATCAATATTCATATGTCTATGGCTTCATAACTAGTGGGCGTTGTATTGATTTATCCAGTTACCTAAAAATTCAATGATGAGAATGACCGACACATGATCAGTGACTAGGTCCTAGGTCTCAGGTTGCATTTCATACTGCATGTCTCTTTTCATTTTTGCATGTTTGCATGATCTCACAATGGTTGATTAAACAAACTTCAATGCTTAAACAATTCTTCAAATATCTCTTCAAATCTAACAAGAGCTGAAACCTAACTTGAAGGTCTCTTCATTGAATCTCAAGCAGTTATCCTCCTGGGTTACACATCTTTTTGACATAAGACCGAGTACTTGTCTTCATCAATACCTGCAAAACATATCATGTGAATCATTGCATTTACATATCATAATCATTTGTTGCATTACAATTCATCCATGTGCATAAGCATAAATCATACATACATCTTTCCATGATCAAATACATTTGCATAACATCCATAGATTTGAAGGAAATCATTGCATTGCATATATCCATACATACATTCTACTCTACTCATAGCATAAGCATCACATGATATCATCATAAATCAAAACATGACAAGTACAAATGAAGTCAAAACCAAAATATCAATCTCATATATATCAAAAATCTCAAACTAGTCAGGGGTGCACTACTGGCACAGTATACAACAGAATGAGCTTAGCTGAGCTATCAGAATTAGAATAGTATATCAGAATCAAAAGATCAAAAATGTCAGAACATATCACAAATCGATCAGCTCTCAGCTTGATCCTCTGCACCTGGTGGAGGTGGAGGTGGTGGATCTGGTACTGCCTCTGCTCTAGGTGCTCTAGCTCCCTCTAATGCCATCGTGTACTATGAGTAGGAGGGAACTCTCTGTGCAACAGGAACAACTGTATAATATGTGGACACATAGTAAGCTACCCATGAGGTCTGATGAATCACCGCTGTCTGTAATCTTTGTACCTCTACACATAGCTCAGTCCACTGTCTATCTTCCTCTATGTATTGCTCCTCCCATCAAGTACTATGCACCTTCAGGTCCCTGACCTATGCACTATGTCATCTAATAGTGTCCTGTGGAGTAGGAAGAGCAATAGGATCAATGTTTGGCATCTTAGTATCAAGGGCAACCTGCTCAGTAGTCTCTACCCTCTATGCCTTACAATGTCTAACCTTAGCACCTAAATCAAAACTAGTATTCCCCTCTGTGAAGTCCACACCACCACCTACCACCTGCTTAGCTCCTAGTACCTCATCCGTTGAACCAACTCCACCTAATGTACCAACCTCTCCTCTAGTCTATTTGTGAGAACTGGAAGATCTTCCTACTGTGGAACTAGTGGGATGGGAGGGTCTCATCTATCCTCATGGTCTCTATGGTGGAGCCATCGCTCTAGGTCTTGGAGGTGTGGGGTGAATAATGGGAGCATGTGTTAGTCTGGGACCCTGTCCCATTGGAGCACTTGTCATGTCCATCGCCTCCTCCATGGAGGGTATCAGCTCCGTCGGATCAGAAAATCTACAAATGGGGTGGCCAACAAGCCATGAGATAAAACCATCAGTAACACCAGCATCCAGTACATCTAGTCTGTACTCCCAGTCCTAGCTGACAATAGCACTATACTCCTGAGAACACAAAGCATAAGAGAGCCTCTGTGTCCATCCAAGTCCAATCTCATGACCTATCCGTGCATATGTTGCATAATCCTCCAGGGCATCCTATATACACCCATACTACCGCCAGACCCTGGTAATAAGGAACCTCTATATAGTGGAGGATGACCTCCCAATCAGTACATGACTCTGGAAGAAGTAACTAAACTACTCTCGAGTAGTAGGCCAAGGCTCAATGGCTACCTATGGTCTCCGGTGCACAAATGTCATATCATCGAGGCATCACCTCCAGTACTCAGTGTGGCCCATCCATCCTTAAATAACATATCCAGCATAAGTATAGATGACAGGCTCCTAAGGCTGCCTCTGTGAAGTACATACAGGTCTCAACACTGGGATGTGCTCCCAAGCCCATATCTGTAAAACTAGAGCTCCTGTAGCAAAAGATTTTCTCTCCTGATACACTACCTCATGCATCTCAGAGAACATGTGTACTAATAGACACTAACCCCATGCCAACTCAGAGGGAGTGGCCATCAACCATGCTACCATATGGGCCTAGCCCATCAAAAGACCATTCTACTAATGGTCAAACATGATAATACCACCAATCATCCTGGTAATGATGCACTCCAGCCAGTGTGTCTATCCATATCTCTGAACTAAGGTCTCCTAAGAAATGGAGGCTGTCATCTGGGTATCATCTCCGAAGAGATGTCTGAAAGCTAATACGCCTGAGTTCCCCGAACTCACATACTCTGGTCGTCAGCCTGCATGAAACAAAATTTGTAGTATTCGGTACACATCCTCAGGGGTAACAGTGATCTCCCCCATCAATAAGTGGAATGTCTAAGTCTCCGAGTGGAACCTCTCAATCAGCGCAGTCAAAAGTCCATGATTTACCCTAATCTCAGGTAAATGTATCAAGTGCTCGAATCCAAAAGAAGCAAGATGGAGCCTCATAGGGTCTGGCAATGACATACATAGTCTCTGCGTGGCAGGATGCGAGATCTGCACATGCACATCTAGATATACAACCTACACAAGATAGAAATAGGGAATCCTATCAGTATTTTGGTCACAAAATAGGTTACAAGGGAAGAAATGGGGCAGTTCAGTATTTCAGAAGGTAGGTTAACGTGTTAGGAATCAGAATACAGAATCAGAAAATTCAAAAATTTGACCTAATATTGAGTTTTAAGCTCACTTTTTTCCATACGACATTTTAGACTGGCATGAAAAGTCATACAACTTTCTACATCATACCAAACGACAAAGCATAGTGACATGACAATGCATCCCCATCATACGAGTTATGAGGGACCCGATGAAATGTCGTACAACTCTTGGGTCCCTTTGATACGAGTCGTGGGGGCTTATCAGATGAAAACCTATCTACATTTGAAAAGTCATACAAGTCCCATTGGGGAGTCATACGAGTTTCCGTGCATGCAAAATTCAAAAATAGAAAAATTTATGAAAAATTGCTAAAATCCTATAAAACATGGAAAAATTGACATTTTAGCAAAGTATAGAGGTCCACCTACTAGATGTCTGTACTACCGAGGTCTCTGGTGTCGTCATTTGTGCTCAAATCGATGCGAACTCACAAGTACCTTTGGTTCTGCCACTTTATATGCCATTTTTCTCAGAGGGCTCCACAAAGATTTCTAAAGTCAAAAGGTTGAAATGAATGGAAAATGACCCTTCCGACCTTTATATAGCATTTGACCTAATTTTCAAAAGTGCTCTATTTTTCATGAAAATTGCACCCCTAGCTAATTCCAATGTTCTAAATCCATTTTCAGGATCAAAATTAAAATCTGAGATCATTTACTATGTCAAAATCATGATTTAAAATTTTTGGACCCAAGATGGTCTACTGCTTGCATAATCAACCTTCAATCATCACAGAAATCCAGAATTCAACTTAACTAATTATCTTACATAAAACTATCAAAATTTCAACTTGGTCAACTATGGTCAACTCATGGTCAAACCTAGTCAAACTTGGTCTTTTGGACCTCCAAATGATGCAGAACGCGTTCTCGAATGTGTATAGCCACTTCTCAAATCAATTAACATGCTTCTAAACCATATTAATGCTAACTTTTCTTGTCAGATTTCAATTTTCATCCCAAAGGGGGCATGGTATTGCATATCATTCAACGTCTGTAATCTAAACTTGAATCATATCTTTCCTCAGTAATCAAGACAACAACCACGTCTAGTTGTTGAATCATCAAAAGACCTCATCGCTTAGGGCAAATAAATCATCACTCGGGGCATATCAGATTCATCGAGATCCATATCAATCTGGTATTCTCTTAATCTTGTAAATTGTATCAGTTTTTGCAACTATCAGTTCAATTGTGTTATTTCCTTGGTTCTTCAAAAACTGAAGGGTTTAGATGTGATACCAATGTGATTCTTATCGACAATCGGGTCTGGAATCAGTCACTCACTTCTTTGCAATCATAAGGTTCAGAATCAGGTGTTTTGACACTTTTTTGCAATCATTGGTTCATTGCTATTATAGTTAACATTATCTTTGGTCATTCAGGACCTATTATCTTCATATCAATTTCAATCAGTTTATGTTTCATATCACAATTTCAATTTCAAACATCAGTTTCAACATCACACACAGACTATCTTTGAACCACTGTGCTTTGCACAACAATTCAAAGAGGGGCAAAATGTAATACCCCAAAAATGGGAAATAAGTTCATTAATCTCCTATATCGATAAATCATATGAAATCAACATCAAATTCCTAACCAAAGGCACATCTAAACATCATCGAATCCTAATTGATTATCTCAAATTCTGCATCGGGGAATATTCCTAGTAATATTCCTATTTATCCTATTTATCTTTGATTTAATGATTATTTGGCGATAAATCCTATTTATCCAAAAGTTTGATTAATTGAATATTCTCAATATTTAATTAATTAGATTTAATACTGCCACCTAATCATTTATTTAAATTTAATTATATTTATTCCTAGTTATTTTTATTTAAATTTGACAATAAATCAAAATTCCTATCATTAATTCATTAAATTCTTATTTAATTGATTAAAGCAAGTTGTCATATTTAATGATATTATTTTGGAATAAAAGTTTGATTTAATAATTGATTAACCCATAGATTAATTGTTTTATTTTGAAAAATCAGTTAAGTTGGAAATAAATCACTTTATATATTTATTTAATTCATAATTAATTATGCACATCCAAAAAATAGTTAAACTATAAATCAGAAAATCAATTCAAGTTGTTTTAAAAATAAACTCAACTCCATTTTGAGTTGAAAGCTGATCTCAACTTCTTATTTAAATCAAAAAGTTATTTTTGCATGATTTATTGTGAGTTAACTATCTTTAATTCCTTGTTGACTCAAAAATCAACTAAGTGATTTATGGCTTTTTCCATGCATCCCCAAAGCCCTGGATTTCTATAAAACCAAGGCTCAGTTCTTCAATCTGATATCTCATAATTGTGCAAACCTATGCTGGCGACTTGGTATCTAAAGAATTGGAGCTTCTTTTGCGAATCAAACAAACTTTGTGAGATCATTCATATTTTAGCACAACATTGTTAGAATAATTGTATTGCATATCAGTTTTTCATATAGAATAGATTCATATCAGATTTCTCATTATTATTGCATAGAAAAACTAAAAAAATAGATTAATTTGCATCTAATTCATATCTAGAATTTGCATTCAAATCCTTCATTTAGGTGTCGCCAAGGTCACTGATCTCAGTCCAATCTAAGAATTCATACTCGCATCTACTAGAAGGCAGTAAATCACCTGGTTTGTTTAGTTTTCAATTACTTGCATGATTTCAATTTCAACTAACCTCTAATGTTTTATTGAAGTGTTGTGTCTATAGATAGGTACAAAATTTGCACACACAATACCTCTCATGAGGTTCGAGATATATGCCTCAAAATATTGCTTCCCAATCATGCTTAGTGCACCTTGGGGACACTTTGGTTTGGCATGGCCACGGATGTTCTAGCAACTCCGTGGGTGGAATGGGGTTTTCACTAGTGTTTATCTTCCCAACACAAGCTAATGACATTGACTATTCGGTGCCAGGATGCAATCCTTCAACACTATCCCTTCACCCTAGGGAATCACCATTTTACTTTGAACACATTTGACCAATTTTGACTCAATGACTCCAACTATTAAATCATTTGATGATACAAATATACATGAAATTAAGACAATACAAATGTAAGGATACAAAATTAAGACAATACAAATATAAGGATACAAAATTCATAGTAAGAAATCACAAATTTTGCAGTTTACATGACATTAAGATGATACAAATGTAAGGATACAAAATTAAATATGTATTTTTAATAAAATGGTACAAATTAGGATATAAAAATTGTGGGCTCTTAATATTTGCAAATCAACCCCATGGGCACTTTTGGGCACTTTTATATTTCAAATTTTGCATCCAATACACATGATGAAGCCCATTATTGTTTATATATATATAATTTTGCATCTAAATATGCACATTACAGTCGATTGTTGTTTTTATATACTAAATCCAACATCTAATTATGCACATTAGAGTCGATTGTTATTTTTATTTACAAAATTTGGCATCTAAATATGCCCATTACAGTTGATTGTTATTTTTATATTTAAAATTCAGCATCTAAATATGCACATTATAGCTCATATGCACATAGAATCATATAAAAATTGTCAAAATCATTCTACCATATTGTAGAATCATCCATCTTTATGGCCCAAAATCAATCAAGTGAACCTTCTGGATCAACTCTAACCCTTATTATGTCAAGTATTGTCTCGTGGTCAAATTCACAAACTTTTCACAAATTCTTGTTAAGAGGTCTACCATGATATTTAATCAATTGAATATTTGTTGCAGCAACAAGGTTAGAGTAATGAAGAATATGTCTATGTGTCTCAAAGTCCTCAAACAACCAAGCGTTAGAATTCTTGATAGGGTACCTTCATTTTATTATAAAAATAAGTTAATGCCAATATCAATACAAAGTGTAATAAATTGAGTTTAAGGGGTCTCAATATAACTTGACACAACAACATAACCTATTGGGTACTCAATACTCTCTCCATCAGTGACTATAGTTTTCAATTTCTTTTTAGCCTCAATACAACACCACAAAAAGTAATATGTTCCTTCTTCATTATTCTCATTTGCAATGGTTGCATATACATGACTTGCATTTAGTAGAAGGCTATAAGTTAATACCAAAATCAACATAAGGAACTAATAAATTGACCTTAAAATGCATACAAGATGAGAAAAATAATTCACTAAGTAATAAATTGATAAATTACCTGGTTCAACTAGGTCAGATACATGGTCAAAATCCACTAATGTTTCCATCTGGTTCAATTGTAGTGTTCAAGGAAGTTGATATGTATCTAGGATTTTCGAAGGTCTACAAGACCATTGGTCGACCCACTCTTTTGATTCACATTCATCCCACAAAAAATGCATTCACGAAGAGAAAAAGCATGTAATCTATCTAGTATGAATAGCTAATGATGTTGCATTTGAACTTCTAAATGAATGCATGTCACTTGATCCTATAAGTGTACAACAATCTAAATAGTTTTCAATGTTAGATTTACGTATTAACCAAAAAAATCTTGAAACCATAGACTTACCTGCATTACCTGGTCCCATCGTAGAATTATACCATTGCACAATTATTTATCCATCTATTAACACTGTACCACCTTCATACTTCAATTCCTCTCTAGTAAGAGCTCTTTTCACACATGTTCCTGCACCATCATGCTCTCCCTTTCCATGACCCACCTTAGTGAAATTCAAAAAATGTTGCACACCACTTGTCACATGTATCCTAGTCAACCAATAGAACATCCTTGCATTCTTGAATTGTGAGGTGCAATTGTCTGACCATATTAAGTGTTGGTTGTATATTATACCTCTTTCCCTTAAAATTTCATAGAAAAATTTAAAGCATCCTTGCACAAACTTTGAGAAATGTGTATGATCATTGCTGATATAGAAGTGATACTCTCTTATAACCCTTTTTTCCTCCTCTTTGCTATCATGTACATGCATGAATACTATGTGCACAAAAATTGTAACTTGTGTAGAGTGATAATACATAGGTTGTACTTCATTTTGAGGTTTTAGTGTATAATTCTCTGCAAAATCAATGACAAAGACAATAGTACCGAGTGAGAAAGTGTCCTTACACAATTTGAATTTCTCATCTG
Organism: Chamaecyparis obtusa; assembly: GCA_027943335.1. Classification (NCBI taxonomy): domain Eukaryota; kingdom Viridiplantae; phylum Streptophyta; class Pinopsida; order Cupressales; family Cupressaceae; genus Chamaecyparis; species Chamaecyparis obtusa. The sequence goes on along the minus strand of BSBK01004964.1, from coordinate 402,723 downwards.
ACCACCTAGCTCTATGTATGTGACCTATGAACTCATAAACTAGTTTGTCTTGAAACATGTTCATAAAATAAGCTACGCATATATCCCTTTTCACTAATTCACAGCTCTTTAATTCTTTTCCATCTTTAACACCATATGTGACTGACTTGTATTTTCCAAAAGAAACTAGTTCTTGCCTAATTACGTGTGTGTTATTGAGATGTAAGAATCTATGCAACTTTTGAAAACCACCACATGTAGGAAGAAATCCTTTCAAACACATCATCTTATAATGAATGCACCCATCATCTCATTTATAGAGTACACTTGAAATGAAGTCTCTCGATGACTTAGGAGGTGCTTGTAGACAACATTTCTACAAAACATTGTCAACGTACAAAGTACCACATCTATAGAGATAAATCTCATAATGCATGTAAAAGTCAAAATGAACTCTAAAACAACATGTAGCACATGCATGATTAATCTTAATATAAAATGGTTTTGTCATCTCAAAAAATCTTTGACTAATTTTAATCTGAGGAAAGCTTTGAAGAAACCTTTTATAAAATTTTGTTTGTGTCATATGTAAGTAGTGTTTTAGATGTGGCTCACAATTTCTAATTCCAATTTTCCTTCTAACAACATTTGTTTGGCTAGGTGAAACCCTTGTGTTTTCATGCTAATATTTACCAATCAATGTTCTTAGTGCATCAACAACAACCTTGTCCTTGTATGGGTGTCTACCCAAGAATTCCCAAAGAGAATTATTGTTAGGATCCTCAATTTTCTCTTGCCTCTCTAAAGCATGGTGTAATGTGCTTCTACTTATCCTTAATGACTTGCTTGTTTTTATTATTAAATGATATTTTTTTCCTTTCCTTTCCCATTATGGTTGATGTGAGGACACGACAAGTAACATTAGTATCTTTAGAGCATGATTTAAAACAAATGGATTGGTATGAATCAAAATATTTCTCACAATAGTTCTTTCACTATTATTTTCAGATGTTCTTAACCCCAATATTTCTATTGTCTCTCTAAATTTCAGATTTTTAATCATTTCAATAACTAATTGACATCTTCCACTTTGATATAAGTTTTCAAAATAGTTATTCCAAATTATTATAACCATTCTTCTAAAAGTTCTCTTGGAAAATTTATCATGCATTGGCCTCAAAATATTTTCATCAATGTCTGTTAAAAAACTTTGGTTTTTTACGAATTATTATAGGTGTTAAGATTGGTGCATTCATTATATTATTCTCTTCAAATGGTAAATCTTCTTGAATTTTATTAACATGTGCATTCATTACATCATTTTTAAATGGTCTATCTTCATCGCATTCATTAGGTGGATTCATCTCATGCATTTGAATTGGTGCATTCATCATATCAATTTCAATTGTTGAATGTTCATCATTTTCATTAGGTGCATTAGATGGCATACCTTCACGCAATCTCCTCATACACTCCCTTTGTCTTTCCGTTGCTACCTCTCGTTGTTCAATTGTTCCTCTCTTGTTCTTTCCCATTGTTAATATTGATTTTCCTGCATGTAACATCATGAGGAAAATGCACAACCAAATAGCATAAAAATAAAAAATGAGCATCATTTTATTATAATCTAAAGTAACCATGATAAACTAATTTAAAAAAGAATCCAAAAAATAAGACAAATCAATCATTTCAAAAAAACATTGACAATAAAACAACCAAAACCTTACTATTACTGTCCTAGAAAATCATATGCAACAGCACTTGGGCCTTCAAACAACTTGCACTGCTAGCTTTTAGGCCATTGGGAATCAAATATAAATATTTCCTCATAAATCATACGGGTTATGTAAAGTAACATGACAATTCCCCATAACCCGTACAGGTTATATAAAACTAGAGAGAAGATAAGGAGAATGGGAGAGAGAGAGAGAGAGAGAGAGAGAGAGAGAGAGAGAGAGAGAGACCTATGATGGATCAAGGTAAGGAAAGATTGTTGAAAGATTTGACAAATCTGAAATCTACACCACATTTCAATCCTCCCGAGTACAATGGAAAGTTAGATTTAGATGAATTGGTGGACTAGATCACTAAGATGGAGAAGTATTTTGAGTATGAAAATATTCCTGAGGAAAAGAAGGTGAAAATTGTAAGAAAAAAGTTGAAGATCCATGCATCCTTATGGTGGGAGCATCTGCAATTGGATAGAAAAAGGAAAGGCAAAGACAAAATCAAGGTATGGAATAAGATGGTAAATAAGTTGAAAGGAAAGTTCTTACCTTGTGATTATCAGATTAACCTAGTTAGATGAATGCAAAGTTTGAGGCAGAAAGATAGCTCGGTAAAGGACTATACTAGGGAATTCTATAGATTAGATATCAAATTTGGACATGATGAAGATGAAATGGAAAGAATTGTTGGGTACTTGAATGGGTTAAGAGTTTCCATCCAAGAAGAAATCAGTTTGGTTAAGTTAGAAAATAGTGAGGAAGCTTATCAGTTTGCCTTGAAAGCTAAGGAGAAATTGAACAAAAGACATAATCAAAGATAGAGAGGAAGAGGTGGTAGATTCCATAGAGGAAGAGGTAGATCCTATGGTGAAAATAATAGATCTGATTAGGAAAAAACAAATCTGGATAAACGCAAGACCGAGTGGAAAGGTGAAAGTTCTTCTAGAGGAAGAGGCAGTAACTACCAAGGTGGTAATAACATAGGTGGATTTTGAGGAACTTGTTACAAATATGGAGAAAAAGGACATAGGTCATTTGAGTGTACACATGCAAGTAAGAAGGTCGATAATAGTAGAAATGCTTCAGTGCAAGAAGACTTGCGGAATGAACCAGAGAAAGAAAAGAACTTGATGGTCCGAAGAGCACTTTGGTGTGAAAGTAATAAGGAAGATCCGGTAAGGAAAAGTTTGTTCAAGACTAGATTTAGAATTTCTGATGAAGTATGGAAGGTAATCATTGATAGTAGAAGCTCAAAGAATTTGACATTTGAGTAAATGGTTACAAAGTTGCAGTTGGAAAAGATGAAACACCCACGACGCTATCAAATTTCATGGATCAAAGATGAGCATACACTATTGGTAAGTGAACAATGTTATGTGAATTTGAAAATTGGAAAGTACTATGATAAGGTGTTATGTGATATCATGCCTATGGATTGTTGTCATATTTTGTTTGGTAGACAAATCCAAGAATTGTTGTAGAAAGGTTTTATCTGAGAAAGTTTGAGTCCTTGTGTAGTACCAGCTATATTGGCACCTAAGAAGAATGGAGAATGGTGAATGTGTACTACTTCTAGAGCAATAAAAAAGATAACGTGAAATATAGATTTCCCATACCAAGAATAGATGACATAATGGATAGTCTAACTGGAGCAAATTATTTTACCAAAATTGATTTGAACAATGGATATCATCAGATCAGAATCAGAGAAGGTGATGAGTGGAAGAATGCTTTTAAGACAAGAGAAGGTTTGTATGAGTGGTTGGATATGCCTTTTGGTTTAACTAATGCACTGAGTACTTTTATGAGATTGATGAATGAGATTTTGAATAAAATTTTGTCTAAATTTGTGATTGTATACCTAGATGACATTCTGATATTCAGTAAGACCAGAGAAGAGAATTTGTTGCATGTTAGACAACTATTGCAGAGATTGAAAGAAGAAAAGTTGTTGATTAACCTGAAAAAGTGTTCCTTTATGAAAGAGGAGATTGTGTATTTGAGATTTGTGATTTCAGTTGATGGTTTGAGAATGGATCCTGAAAATGTTGAAGCTATTTTGAATTGGCCTACACCTAAAAATGCTAGTGAGGTAAGATCATTTCATGGTTTAGCAAGTTTTTACCAAAAATTTATTAGAAATTTCAGTTCAATTTGTAATGCTATGACTGAGACTATGAGAGGAGATAACGAGAATTCAAGTGGACACATGGAGCTAATAAAAGTTTTGAGACTTTGAAACAGAAGGTTGTTGAATTACCTATGTTAGCTTTACCTGATTTCAGTAAGGTATTTCAAGTTGAATGTGATACAAGTGGTAATGCAATAGGATCTATTTTGAGTCAAGAAGGTAAACATGTTGCTTTCTTTAGTGAGAAGTTGAATGATGCAAAAAGGAAATATTTTGTGTATGATCAAGAGTTCTATGCTATTGTTCAAGCCCTAAAGAAATGGAGACATTATTTGATACCAAGTGAATTTGTGTTGTATACTAATCATAAGGCTTTACAATATTTGGGGAGTCAAAATAAGTTGAATTAGAGACATATGAAATGGGTTGAATATCTACAGAGTTATACATTTGTGATCAAGCATAAGAGTGGAGTCACTAACCGAGTTGTTGATGCATTGAGTAGAAGAAGATCTTTGATGACCAAGATGAGAATTGAAGTTCTTGGTTTTGATGACATGAAAGGATTGTATGAGATTGATCCTAATTTTTCTGAGTCATGGAGGAAGTGTAGAGCACCTATTCAAGATCAACTAAGTACTAAATGAGAAGACTATTTCATTCAAGAAGGTATGTTGTTTAAAGATATTCAGTTGTGTATACTGAGAGGATCAATGAGAACTAATTTGATAAAGGAGAAACATATTAGTGGTTTGGCTGGACATTTTGGCATTGACAAAAAAAATTGAATTTTCTTAAGGATAAATACTTTTGGCCGCAGTTGTATAAGGATATTCAGAAATTTGTGAAAAGTTGTGGAATTTGTCAAGTTGCAAAGGGAGTAAGTCAGAATACCAGATTGTATATACCAATTTTTTTTCCTAAGAAACCTTGGATTGATATCAGTATGGATTTTTTTCTTGGCTTGCTGAAGACAGTAAGAGGTAATGATTCCATATTTATTATTGTGGATAGATTTTCTAAGATGACACATTTTATACCTTGTAGAAAAATAGCAGATGCAGTGAATATAGTAGATCTTTTCTTTAAGAAAATTGTCAAATTGCATGGATTACTGAGGAGTATCATCTCTAACTGAGACAGTAAGTTTGTTGGATACTTTTGGAAGACTCTTTGGAAAAATTTGGGTACTGAGTTGAAATATAGTTTGACATTTCACCCATAGACTGATGGACATACAAAGGTTGTGAATAGAAGTTTGGGTAATCTTTTGAGATGCTTAGTTGGAGATAAGCCAAGTAATTGGGATTCTATGTTGGCACAAGCAGAGTTTGCATACAATAATTCAGTGAATAGGAGTACTGGAAAAACACCTTTTGAGATTGTTAATGGCATACAACCAAGAGGTATATCAGATTTGATGCATAGTGCTAGTGAAGAAAAGAGAAGTGCTGAAGGAGTAAAGTTTGTTGAGTTCATGAAGACATTGCATGAGGAAGTGAAACATAAATTGGAGAGTAGTAATCATAAATACAAGGATAGAGAAAATAGATCAAGAAGACATAACACTTTTGCAGGTGGGGATTGTACACACTAAGATGTGCACTTCTCTAAGTCTTTGCTTCCAAAGGAATCCATGAATGGGAGACCTTGAAAATTGACCTAGAGCTCCCTAGGGATGGAGTGCAAGGAAATTAAGTGTGCTCTCAGCTAGAGCTATTTAAGCCTATGACCTTGCTAGTAAATCATGCAATGGGAGATTCCAAAGAAGACAAGGGCAAGAATGCCAATATCCTCAAGAAATCCAAATGCAATGTAATGCAACTACACTAAGAATGAAGATGCAAACTAAGCTATGGAAATGAAAAAACAATGCAACTAAGCTATGAAATGAAAGAACAAGTGTTACAAATCGTTCCTATTTAGACTATGTGAGTTAATCTATGGCATAAAAGAGACTAAGCTAATAAAGCATAAATATGAAGCTCAGCTAGGAATGCAAGAATGAAACTAAGATGGAATGTAAATGCTAAGAATGCTCCAAATCTCCAAAGCTCCAAAATCACCTAGAAAACCTATAGCATAACATTAGTATTCAAAAGATGGATTCTAAAATGAGAAGAGAACTCTCCTTTTATAAGAAATGAGAAAGAATGGACCATGGAGATTAAGAGGAAAAATATTTAATCAATGGTGGAGCTTGAAAGAGGAGCAATCCATGTGCATAAGTATCCTCCAATGAGAAAATAAGAGTTGACTTTTGTGTCCATATGAGACAAAAAGTGTTTTTTCCCTTTTTATAAAATAGGAATAATGTTTTATTTGTGCAACTTAGGATAAGAGGAAAAGTGGGGGCTTTTTATTTATTAAAAGGGGAGGGAATTCATTTTAAATAAATAAAGACTTTAGGGTAAAATGGTTAGCCCATAGAAAATAATCGAATAAATGATAGAATTAGGATTTGATCAAGAATAAGCAATTGATGATTTTAACAAATAATGCTAGCAAGAGGCTAATAGTCTAGATGACCATTTTTGGGTGATTACATTTGCCCCTCTTTGAGTAATGTGTGATTGATCTGGGAACACATTACGTCAAAGAATAGATCATCCAAGAAGGTAATAGATAGAGATCTGACTCCAAAGAATGAAGTGTAGAGAGATAGAAAATCCTGCATGGTCAGCCTGGTAGTGACAGTACTGAACACTTAGGAAAGAGATGGATAGTATCAAAACTCGAGATGAGAACTAACATGTCAAGTGCAAAGATAGATCGATCAAAGCAGATGGAATGGTCAAGCATATGCTCTGGAGAATAGCCAATAGGATATGAAGTGTCTGCCCCCTCAGGATCAAAAGAGAAATTAGGTAGAGGGAATGCAGAAGCAAGAGCAACATGATCAAATCACTAGAAATCATAATCGAAGATGAAAGATAAGAGAATAACCATCAAGTAGTGAAGATATGCCCCAGTTAAGACCTTAGAGAGAGATGAAATGAATGAAAGACTAGAAGGGCGAGAGAAATGGAGATGAAGAAGGAAAGGATGCCCCAGTGAAGATCGAAGGAGCAGGCCTCAAAAGGTCAACCAACTGTGTGAAAGAAGGAGAAAAGTGATTTGGATGATCAAGGTGAACTCAGATTTTGGTTTCGATCCCAAAATGAATAGAAAATGATGTGATATGAAAGACAAGAAGTGAAAGACATGATCAGGAAGAAGTGAAAGGTGAGCATAGTTTGACTAATAAGTCTGTGAAAGATGAAAGGAGAGCTCTCTTCATATGCAAGATGCAAAACTACCTATCATGAACTTAAGAATGCAAGCTACTATGAAAAGTGGTTTACTTGCAAGGTTACAAAGCCATTAGACTCTAATATTCATCATTAAGCATTATTGGTAGCATCATGAGATCATACAATACACACTAGTATAACTATGTGGATCTTAATATGATCTATATTAGATAGGAATGTGGAAATCCCACCTAGGAAGCAAAGACATATAAGTCAAGATGACTAGTGCAGTGAGGTTCCCTAAGTTTAGTATAGTAGGATTATGCTTGCATCGAGACACAAGAAAGTCAAGATGACTAAAAGCATGCACTTGCAGAAAAATAGTCAAGGATAATACATTGTAGGTCCTCAATGTCAAGTGGAACAAGCACGAATGCTCATGACAAGTAGGATCAACAAAATATACCCACAAGTAGAAAAAGAAATAAAACATGTGCTTGTGGCCCTAGTCTTCTAGCTCAGCATCATCGAAAACTATTAGGGAGAGAACACTCATCAAAGAAATCATCATAGACAACACACAAAGAAATAAAGTCAAAAAAATCTCAGCGAGTCGAGTGTTTAAGTGCATGTGTGTAGGTCATAGAGTCAAACTTTGAGTATCACATCTGCTAGTGAGAAATATTGCATGATTCGAGACTGCGAGTATGATATCTGATAAGTGTTGAGAAACACTAAACACTAGGGGGGTGTTGAAAAACATAGTTGGGGAGGTGTTGAAAAACATCATTGGAACCAAGTTGCCCAAGAAACTCAGATGCACAAAGAGACCCATGATAAGCTAGAACAACGTATGCCCCCTAGACTAAGACAAGAGTCAATTCCAGGGTAGGAGAGGCAAAGCGAAAAGTGGAGTGGAGGAGTGCCATGCAAGGCTGATAGACATAGGTGCAAGGGTCTCAAGCAGTGCCTATTTCCAGGTTTTCACCACTTGATAGATTTTTTCAGGACTTTTTTTATTTTTTTGTATTTTTGCTACCAAGGCACCTGTTTCCAAGTTTTCACCAAGGCAATTTTTCTAATTTTTTTGAATTTTTTGAATTTTTTGAATTTTTTTTGGTGAGACATCAAAGCACCTATTTCTAGGTTTTCACTGGGATGCTAATTTTTTCAATACTTTTTATGCTTTTTAGGATTTTTTCAGCATCATATATGAATTTTTTTGGATTTTTTTCAGGATCAATAAATATGTACAAAGAGCTCAAGAACCTCAGGCATATAACTTCTTCATATGTAGAACATTGATAGGCTCGGTAAGCTCTGTTTCCTCTAGCATAGATAATTGAGAGGCACTGGACCCAAATGCTACTGCTATGATGATAGAAGGCCCCAACCAGTTCGACAAATAGCAACTAGCCTTAAGCAATTTCTGAGTTAGTGCAAGATCGTTAGAGAGTGATCCACATATTCCATCATGGACTTCAGCTAGCACTTTGTCTGGCTCATCTATTTTGAGACACTTAAGGAGAGTTTCCTCTAGACTCTTCCCTTACAAGTCACCAGAGACGAGGGTAAAGTGTAAGGCATTGCAGAGGAGGTGGCGCTTCTCATGGCACAGTAGATTTTCTGGGATAACTTGATCTGGGAGATGGGAAAAGATGGTGGCATAGCGGGATGATTCAACAGGGGAATTGTAGGTGAGATAAGGCAATTCTTCCACCAGGAACTTAAAGCATGGTTCGTTCTCTTCCAGTTTTAGAATGGATGCCAAAGTAGCCATGGCATTGGCAGCCTTGTTCTCAACTCTAGGAATTTGTTAGAATGTGATAGATGTAAAATAATTCCTGAGTGAGTCTATCATCCTCTTGTAAGGAATAAACTTGTCATCTTTGGTTTGGGAATCATCATTCACTTGGTTTACGACAAGTTGAGAATCTCCAAAATTATGCAACTCAAAAATCCTCCATTCAAGGGCAAGCTTAACACCATTCAGCAGGGCTTCATATTTAGCTATGTTATTGGTGCATGGAAAGAGAAGCTTGTATGATTTAGGAATGGTGTATCCGTGAGGGGTAACAAATAGGATTCCAGCACCGACACCATTCTGTGTGTGAGAACCATCAAAAAACATTTTCCATGTATGCCCTGCGATATTCATGATCGAGGCATCTGGGAAATCTATCTGAAGAGGAGCGTTATCAATCATAGGAAACTCAACCAATTGATTTACAATTGCTTTCCCTTTAATAGCTTTTCTCTCAATATACTGAATGTCAAATTTTGAAAGAATCAACATCCACTTGGCAAGGTGCCTAGTAAGCGTAGCTTTACTTAGGAGATATTTTAAAGGATCAATTTTAGCAACCATCTATGTAGTATGTGCAAGCATATAATGTCTAAGTTTTTGAGATGAAAACACCACAGCTAAACAAGCTTTTTAAATACTGGTGTAGTTGAGTTCATAAGCAACCAAAGTGCGACTGATATAATATATAGCTCGCTCTTTTCCCATATCATCATGTTGTGCAAGAAGAGCCCCTAAAGAATTTGTTGTAGCAAAAATGTACAATATCAAGGGTTTTCCTTGGATAGGTGGCATAAGGATAGGAGGTTGTGCTAGGTAATTCTTGAGCTGGTCCAGATTCTTTTGACACTCATCATTCCATATACAAGTAGCTCCCTTATGCAAATTTTGATTGAATGGTTGAGCTCTGTCAGCTAGCTGAGAAATGAACCACCGAATAGATTGGAGACGACCTTGGAGACTCCTTAATTGTTTGATGTTACGAGGAGGTGGTATCTCCATGATAGCTTGTACCTTTTCTGGGTCTACTTCTATTCCTTTTGTTGATATTATGTATCCTAGCAATTTTCTAGAAGTGACACCAAAAGCACATTTTTTTGGATTTAATCTGAGTTGAAATCATTCCATACGGTCTAATATCAAACTCAAATCAGACAAATGAGTGCTTCGTTGTTGTAATTTGGCAAGCATGTCATCAACATAGTCCTCCATATTTTTGTGCATCATATCATGAAAGATGGTAGTCATGGCTCTTTGATAGGTTGCACCAACATTTTAAAGCACGAATGGCATGACATTCCAGAAAAAGGTACCCCATGCACATGTGAAGGTTGTCTTCTCTTGGTCCTCAGGGGAAATCTTAATCATCGATAAGGGAGTACATTTTATAGCCCGCCGTCATGTCCACTATCATGTCGATATTTGGAAGTGGAAAATCATCCTTAGGGCATGCTTTATTCAGATCACAAAAATCAGTGCATACATGAATGGATTTGTCATGTTTGGAAACAGGGACAATGTTGAAAATCCACTCAGTATAGTTAATCGCTCTGATGAAGTTGGCTTTTAGGAGCTTCTCAAGTTTAGCCTTAACTAGTAATGCCACATGGGGATGCATCTTTCTCAGTTTTTGTTTGACAAGTTTTACCTCTGGAGCAATAAAGAGATGATGCATAATAAGTTCAGTATCTATACCTGGCATGTCTGAGTACGTCCAGGAAAAATTGATCTTTTTCTTTTGAAAGAATGTAGCAAATTGTTCTTTTTCTTCTGCTGAGAGAGATTGAGCCACATGTATGATTTTAGGAGATTCCTCTGTCCCCAAGTTGATGGGCTATGTAGGTTCTATAAGAACTGAAGATCTTTCTTGAAAATAGCTTGGCAGACTACCAAGTACCTCATCCTCGGGCACCTCGGAGAGGTTTTCACCCTTAGATATGTCATTATTTTTACTATTTTGAGGTTCGAACACTGCCACAATGTGGTTTTCACCATCCGACCATTGTTTTTTTCTTTTAATTTTATGACTGAGATACTTGATATCTGATTCAGTCATGTTTGTTGTTGGTTCACTGGTGGAAGAAGTTACAGGCTCAATGGCATTGAGGTAGCAGGCAATCTCATAATCATTTTGAAAAGATGGCAATATAGGTCTTTGATCTTGGGCAAACCAATCTATGAGATCTGAGTGTATGAGGGAAAGAGAAACCACTGGTTCAAGGTAATTGATGCAGGGAATATCATCTCTGGTGACTAGAGAAGTTGAGACTATAGGGTAGGCTGCAAAAGTGTTAAGATCTAAATTTTTCATGGAAGGACCAGTGTGATCCATTAGAGAAATACATGGATTAAACTCATCGGACCCTACACGTGACTCATCTACTATGTTGGGTTGGTCACTATAGGTATGAATCACATCAACATCCATATCTACTGTAGAAGATCCATCTGAGAGAGTGTCCCATTCATATTCATTTGAATCGGTCGTAGAACTTCAGCTAGGATGTTTGCACCAAAAATTCTTAGGACGCCTAGAAGTAGAGGTATTCATGTCATGATGTGTGAGATCTCCTTTTTCTATCAAGCATGCAATATTTCTACACTGTCTATGAAAGCTCAATGACTCATTAGGTACAAAATTTCTGGATGTGGAGGCTTCAACTGTATCATCAGTAGACATGTATTCTTCTCCCCAAAGAAGTGAAGTAGAGGGAAGACAGTCGTCCATTTGGGCCATAGTGCATAGTGGTGATTCCTTGTCATCTCTATCTGAGTCACTAAGCACATGGGTATTTCTAGAATATTCAAGGATGTCATTAGCAACACCATATCCTAGACCTATGGTATCTTTAGAAGACCGGCCATTAGTATGATGTAAAGGTTCAATTAGAGCATGCCCATTGTTATTTAAAGGTTTGTGACCTGGATAGCCCATTTGCTGCAGAAATTTATAGCCCTTACAGTACCGCTTAGGAGAAATGGGAGTAGCATCTGTCATAGTGTCTTCTTCTTCTCTATAAATCTACTCCCTAACAACTTGTTCTTCTTTTTCGGCCTCTAAGGGCACGAATGATTGGACAAATGTACCAAAAACTCTCATGGAGGAAGCGAAAGGCTTTGTCTTCTCTGAAGGTCTACCATAGGACTTAGGGGAAGTAGGCATGGCAAAAATAGAGTCTAATGTGTATTCCCCCATACCAATACTCATCATCTTTAGTTTTTTCTCAGCAGCAATAAGGGACGCATTATGATCATGAGAGGGTTTTTTGTGAGGAACAAACGTCTCAACAATAGTTAGATTATTGATAGCAATAGCATTATCCCTAGGAATCACAATCTCAGCTCCATTATGTGGAAACTTGACACACTAATGATAAGTGGAAGAGATAGCTTGCATTTCATGGATCCAAGGTCGACCCAGAAGAATGTTATATGTGACTGGGATGTCCAACACTTGAAAAACAATATCCTTCGTGACAGGGCCCACTCTGATAGGTAGCACAACAAGACCTTTGGAAGATCTTTCCACTTCATCATATGCTTTTATGGTAATCTTTCTCCTAGGATCCATAGCTAATTCAGACAATCCTAACTGTTGTACCACATGGAAAGAAACAATATTTAACCTAGCACCATTGTCTATTAGGACTTGGCAAACTCAAGTATGGTAGACGAAAACTTTAATATGTAAAGCTAGATTGTGAGGGTGACTAAGAGATGTGTCATCTTCTGCAGAAAAGGATAGGTGGTGGGGAGATGCAATGTGGTTGACCATAGCCTGGAATCGATCTGGATCAATATCATTGGGAACATTTGTTGTACGAAGAGCTTTCTCAAGGATCTCTTTATGCAAAGGGGATAGCTCAAGCAACTCAAAAATGGATATATGAGCGGGTGTCTGTTGTAATTAGTGCACAAGGTCATAGCTAGACAAAACTAAAGGAACCGCTTGTTTGGAAGAAGAAGCTTGTTTGGGATCATGCGTGGTTTTAAGGACAATTTTAGCTTGCCCCCTAGTAACAACATTCAGTGTCTCACTTAGGGAAAATGAACCACTTAGTGTTTGCAAGACCAAATTTGGCATACCATGATTGGCGTTATTATCATCTTGAGATCTCACCATAAGGACACTCTCAACAGGCTCTATCATATTGATCATAGGTGAATCAGGAGTATATGTATAGTTGATCTTTGGATCATGATTCTTCTTATTTGCTTGAGAGGATTCTGCTTTCTCATACTCAAGTAGAGGAGTCTTGAAAGCTTTGTGATCAGAATTTTTAACTAAGCCATCTGTGAGCATTGTGCCTCCATCAATAAGATCTTGAATGACATCTTTAAGCTTAAAACAATTATCTGTCTTATGTTCCTTATTCCTGTGATAATGGTAGAAATGATCTTCTCTCCACCAATCAGGCTTAACTGGTCGATCATAGGGACGAGAATTGTCAAGAAGCATAAGATACTTGTTGGCAACTAGAGTCTTAAGAATCACATCATATGGTTCAACCAACTTAGTGTAGACTCATCATTGATATGTCTTTTTTGGCTTGTCTGCATGTTGAGGCTTAGGAGCACTGTGAGCATTGGTAGCTTCTTGTTGTTTTGCTGCATATATAGCATTAGAGAGGTTGAAAACTGGTTCTTTGGTTTTTGGGACATCCACAACACCATAATTAACAACATACTTGTTTTTATTCCAAGGTTTGCCTTTTTCCTTGCCATTGCCTCTGGTATCTTTATTAATAACAATATCCCCCTTTCTTATGGCCACATCCTCGATCTAATATGCACTTTCAACCATGTCATTCAAAGAGGAGAATAGTTGTTTCCTTAAATGGTAATATAGTTCTGGCACAAGAGTGTTGACGAAAATGTCAATCTTTTCTCTTTCATCTAGCTGGTGAGGATATCGAGAATATAATGACCTCCAACGTTGTAAGTAAGTGGCAAATTTCTCACCTTGATTTTTCTTTAGAGCACTGAGATCTATCATGGTGATAGGCTATTGGATGTTGTATGAGTAATGTTGGGTGAAGCATCTAACCAACTCATCAAAAGTTTTAAGAGGTGGTGTCAACTTTGCAAACCATTCTAGAGCTTGTCCTCTCAAACTTCTAGGGAACAATCATAGAAGAAATGTGTCCTCATGAAGGAAGTCCATGCTAAGAGTGTAAAAGTGATGCACATGGTCATGGGGGTCACCATTTCCATCATACTTATCGTATTGGGGAACCTCAATATCCCTAGGAAATGGGACCATGTATAGACTCCTGTCAAAAGGAAGAGCACAAATGGATTCTATGAAAGAAACCTTTGGAGGTTCTTTTTCTATTGCAAGTTGAGCAAGATGTTAATTGGTTCATTGCAATTCATCCCTAAGGATTTCCAATTCAGTTGGTACTCTTTCTTGAACAATCTGTCGTACATCATAGCCAAGAGGGAGCTTGTATCCCCTAGAAGTCATGTATTGAAAGTATTGATCTCCATTTCACTCCAAAATTTTAAGCATCATATGTTGGGATGCTTCATCTTGTTCAAATCTCATAAGATCTTCACTAGAAATCTCATTGTTAGCTTCTCCCTCATGTTGAGAGGGAGGAGGTCCAGGAGGTGAAGAGGGAGCAACAAAAGTTCATCTTGGAGGAGATCTTGGTGGCGTGTTGTTGCCATAGTTACCCAAAGTACCAAAAGGAGGGGGTCTATATTCATAACCACTAATCTCAGGTTGTTCTTGAGACATCCCCTTCATAGCCATGCATCTAGTAGCATCCATTTTGTCTAAATGCACTTGGTTGTCCTTATGCTCAAAATGTTCTTGCAAACGGCAAAACTTTTCTTGTTCAGTCAAAGTGAGTGAGACACTATCTGTGTTTTTGGAGGTCTTGAATGTGGAAAAGAGGAAGCCTCCTTTGTACCATGGGGTGACCTTAGAATCTTCAGATTGGTTATGACTAGAACTGTCATTACTAAGTGGCACTCGTGAGCATCTTGTAGGAGAGGGTAACTGTGTATAATTGAATGGAGGATGACTCTCCTGCTCAAATTGAGACCAAGTTGAAACCGGCATGAAAAAGGAATGTTGGTTGACTAATAAAATGAGATAAAGTTTTTCAGATATTGAGATAAGCAGAGCTAATGAAGATCACTTGTCAAAGTAGAACAATAAAGATGACTGGTCAAAAGTGCTCAAGAACTTACAACAATCAATTGACTCAAGCCGAGAGTTGAGCAAGAAGCTCGATTAGCAAGTAGTTATAGAGGTAACTGTGGTGTGACAAGTGATCAAGAGTAGCATTTGTTAGACTCAAACCCAATAGTTTTAGCTCATTTTTTTTAGTCTAGAACAAACCTAAGCATGTAGATAACAAACCAGCTTCAGGTAAGAACAAGAAAAGATACTCCACGATAGGTTAAAATTCAAGTTTAACAGCTCTGAATTGCAACAGTAGCAGGACAGTAGAATAACTCAAGACTCTTGATTGAGGGTGTGTGATGATGTTTTAGTATCATATGACTCTTGACCAGTGAACGTGAGAAACTCAATTTTGAAAGAAATTTTGTCAATTTTGCAATCTAATGGGTAATTTGTTGATTTCAAACATAGTGACAGCGATATTCAAGTAGGTTTGCAAACAGTAGGGGATGGAACATGTCATCAAACACTTGTGCAAGAGCAAAAGCAACCTTGCCAAGACAAACAATTGGTATATCAAAATGAAAAATTCTATGAAGACTACCATGATGTTTTTATGTTTGAGAACATTTGCGTGGGTAGATCACAATGAGAACACTTCAAGCACTTACTACCTAGAAGGACAAAGGCTCAATACTTAACAACTTGGCCCACACTTGATGTCCCATTGCCTCACACAAAGTGGTTACCCACTATAGATATTGGCTTTGTCGTGGAAGTGTCAATGACACAACCAAAGGAACACAGATGATGAGTAATCTTGGGGTGATCCAGGTTAGTCCACTAGGATCAATCCTTGGACCAAGATGTTAAGCGGCAAAATTGGGTAGCTTCTATCTATGGTTCTTAGTAAGGGCTTTCGTTCGTAATAATCTTCTTGCTCCCCGAAGGGACTCTTTACCTTGCGGCAAGTAACAGACCTCGTAGCCACAAGAGTACCTTAAACATTCTTGCTCAACATTTTCCTCATGGTCACAATCCCAAAAGTACTCACATTAAGCGAAGAAAAGTACTACGTCTACTAAGGTTTTGTGTCCTTGATAGCCTTGAGTTTATAGTGGGTTGGAATAGCTTGGTATTAGCTTGTCCCCAGTTGGGTCGTTCCTCTTGATTGTTTAAGAGCAGGCCCGCTAAAGGATTCTAGAACTAAACAAAGAGTGGATTAATCTTTGAGGTTCAAGATTTCTGGTTCACCTCAAAGGTGAAGAGCATACTCTCCTAGCTCAAAAATATCTCCCAAACACACCAAGCAAAGTTTAATTACCCTCTTGCTTTCAAAATCTAGAAGTGGGTCAAGATTTCTGGTTCACCACAAGGGTGAAGAGCATACTCTTCTACCACCAAAAGACTCCTACAACAAGATATTAAGTTCCTAAGAAATGAAGCAACTAGTATATGCCGCACTAAAAAATGAAAGTAATTAAACAAGCATTTGATTGGTTTTTATGCTTTGGGTAGCCTTGCAAAAACCATTAGTAGCCCTTGTGCATTTGGAGCTTTGACATGCGTTCTTTTAAGAAAATATTTCAAGCAATGAGAGCACCTACAAGCACAACTTGTTAGCTCCATAATCATTAGCACATCAAAAAATTAAATAATCTACAAGTAAAATAGCTAATCAAATGACAAAATTTGAAAATGAAACCAGCATGGTTGGATTAGGCTCGGAAAGAGCTTTCCAACGATATATCACACTTCAATTTTCAATACCGTATCCAAAAATTTCTCAAAAATGGATGCCAATTTTTTGGAGTGGCACGGATTCTGCAAATGTCAAAATTTTTTAAAAAGTACAAAAACTACAAATTCTGCAAATGTCAAATTTTTTTAAAAAGTACAAAAACTAAAAACAACAAGCAAAACTGACAAATCTGGAATTCTAGTCACTGTCTGTTGTGAAATTTCACGTGAGATAGTATTGAGGGCCACACGAGAAAGTACCAAACTAGGTGCAAGAAAGCACAACCCATGCGAGAACGTACGAAGGCTTGCATGAGAAAGTACAAGGACTCACGCGAGAAAGTGCATAGGCCCATGCAATAAAACACCTTTGTCAAGCACAGAAGTACTAGAAACAACAAATCTTCATGTGATACATTGAGAAACCTCACGAGAGATTCCGTAACAGTGATGCACAGAAGTATGGACAGCATACGAAAATCATAAAAAAATAAAAAACAACCAAAACCTGGAGCGAAAATGTAAGAAAAGAAGGACAAAACAGAGTTGTCTTGCCCCACGGTGGGCGCAAAAAATGTACACACTAAGATGTGCACTTCTCTAAGTCTTTTCTTCCAAAGGAATCCATGAATGGGAGACCTTGAAAATCGACCTAGAGCTCCCTAGGCATGGAGTGCAAAGAAATTAAGTGTGCTCTCAACTAGAGCTATTTAAGCCTATGACCTTGGTAGTAAACCATGCAATGGGAGATTCCAAAGAAGACAAGGGCAAGAATGATAATATCCTCAAGAAATCCAAATGCAATGTAATGCAACTACACTAAGAATGAAGATGCAAACTAAGCTATGGAAATGAAAGAACAATGCAACTAAGCTATGAAATGAAAGAACAAGTGTTACAAATTGTTCCTATTTAGACTATGTGAGTTAATTTATGGCATAAAAGAGACTAAGCTAATAAAGCATAAATATGAAGCTAAGCTAGGAATGCAAGAATGAAACTAAGATGGAATGTAAATGCTAAGAATGCTCCAAATCTCTAAAGCTCCAAAATCACCTAGAAAACCTGCAGCATAACATTAGTATTCAAAAGATGGATTCTAAAATGAGAAGAGAGCTCTCCTTTTATAAGAAATGAGAAAGAATGGACCATGGAGATTAAGAGGCAAAAGATTTAATCAATGGTGGAGCTTGAAAGAGGAGCAATCCACGTGCACAAGTATCCTCCAATGAGAAAATAAGAGTTGACTTTTGTGTCCATATGAGACAAAATATGTTTTTTTCTTTTTTTATAAAATAGGAATAATGCTTTATTTGTACAACTTAGGATAAGAGGAAAAGTGGGGGCTTTTTATTTATTAAAAGGGGATGAAATTTCTTTTAAATAAATAAAGACTTTAGGGTAAAATGGTTAGCCCATAGAAAATAATCGAATAAATGATAGAACTAAGATTTGATCAAGAATAAGCAATTGATGATTTTAGCAAATAATGCTAGCAAGGGGCTAATAGTCTAGATGACCATTTTTGGGTGATTGTAGGGATGAAGTAATGGTACACTTGAAGAAAGGTAGATTTCCTATTGGAACATATGGGAAGTTGAAAATGAAGAAATTTGGTCCTTGCAAGATATTGAGGAAATTTAACATTGGAAATGCTTATGAGATTGAATTACCTGATGACATGGATAGATCACCTATATTTAATAATGCAGATTTGTTTGAGTATTATGAACCTGATCAAGACATGACAGTACTGAATGATTATCCTAAGAAGCAGATAGAAGAAGTTGAGCAAATTTTGGAACAAAGAATTGGCAAAAGCACAAGAGGGAAAGAGTACATGGAGTATCTGGTAAAATGGAAGAACAAACCGATTGAAGACAGTTCGTGGATTTCACAATTTGAGTTGGATTCAACTTAGGTTGTACCTACTACATGATTCAGAGAATCATTTGAAACAACCCTAGGTGTCTGGTGCAGGAGCATCTCGGGTCCTTGCCAATCCTATGTCACCAAAAATAAGTTTGAGTTTTCTGTTTTGCTTAGTTCCTTCTTTAACTGAGTTGACTTGGTAGTTGCTCGATTCTTCTTTGACCGAGTTGGTCAGTTATTTCCTGATGCTCAATTATCCTTGCTTATTGAGTAGTTTATTTTGATTCCTATTGAGGTTGACTTATGCATTTAATTTTGGTCTCAGAGTTAATGTGGGTATTGATCATTGGGAAGCATGTGGACCTAGATCTGGTTGCTCCTTTTGCTGATGGTGGATCTGAAGGCTGACTTATTATGGTAGCCTCTTGTATAAGTATAGTCGTGGTTCATAGTTTAAAGGAGGTAGTTTGAGGTATCAGTTTAGAAGTTAGAAGATAGTTTATAAATCTTCGCATGTTGAAGGACTGTGGTAATCAAATTTGAATGTAACTGGCCCTAACTAGGAAGGCCTTACAACCCGACATGTATGAAGTGATTGATGAATATTATGTGATCTCTTCTACATTCTCTCTTCCTTGTGTTGTGTTGCTTCTGCATGTTGTTCTGATGCAGGAGCATCCTAGGTGTAAGAGCAATCTTGCATCACCCAAAAATATTTATGTTTTTATATTCAATAAGGGTTATTTTGTGCAGAGCTGCTATTTATGGAAAGTTACTATTTTTGGTAATTTTCGTATGTGCTCAGAATGATCTGATTTCTTTCTTGGAGGTTCATTTTGGTCATATAAGTCTGCCAGTAAAGTTTCATTGCCAGATCAAGTGTATATTGGAAGATATTGAAGATTTTCGGTATTGGCAGCAGGGTACAGAAACTTTGAACTCAGTTTTGAAGGCTTTAGAGGCCCCGGATGAGGTCAAAAATTTGGGTGACGGGCGCTTGCGCGGGTCAAGCCTGTAGAGCGCTTCGTGGCATTTCTGAAATGGGGTTATAATAGCCGATCGGGTCAACTGGTGATGACTTATGGTCTTCGGAAGTTGGGCCACCTGAAATGGCGAAAAATAATTTTTCTTCAAAATTTCTGTTCGGGTTTCAAAGGTTATCTTGAGCCGACTATGATGTAATGAAATGTAAAATAAATTAATTCTAAGTTTGGTCGGCCTTATTGGCTAAAATTTTGGAACCTTCCCAGGCGGTGAAAAATTGCCTATATAAGGAAGGCTGTATTATTGTCTTAGGCAGTTCAGAATAGTTCTGGGTAGTAGATCTGGGTATTGATTCGAGGCTTTGTCCTAAAGAATATTGTAAGGGAATGCCCATGTGGCTTTGCATATTGTAATTTTAAAAGTTTGTAATTCCACATTTGTGGAGATAATAAGAAGCCAATTTTCTGTTCTTGCATATTGTTGTGGTTTCTCCGTTTCTGTTATGTGTTTGTGGTATTAAGGGGAGCACCCTTCATCAAGTGGTATCAGAGCAGGTTTTCTTGAGTGTGTAAACAGATCGCCGACTATGAGGCAATTTGCACCAGGGCCGTGGTTAGGGTTTCAGCGCGCATCACGAAAATGCCTCCACGAAGAGAACGTGGCGGAAGACCTGGTGCTGTGACACCTGAGGTTAGAGAGCTGCAGAGACAAGTGCGAGCATTGCAAGAGGAGATTCACAGAGGAATGAATCTTAATGTCAGAGACGAAAGCGAGGATGAAGCCGAAGAAGAATATCAAGAAGGAGAAATTGAAATTGTGAACCAGGAGGAAGAAAGACTTTTTCGGGCCATTTCCAAGATTGGGAAAAGACCTAAGATTGAGGTTCCTACATTTTCTGAAAATCTTAACCTAGAGGAATTGATCGACTGGATCAATGAATGTGAAGAATATTTTGAGTATGAAGATGTTGAGGATCCTGATAGGGTCAAATTTGCGAAGGCCAGACTGAAAGGTCATTCGAAGATATGGTGGCAAGAGATTCAGTTGGAGCGAAATAGAAGGGGAAAGGAGAAAATCACGAGATGGGATCGGATGGTGGATAAATTGAAGTGACAGTTCATTCTTGTTGATTATGAGCTTGACCTACTAAAGAAAATGCAGAGTTTGAAGCAAGCAGGAAGATCTGTTCAGGAGTATACAGAGGAGTTCTATCGACTTCTCATCAGAACAGGCCATGCAGAAGCTGATAAGGAGAAAGTTGCCCGATACCTTAATGGGTTAAGGC
This sequence comes from Chamaecyparis obtusa, assembly GCA_027943335.1. Lineage (NCBI taxonomy): Eukaryota > Viridiplantae > Streptophyta > Pinopsida > Cupressales > Cupressaceae > Chamaecyparis > Chamaecyparis obtusa. The sequence goes on along the minus strand of BSBK01004964.1, from coordinate 381,832 downwards.
CAAGCATTCAGGAGGAGCTGAATCTAGTTCGAATGAATAGTATTGAAGAGGCATACCAGTTTGCCCTAAAAGTAGAGGAAAAGCTGAACAAGAAGTTTGAGAGCAGACAAAACGGCAGAGGTCGCGGTGGACGATCTGGTGGACGGTCATATGGTGGCCGAAATGAAGATCCGAAAAAGAAGGATGAGGCCAGTAGCAGTCAGAATCAGCGAGGAAATAATTTCAATCGCTTCCAGGATCAGAATAATAGAGATCAAAGAGGGAGAGGAAGAGGACAAGGATCTGGAAGAGGTGGCTTCCGTGGAACATGTTTTCACTGTGGAGAAGAAGGTCACAGGGCATTTGAATGTCCTCAGCGCCAAGGCAGAACAGATAGGAGAAATGAAGGCCAGGCCAGAGTTGCACATGTCGATGAAGATGCTAGATCATCAAATTCTGAAGATGCTGAAAGAGGAGAAACGCTAATTAATAGAAGAGTTTTGCTGAGTGGTGAGAATGAACCTGAACAAAGGAGGAGCCTGTTTCGCACTAGATGCAAGTGTGAGGGTAAATGCTATGATGTGATTATCGATAGTGGAAGCACTGACAATTTGGTGTCAGAAGAGATGGTGACAAAGTTGAAGCTCAAGAGACAGAAACACCCACATCCATATCGGATTGCCTGGGTGAAGGATGACCACAAGGTCATGGTCAGTGAACAGTGCTCGGTAAAGTTCAAGATCGGCGGATACCAAGATGAGGTATTGTGTGATATCATATCTATGGATGCATGTCATATGTTGTTGGGTAGACCATGGCAGTTTGACAGATGTGCTGTACATGATGGTCGTGCGAATACCTATTCCCTAACAAAGGATGGAGTGCGACATAAGCTAAAACCATTGAAGGAGACTGAAGAAAAGGTATGTGGTACTGCAAGGATAACTTTTGTTGATGGAAGAAATTTTCTAGATAGTATGAGGCATGAGCATGTATGTTTTGCTTTAATTCCAAAAGCTGGTAAAGAGCAAGTAGAAGATGTTCCTGTAGAAGTTGCAGATTTGTTGAATGAGTTTCAGGATATTGTATCCGATAACGTGCCTGATGGATTACCACCAGTCAGGAAGATCAGTCATCAGATGGACTTGATCCCAGGAGCGAGTTTGCCGAACAAGGCAGCACACAGAATGACACCTGCAGAAAGTGAGGAGTTGAACAGACAAGTACATGAGTTGTTACAGAAAGGATTGATCCGTGAGAGTCTGAGTCCCTGTGCTGTACCAGCGGTATTAGCACCAAAGAAGAATGGAGAATGGAGAATGTGTACAGATTCTAGGGCAATAAACAAGATCACAATCAAGTACAGGTTTCCATTGCCACGAATGGATGATATTATGGACTGTTTGAGTGGAGCTGTGTATTTTTCAAAGATAGATCTAAAAAGTGGATATCATCAGATTCAGATCAGAGAAGGAGATGAATGGAAGACTGCCTTCAAGACAAAGGAAGGACTGTATGAGTGGTTAGTCATGCCTTTTGGGCTAACCAATGCACCGAGCACTTTCATGCGGCTCATGAACGAGGTTCTGAAAGAATTTCTAGGTAAGTTTGTCATTGTTTATCTAGATGATAATTTGATCTTTAGTAAGACATTGGAGGAGCATATGATGCATATTCGTATGGTATTTGAGAAGCTGAGAGAAGAGAAATTGTTGATTAATTTGAAGAAGTGCAATTTTGTGAAGAAAGAGTTAGTGTATTTGGGATTTGTAGTTTCAGCAGAAGGTCTAAAAATGGACCCAGAGAAGGTACAGGCTATCCTTGAATGGCCTACTCTAAGGAGTGCTACTGAGGTAAGATCTTTTCATGGTTTGGCTAGCTTTTACAGAAAGTTTATCTGAAATTTTAGCAGTATTTGTGGACCCTTGACTGAAACAATGAGAGGGGATAGAAAAGAGTTTAAGTGGACTAATGGGGCAGAAAAGAGTTTTCAATTATTGAAACAAAAAGTTACAGAACAACCTGTTTTAGCACTTCTAGATTTTAATAAGGTGTTTCAAGTAGATTGTGATGCTAGTGGTACTGCAATAGGAGCTGTTATGAGCCAAGAAGATAAACCTGTTGCTTATTTCAGTGAGAAGTTAAATGATGCCAAGAGGAAATATTCTGTTTATGATCAGGAATTTTATGCTATAGTTCAGGCATTAAAGAAGTGGAGACATTATCTGCTTCCTAAAGAGTTTGTTTTGTATACTGATCATCAAGCTTTGCAATATTTGAATAGTCAAGAAAAATTGAATCAAAGGCATTTGAAATGGGTTGAGTTTTTGCAGAGTTATACATTTATTTTGAAACACAGAAGTGGAAAGTCTAATAGGGTTGCAGATGCTCTTAGCAGAAGGCAACTATTGCTGACAGAGATGCAGATTGAGGTGGTTGGGTTCAAGGAACTCAAGAATTTGTATCCAGAGGATCCTGATTTTGGTGAAGCTTGGAAAGCTTGTACAGAACCTGTTACTCTAGACAGGACGAAATGGTTGGATTTCATCATCCAGGATGATATGCTATTCAGAGGGAGTCAGTTGTGCATTCCACGAAGTTCTATGAGGGAGAATCTCATCAAGGAGAAGCATAGTGGAGGATTGGCTAGACATTTTGGTCGTGATAAAACCGTTGCTTTGGTTGGTGAGAATTATTATTGGCCACAATTGCAGCAAGATGTGAAGAAGTTTGTACAGAGTTGCAGAGTATGTCAGATGGCGAAAGGAGTGAAGCAGAATACAGGATTGTATCAGCCATTACCTGTACCAGAGAAGCCTTGGGAGGATATCAGCATGGACTTTGTTCTTGGTTTACCGAGGACACAGCGGGGACATGATTCAATTTTTGTAGTAGTTGACAAATTTTCAAAGATGGCACATTTCATTCCCTGCAAGAAGACTAATGATGCTGTTCATGTAGCAGAATTGTTTTTCAGAGAAGTAGTGAGACTTCATGGTTTGCCAAATACCATAGTTTCAGATCGGGACACTAAGTTTGTTGGATATTTCTGGCGTACATTGTGGAAGAAGTTGAAGATAGATTTGAAGTTTAGTTCATCACATCATCCACAGACTGATGGACAGACAGAGGTGGTGAATAGGAGTTTGAGAAATTTGCTGAGATGTTTGGTTGGAGATAAGCCAACAGGATGGGATTTGATTTTACCACAGACAGAATTTGCATACAATAATTCTGTCAACAGGAGCACTGGTAAATCACCATTCCAAATTGTATATGGAAGTAGTCCAAGAAATGCATCTGAATTGAGGAAGATAGATAAAGGAGAAATAAGTAGTGCTGAAGCTGAGGATTTTGCAGAACACTTGAAGAACATCCATGAGGAGGTGAGGAAGCATATTACCAAGATGAACGCACAGTATAAGGCTAAGGAAGATGAGAAAAGGAGGCATAAGGAATTTCAGGTTGGTGATGAAGTCATGGTTCATTTGCGGAAGGAGCGGTTTCCAGTTGGTACATATAACAAGCTGAAAATGAAGAAGTTTGGACCATGCAGGATATTGAAGAAACATGATTCAGGAAACGCATATGAGGTAGAATTGCCTACTGAGCTAAATATTTCACCAGTGTTTAACATTTCAGATCTGACAGAGTATCATGAAAGAGGTGTTGAAGATGAGATCACAGTAGCACAGTGGAGTATTCCAGCAACTAGTTCAGACACTAAGGAGATTGAAGATATACTGGATAGTCGTGTTGGCAGAAGCACAAGGAACAGGACATATGAAGAATATCTGGTCAAGTGGAAAGGATGACCTGTTGAAGATTCATCATGGCTAACAAAGGAGGAGGTTAACCGTCTTGGTTTTCCTCTACACACCTGAGTCGTGACAGGGTCACTTCTCAAATTACCCCGGATGTCTGATGCAGGAGCATCCTGGGTGTAAGAGCAATCTTGCATCACCCAAAAATATTTATGTTTTTATATTCAATAAGGGTTATTTTGTGCAGAGCTGCTATTTATGGAAAGTTACTATTTTTGGTAATTTTCGTATGTGCTCAGAATGATCTGATTTCTTTCTTGGAGGTTCATTTTGGTCATATAAGTCTGCCAGTAAAGTTTCATTGCCAGATCAAGTGTATATTGGAAGATATTGAAGATTTTCGGTATTGGCAGCAGGGTACAGAAACTTTGAACTCAGTTTTGAAGGCTTTAGAGGCCCCGGATGAGGTCGAAAATTTGGGTGACGGGCGCTTGCGCAGGTCAAGCCTGTAGAGCGCTTTGTGGCATTTCCGAAATGGGGTTATAATAGCCGATCAGGTCAACTGGTGATGACTTATGGTCTTCGGAAGTTGGGCCACCTGAAATGGCGAAAAATAATTTTTCTTCAAAATTTCTATTCGGGTTTCAAAGGTTATCTTGAGCCGACTATGATGTAATGAAATGTAAAATAAATTAATTCTAAGTTTGGTCGGCCTTATTGGCTAAAATTCTGGAACCTTCCCAGGCGTTGAAAAATTGCCTATATAAGGAAGGCTGTATTATTGTCTTAGGCAGTTCAGAATAGTTCTGGGTAGTAGATCTGGGTATTGATTCGAGGCTTTGTCCTAAAGAATATTGTAAGGGAATGCCCATGTGGCTTTGCATATTGTAATTCTAAAAGTTTGTAATTCCACATTTGTGGAGATAATAAGAAGCCAATTTTTTGTTCTTGCATATTGTTGTGGTTTCTCCGTTTCTGTTATGTGTTTGTGGTATTAAGGGGAGCACCCTTCATCATGTTCTTGCAAGGAGGATTGGATGGGGGTCTTCCTTTGGCCCTCTTCCTACCCTGTCTTGCGTCCATAGTAAATAGGAGTTTGGGAAATTTGTTGAGATGCTTGGTTAGAAAGAAAACTAGAAGTTGGGACTTGATTCTTGCACAAGCAGAGTTCACATACAACAATTCAATGAACTAAAGTACATGGAAAACACCATTTGAGATTGTTACAGGAATGAATCGTAAAGGCATATTAGAATTGAGGGACATCAGTCGTGAGGATAAAAGAATTGCAGAAGTAGAGGAATTTGAAGAACACATAAAGTCATTACATAATCAAGTCAAATACCATTTGAAAGACATGAACCAAAAGTATAAGGGGAAAGTAGATGAGAAGAGGAGACATAAGGAATTTCAAGTTGGAGATGAGTTAATGAAATATTTGAGAAAGGAAAGATTTCTAGTTGGAACATACACTAAGTTGAAGATGAGGAGTTTGGACCTTGTAGGATCTTGAAGAAAGTTGATTTAGGTATGCATATGAAATTGAGTTACCAGACACTTTGGGTATATCGCCTATATTCAACATTACGAATATCTATCAGTACCATAAGATAGAATTAAGTGATGAAAGTAAACTAGATTTAGAATACCAGTTTTGAAAGAAGAAATTGGATGAGATTGAAGACATTTTGGATATCAAAGTTGGTAAAAGTACATGTGGACTACAGTACGACAAATACCTCTTGAAGTGGAAGGACATACCAATTGAGGAATCTTCTTGGATATCTTCGACTGAGGTAGACCATCTTGATTTTCCTTTAACCAAATAAAAGTGAGGGTCTCGCTTTTCAAATAACACTAGATGTTTGATGCAGGAGAATCCTTGGTTCTTGGCAATCTTGCATCAACCAAAAAAATATTTTCTTTCACTTTTGTTTATATTTAGTTTAGTTTTGTAGTTTCTTTGTTTCTCCCTGCACCCTTCTACATTTTCTCATTTTCACTTGTAGACATATTTGGCATGTTCCTATTCTCTTTTTCGATCTTCCTTTGGGTTCGCACCTCAACTCAATTCTTCTTGGTGGAGTTGTCTAAGATCTTTTGGTTTGACCTATTTCTTTGTTACGTTCTTGGCTAGTTGAAGTTCCCTAAGCTTGCGGAGCATTTCCTTGGTTGGAAAACCTATTTGTCTCATCATGTGATGTGCTTAGACTCTTGGATGACCCCCCTTTTGGTTTGTGCTTCATTTCAATTCTTGGTAGAGGAGTTCTTAAAGATTTAGGTCGAACCTATTCAACACATTAAATTTTTCCAGCTTGTGGATTATGATCATTCTTGGCCGACTTGGATGCCTTTTGAATGTCATATATATTAATGTATTTGATCCTTAAGTTGGTAGCTCTCAATAATGATAATTCTTTTAGGCCTCCATAGAGGACAATCTGGATTTTGATCTGTAATCAGGCTTGTGAGCCTATTTGTAACCTTGCATGTTGCTGGCTAGATGTAATTGAATCTATGATATTGTGGATGTTCGATCTTGCATTCTCTCTACTTTATGATGTTGTTTAAATTGTTGTGTGACTCTTGCTGCATGGTCTAGATTGTTCTCATTGAGGACCTTCCTGTCGTGGCTACGTCAACATAGATGCCCTTGCACCAAAGATTTCTTTGGGATTTCATCCCTCCCATTGTTCCTTATGTGCAATAGTAATTGCTAGAGAAGTTAATCCTAGCAAGTAAGCTTGAATTTAAAATTTGTGTGGAAAATATTGGAAGAGAACAAGGAGGAATAATCTCCAAATTAGAAGTTTGAAGATTTTGTGTGGGGCAACAAGTTTGTGAGCTCAATGAATAGTAGAAGAACGTTTTTGACAACAACAACAATAATACAAAGTTTGTGATTGGGTACCATTTCATATTGGTGCAAGTAGGTTTGTAATCAGTATGAAATCCATTTTGTAATCAGTTTTGAGTTATTCTGTAAAAGTTTTTATGTGACTTAATAGAAGGGGAAAGTTGCATGTCCCAACTATGTATTTTTTGTTTGGATTTAATTTCCTATGGGTGTATAGCAGTTGGTTAGGAAACTAAGCAGGAGTCTCAATTGTTTGGTTTTTTACGTGGGTGTTTAGGGATTAATCAAATCCATCATTTGATACAAGAATAAGTTGTGCTTGATTTGGATTTTGATCCATCATCTTCTAGATAAAAGAAAATAAATCTGAAATGACAAGCATCATATTAGCATTAATCGATAATCACATCAACCAAAAAAATAAATTTCATTTTATTAACTTCATGGTTTAGTTTGTTTAAACTTTCCAACTTTGTAGTGTTTCAATCCAAAAACTAAGATGAAGAAAGACATGTGATCCAAAATATGAGATGGGAATGGGCATTGAATCTTTGATTGATTGGATAAAATGGAAGAATATATCTACTAAACTTTCATTGGATTCCATGAATACTATTTGTTAAAAACAAAAGTGTTAAATGATAGAGAATTGTAGAAGAGAAAAACTATATTTAAAAAATATAGGTTTTTATTGGCAATGGCTATAAAGACATCATAAGTTTCTTGACAAGACTATTTTTTGATATTAAATGATTAAATTAAAAATCAGAATACAATGTCAAAGTACTTATGATGCATGTATAGCTATTGTATTCTGATTTTTAATTTAATTATTTAATATCAGAAAATGGTCTTGTCAGGGCACTTATGATACCTGTATAGCCAATTCCAGTCTTATGGGTTGGCACAAGGCAATAGAGTTGAAGCAGCATCTATCCAGCTACCAAAATAGACATCATATCAAGGGAGCACTTTTCAGAAAGAAAAACCCACCAAAATAGACATCATATCAAGAAGCACTTTTCCCAAAGAAAAACTAAATGTACTAAGTACCCTGCTCTGATGTCTACTTCCATGGCTGCATAGCCGCTGGTATGGAATTGATGCTGGGATGCCTTGTGCTGGCCCACATTGAAACATCCATAACGCGTACACAGTTTTTGTGGATAATCAGCAACAATGAACAAACTGCTCACGTTGTATGGCAAGAGTGGGAGTTTTGACCGATTTCAAATCAACGGCTCCTAATAGTGATTGTTATGCTCAAGCAACGTAAATCGACAGCTTCTTCAAGCATCTTCAAAGGAAAACTACAAATTTGTCCACCTAACTTGTAGCTCATCGCAATCAAGAAGTCACTCCTGCGTTTGGTTCACTGAAGAAACAGAAGCTCCAAAGGTTTGCCAGACGAGAAGATGGATTACTCTATGTCCGAACTGCAAAAGTTGAAATGGCATTGATAGAAGAAAATAAGTAAGAAACGCCTTGGGGTATAATTGTAAGTGGAAATTTGATTACATCGAACGCCTGGGGCTAAAGGAACCGGCCAAGAAAGGCAACTAAAGAGTCGTATCTTACAGCCGGTTGCAGATCTCAAAAAGGGGAGGGGCATCGATGTCAAGATAGGCTGCATAGAGAGCACAGATAGGGGACATTGTGTGGGACTGTGATCCATCAATGGAGATGGAAGAATAAAACAGTTTGTTGTGGCATGTTTTGAGCAAACAAACAGAGGAGTTGGAAGGGCGTTAGGTTGTGTACGCTGTGTTGGATTGGCATGGTAGAGGACATAAAGTAATTGAAACTGTCAGCAGGTTTTGGTATTTGTTTAACAATTTTGTTGAGCTATACCTTGAATCCAAGAACAGAGTCTCTGTTTTGGTTTTCTTTCATGCAATTGTTTGCTTGGGTGTTTTGTCGGACTGAAGTGCGGATTTAGTTTTTCTTTTGCGCCTTGATTATATATAAACAATTGTAGAACCTAAATGGAGTTTATTAATCCAGATTTTTTAAATGACAGTAAAAAAATTGTTTAGGTTGAAAAGATAAAACAATAGAAAATTGATAAATTAGATTAAAATTTAATTACAGAGAACCTTCCTCAATTAATAGATTAGCTGTTCCATCTAGACCACGATGGCCTCTGAACTTTCCGTGTTCATGAATTAAATAAGGGAGAGCTTAGATGTCTTATTAAAACGTATTGGAAATAAGTCACATCTGAATCAAAGATGAGCAGTCCTATAACAACTAGTAACTCCAACAACAAATAAAAGATCTTAACTATACTCCCTTTAAAAAACACTCATCAGGAATACTGTATTCTTGTTCATATCCTCCATACATAATCTTCAAACTTATCAAGACTTGCTATGTGTGTTCAATTATAGAGAGAATACCACCACCGCATAAATCAAATATAAAAACTCCAGATATAACTGGAGTTTGTTTAGTAAAATATCGTTAATGACTAGCAAATTTATCTGAAATAAAAGAAAGGTTAAAATTTATTCAAACCTGAAGAAATACAGAGCAAGGGTATCAAACCCCTCTATCAAGATCAACCCAGTAGTCAAATTGTTGAAACAAACCTAGAGGTAATTGACTCTTATCTACAATATTCCAATTTTGCATGTGATCACAAGTCCATTTAGCCAGACAGTCCCCTACACCATTCCACTCCCTTGGGATATGAGTGAAAGTAACAGAATCCAAAGAAGCACACAAATCAAGAATCTAGTCAACTACCAAAGCTAACTGCCAACTAACATCCTCAAAATGCTGTCGAGTCAACATATGCACTACCATCTACGAACCAGATTCACAAATGAGCCTGCTCCATTCAAGAGCACAAGCACGCTCCACAGCATACAAAATGGCAATAGCCTTCATCAAATTGTTAGTATGATGACCTTTATAAACAGAAAACATAAACTGAACAATTCCCAAACTATCTCTACTAACTCCACCAATACCTGCAGACCCTGTGTTTCCCAACTAGCAAATTTATCTAGATTGAAAAGAAAACATATAATTGACAACTTCGATTGAAATAAATCTCTGAAAATTCTTCCTCAATGAAACAAAATGATTTTTCTTCTAAATTCCCCTGACCTTCCAGCCTTGGTTGTTCATGAAGCTAAACAAAGGAGAGCTTGACTGCCATTGCTGGGATTGATGTAGGTCTCTGTATTTTTGCCACCATGTCATGAAGCTACTCCCCTCGAAGAAAACCTCGTCAGAAATATTGCGATTCTCAATCAAACTCCACACATAGTCTTCAAACTTCTCAAGGCTTTCTTTCAGTTGGGCATTAATAATTTGATATTGAACAGTTTTGAGGGCTTCTTCTACATGAGCCCAAAAGCAGGAGTCCTCAGTCAAGGATGCAAACTTTGTGCGAGGCCTCTTATCTCTACCTGTGCGAGTTCGGTTTTTATCATCCAACCATTTCTCAAGTACCTCGTGGCGGTGGGGTCTAACCCCTGCCGACAGATAGTTTCCCCTGTTTCCATGTTTTCTATCATTTTGATAGTAGTTTGCAATGTCCAGAGGCTCCACAAGTTTTCTATATGCATTGCCAGCATTAATCCATTTATTTTGGGATTGGAAATCTCTGGGCAATTCATGCTTCTCGACCATCCCAACTATTTTATCCCAAAACGATGCCAATTTTTCTCTATACAAATTTGCATTAATATCTCTCTTCTCAATTTGCGGTTTGAATGTATCATAATAGCTAAGGGGCTTACAAACCAATTTGTACCATCCAAGCTGTGACATATAGCCCTGATTAAGGCTCAACTCAAAATTTAGTCTATCAATGTTTGTGTCCTGCTCGTTTTTCATCTCCCTGGCTTTTCTGAGGGCAGTAAGTACATCCATATTCTGCTTAGAAGACAAAATCCATCAGACTCAATGTCTAAACAATCTACGTCATCTAACAAAGCAAATGGTAATGGGAAAGAAGCAACAAATGCAGTTAAAAAAAATAAAAAGAATCTCTAAATAGCCCTAATATATGTGGAAAAAACCTGTAAAAATGTTGGTTCTGTGGCTGATGACAAAAAAGTAAGTTTACCCCACATTTAATAGATGACAACACTAAAAGCATGCTCTGAAGGCTGAAAGACCGAAGTATCAAGTCTGTAAAATTGAGTAATGGAGACTCTTTCCAATGCCCATTCTATCTCAGGGTGGAACTTCAACATTAATATCGAGTCAACCTTATATTTTTTAATATTTTTGCAGTTTATTAGAAGATATTTTATCAACATTTTAAATTAGTTATTATATTCAATGTGCTATTATTCTTTTAGTGAAGTTGAATGGTTTCTATTAAGTTTATCAGGAATCAAGTCTCGTTTAGCACAAGGCTATCAACATTTTAGATTAAGTATTATAATCAATGAACTTTTGTACTATCATTGATGTTGAATGGTTCTAATTATAAAAGATTAAGTTGTGTTGAGTGCAAGGCCCTTACAGAACTGGGACAGCTTTGACAATCTTCAGCCATTAACTTTAAATTGAAGAAGTTACAACTTAAGACTCGTATTTCTGTATCAAGTAGCAAGGTGATTCTGTCTTGAAACAGCTTTGATGACATAATCTAATATCATTCTATAAATTTGATATAAAATAATCTTATGAAAAATTAAGCTCAAAATACCATTATAAATATTTATAAAAAGAACATTCCCACAATAACTTCTAAAACATATTAAATCGTTTCTATAAACCATAGAAACATGACTACTAGCATTTTTCTTTTGTTAAAACTTTTTCTTTCCCTATACACTTCCACTGTTCTTCTTACTAAAACTATAAATTTGCAATGTTTTTGATAAAGCAACCCCAGAAATTAAAAATCTGAAGACTCGGATGAACTCAGGCAACAGAAAACTATAAAAAGTTTACTCGCAAAGACACAAATTTAACTGAAAATGAATAAAATAACTGTGACTATGAATTCATACAAAAAAATAGATTGAAGCAACCACATTACCTGAGCCCCAACACCAATTGCTTCCAATGCCAGTGCTATTCCCATCTCAAAGGAGGATTGTTGGACAAAGTTTGTAGTTTTCCATGAATACAGTAAGTTTACACTGATATCTTTCAACAACTTGCCATAACCTGTATGCTCTGAAATACAGTCGCCTGCAATTTGATCAAAAGACAACTCTTGGTTGCTTTGCAAAGTGTACTGTAGTAGTATCTTGAGGACAACTTCAGAGTCATTAAAACAAGCTGCACGGCTCGTTGAACAGAACATATAAGTACCAGAAGGCCTATACAGACTTCTAGGTGAATCTGTGCACTGCAGGACATTGTTAGGAAGAGTGCTGGAAGCTCCTTCAATCGGAAGATTTGATCCTGCATTTGAGTTATTTCCCATTATGCTCCTCCAGTGAGGCACAATTGCATTGATAGGCTCGGCAATTGATTCAAAACGTGCAAGGAACATCCGAGGAACAATATCATGTTCGGATACCACATGACAAAATCTTCCATACCAATCCTGGCGAACAATCGCCTCCCCAAATCTAGCATCTCCCACTAAAGGAGAGCCAAATGTAATACAAAAAGGACAAGTGTTTCTCAACCCCTTTCCCAAAAACCAAAGAGTGGCTAGGGTTGCAACTGCACCTCCTATGGAGTGGCCCCCAAATATAATGGCTTGTTCCCGTAAAGCACTCACCTGGCACAACAAAACAGATAAACATCAATACTCAGATCTCTATCAAATAAGGCAAAAAGAGATTCTGCAGTAATGGCAATCAATAATTGATTAACAAATCGCTATGGAGATTCCTTGATATGTTTTCAGGCATATGACAGAGTGGTAAAGTTGGACCATTACTAAAATCAAGATCCGATTTTACTTCAAATTGAATACGCAGTCATTACTTATATGTGTAAACTCTCATTGTCTCTCAGAAAAGGGGTTTCAGAAAGAGGAGACACTTCTCTTGGAAAAAGAATACGAAGAGGAGGTGATTGAGATGGAGTTAGGGCTTATTTACCTGGGCTTCGAGATCTGTATTCTCCAGAATATATTGAAAGCGATTGAAAGCCCCTTTGTGAACAAGGGCCGGCTGATCGTCATCACCCTTGAGGCTGGGAAAGAAGATTGTGTCTGCGTTCTGGATTTTGCATTCATCATATTTGCCATCTCTGACTTCCATATAAAGTGAAGAAAATGACAAATATGCTACACCTTCATGTCTCTTCAGAAGAAAAGGACCCCTGTTTTCTCTATTAGCAATACATATCTCGTTCCAAGCGTGTTCTACGAATCCAGAGGAAGCAAGAAAACTTGCAGTCTCCACACAAACAGTGAACCTAGAACAACAATTCTACAGATCAGGACAATGAAGGTACCATAAAATAAAATCATGAAGCATTAAGCCCTTCAATTTTAACAAAGAAAGATAAATTACAGTAAAAATCAATGCCTTCCTATCAATTTTAACAAAGAAGGATAGATTACTGAAAAGGAATCCAGAGGAAGCAAGAAAACTTGCAGTCTCCACACAAACAGTGATCCAAGAACAACAATTCTACAGATCAGGACAATGAGGGTACCATAAAATAAAATCATGAAGCATTGCGCCCTTCAATTTTAACAAAGAAAGATAAATTACAGTAAAAATCAATGCCTTCCTATCAATTTTAACAAAGAAAGATCAATTACTGAAAAGGAATCCAGAGGAAGCAAGAAAACTTCTAGTCTCCACACAAACAGTGAACCTAGAACAACAAGTCTACAGATGAGGACAATGAGGGTACCATAAAATAAAATCATGAAGCATTAAACCCTTCAATTTTAACAAAGAAAGATAAATTACAGTAAAAATCAATGCCCAGAAAGAAGGTTTGCATATTCTTTTGAATACCCCAAAAAAAAACGCTCAGATTTTTTTGCTAGAAAGCTAAAATCAATCTGTCATGACAACATGACAACTAGTTTTGTAAGGTCTGCTCTACAATTAAGAAGAGAAGCAAATGTTTAGTACAAGAAATGTCTCTAAACTCAAATAAGGATTCAGGAAAACATGCTTACTGAGGGATACTGAATTCGTCCATAGTTTAACCCCTGCTGCTTGCGTTACTTCAGATATGTGAGCATGGACTGAAAAGCCCAATTTATAGACATAGTTGCTGCTTTCTGGGATAGTAGTTTCATGGATGCCATGCAAGGAAGTCAAGCCCGTCTAGGAAAAACTGTGGAAAGAGAAGTCTCGTTTCAGACTGACTTCCATTAATGGATGAGCTCAGAAAAATCGAAGTGAATTTTAAGATATAAGTTACAAGATCGAAAACAAAAGTATTAGAAGATGTATAGTAAAATAATAAGAATTTAATTGTTAATTATTATTTCAGACTTAGTCAATAGAATTTGGGCTTGGGTTGTTGAAGATAAGTAGGTGTAGTAAGTTGTGTGATAAGTTATGTTTCTACATTTTAAATTTTAATTGTAAATAGATTGTAATTCTAATTCTATTCTGTATATATAATTTTGATCTTTACTTAGAAGATTTTGAACTTTTTATTAAATTTTAAAATTTTCATGTAATTTTAAACCGAGGAATTATGGTGTTAAATTTTTTCTTTAATTATTTCAAAATTGCATTTGTCAATGATAATATGGATAGAGTGGTTCAAAGATCAACAATAGAATTTGCTGAGCTAGTAAAAAGTGATTAATTTCATATCATTCCCTTAAATCAAATTTTAGATCAATATTAATAGGCTCTTGGTCTATTATTGAAGTTTAATGGTATTGAATAAGTCTAACAAAGATCCAGTCTTGAATTTAAAAGTCCAACACTAAAAAAGATAAGATCAAAATTAAACTTTTAATAACTTAAAAGAATAAGATCAAATTAAACTTTTAATAACTTTGAAAGAATCTAAACTCCTCAATCCTAAACTGTTAACCACATAAATTTAATTTATACAAAACTAAATTTATATAAATAATAATTAAAAAAATAAATAAAATCCCAAATTTATTCATTTGCTAAAAATAATGAAAAAGAATAATCTATCTTTATCAATAAAGATGTTGATGATTCTATGCTACGTTAATAACCTGCGGCATAAGCAATGCTGTCCATCCGTTTACACTTATCTGAGAAGCCATCTAAATTTCCCAGAACCTGCCTTCTGTACCAATTTTGGTACTGGACGACCAGCCGACAGGGTTGACCGTCACATCACTTAGACTTTCCCTGGAGCTGCCTTCCCTGTCATTTTGTTTGGAATTTCCACATTGGTTAGTGTTTAATCTTTAAGCTTCTTAGTATAATAGTTTCACATTCTTGTGCATTGTTACAATTCATCTCGTTACTAGCTTATATATATTTATATATATAATACGCCGAGAGTAATCCTTCTCGAGGCGCCTATTGCAGCTTGCAATTTAAAGAAAATAGGCGCTTCGAGAAGGATTACTCTCGGCGTATTATATATATAAATATATATAAGCTAGTAGCAGTGGCAGCGCAAAACAAAAGACATTTAATATTTTATATTTTTAAAAATAATTTTAAAAATAATTGTCATAAAGGCTATTAAACCCAGTTGGTTAGGTTGGATTACATTTGTAATTAGTATTAATATAATGATTAGGTTAGTGTTAGGGTATGTTAAACTATTATAATTAAGGTTAGTGAGATTGTTAAGGTTAGTGTTAGGGGAAATTTTAGGTTACATTTATGAAATTTGCTAAGTTTTAAGTTATAATTACGGATAGTGTTAAATTCATGTGACAAAATGGTGTAAAAGAGGATTTTTTACTGATAGGGTGAGAGTTAGTGTTAGTAGAACATTTTAGCTTATGAGTTAGGGTTCGGGTAAGAGTTAATGTTAGGGTTATGGTAAGGGATAGGGTGAGAGTTAGGGTTAGTAGGATATTTTATGTTATGAGTTAGGGTTCAAGTAAGAGTTACAATTAGGGTTAGGGTTAGGGATAGGGTGAGAGTTACATTTAGTAGGATATTTTAGCTAAAATATAACTAGGGTTTGGGTAAGAGTTACACTAAGGGTTACAGATAGGGATAGGGTGATAGTTAGGGTTAGTAGAAAATTTTACATTATGAGTTACAGTTCAGGTAAGACCTACAATTAGGTTTAGGGTTAGGGAGAGGCTGATACTTACGGTTAGCAGGATATTTTACCTTATGAGTTAGGGTTCGAGTAAGAGTTACAGTTAGGGTTAGGGTTAAGGATAGGGTGGGAGTTAGGGTTAGTAGGATATTTTACCTTTTGAGTTAGGGTTTGAGTAAGTGTTACAGTTAAGGTTACGGTTAGGGATAGGGTGAGAGTTAGGGTTAGTAGGACATTTTACCTTATGATTTAGTATTTAGGTGAGAGTTATAGTTAGGGTTAGGGTTAGGGATAGGGTGAGATTAAGGATGTGATTAGGGACATGATGTTAGGTTTACAGTTAGGATTAGTATCATATTTAGTGTAACATTAAGCTTTAAGATTAGGGTATGGGGTTAGGATTAGGGTTACTAATACGGTGAGGCTTAATCGTGGGTTAATGATGACATGGAGAGTGTTGAGTTTGGATTAGTATTAGGGTTAAAAGATTGGTTAAGGTTAGTATGACAAATAGGGTCAGTTTAAGGTTATGTGCAGTGTTATGATGTATGGTTTATAGTCAGGGTTAAATCATATGTAGTGTTGGGTATAGGGTTAGTATTAGGGTTTTTGTGAGGGTAAGATTATGGACGTAGTTAGCTCTGGGATCTAGGTTTTAGAGTTAGGATTAAAGTATCATACTTGGTAATACATTTTTGGATGTTGTTTACAGTTTAACATGATAATTATCATTAGTATCTTATTTAACATTACCATTTAACGTATCATAAATGGTAGGAATATGGTAACAACTAAGTTGAACGGTTACCATATATAAGTAATTATAATGTTAACGATAACATATTAGAGTAATCCTAATTTCTTAGAATTACAACAATTAAGTTTAACATATTTTAACATTGATTAGGATTAGGTTAGAAGTAGGAATGAATAAGATGTCCTCTATAATTAATTCCTCACATATATTTGGTAAATCCATTGAAGGAATAAATATTAGAAATGTAGAGTTCAACAAAACATGCTGCAAAATATTGCAAGTATAGGGGTAATCATGATGTGAATAGCCAAAAATATTTATTTATTATTCATGAAACATATATAGATGAAAAGGGAAATAGAAGTCCCAATACAACTATTAAGATAATTAAGAAGGTTGAAAGCCAAGATTAGAATGATCTAAATCAATAACATTTCTCCATAATGATGCAAGTACATCACATATTCTTCAATGATAAAGTTGGTATTGCGGCCCTTATTTGTACAATGATCACGATAGACTTCTTTCATCATTGATGGAAATGCATCCACTTTTGCAGATGTCTCACGCAAAACTTTCGCAACATCTACCATCTGCATTATATCCAATTCGTCAACATAGTCAATTGATAATGATGCGTGCTCCACAGCTTTGATTATAGTTGCACACGAGTCTACAATGATTCGTGTACACTTGTCAAATTCAGTCTTAGAGACATCATTTGAGGCCACCGCAGTAGAGGGGCTTGTAACGATGATGTTCGACTCGCTGTCAGAAGCAGCCATAGGTGGAATGGTACCCTACAAAGTTTTAAACAAACATCAATATATATAATTAATTAGAATAAATTAATCTAATATATAAAGCATAATCTAAAAAAGAAATCTAAATCTAAAATGCAAAATCCTTAAATAAAGCATTTATTAAATATGGAAATAATACAAAACATTCACATAGTAATGTTTGAAATATGGCGGCATCGCCTTCCACTTTTCAAACATTACTAAAAAAATATAAATATTTTGAATATATTTTTAAATCGAACATGCATAATATTTTAAATACAACATGGTTAAGGTTAGTAGTATTGCTAGAGCTGAGGTTAGTGTTATGGAAATTGTTAGGGTTAGTGCTCATATTAGGATAAGGTTAGTGGTATTGTTACAGTTAAGGTTGGTGTTAGGGTAACTGTTAGGGTATATTTTTATGTGGTTTTATTTATTTATTGTTACATTTAAGTTATTTTGTTAGGTTCCCTGTCATTATTACGGTTAAGGTTATTGATATTTTAAAGGTTAAGGTTATTGTTAGGGTTAGTGCCTGTATTATAATTAAGGTTAGTGGTATTGTTGCACTTATGTTTAGTGTTATGATAATTGTTATTGTGACAAGAACAATTAGTGGCAATGTTATTGTTACACCTAAAGTTAGTGTTAGGGGAACTGTTAGGATCCATTTAAGAAGTTTGTTACCTGGTTAATGTTATTATTAAGGTTAGTGTTATTATTATAGTTAATGATATAAGAATTGAAGATAATTATGACATAACCTAGGAGAAGAAATAATTCTTTATTTTATAATAGGAAGTTTAAAATACATCATAAGAGTACATCACTGATTTTCAAGACATCTAAGTCTGATTTCTTTTGCTTTTCTCTTTGAAAGTTGTTTCCCACTTTTCATTTTTTCATAGCGGTCATATGTGAAGGGTGGCATTATTCTCAAGCCTTCTAGAGACTTTACACGAGATACAACAACAAATGTCAATCCTGCTCTTTCTCTTGGACCTATATCAATCGTGGCTTTTGAAAGAGTTAGCCCTTGAGATTTGTGAATTGTCAACGCCCATGCTAACCTTAACGGTAATTGGAAGGTCCTACCCCTTTGTAAGGGTGCTACTGGTACTATTTTGGGATGGTGGTCATCATATGGTATTCCAGAGTAATTATCAAATTCAACAGTGACATATGATGGTGGTTCAGGTGGACCAGTTCTAGGTTTGTAGACAATATTTCTAATATAACCCAATGCTCCATTGACAAGACCGGCTTCTATCCATAGATTTGTAGTCAACATTACCCTTGAATTGGTACTAAATAATAACTCTATATCAAGTTCTTCAGTTGACCAATCTTCATTTGCATTACCATTCCTTGACTTAGTTGCAAGACTACGTGCAACAGGATGCCTTAAAGAATACAACATTCTCATGTTATGGTCAGGAACATTTTCATTTGTAGAGAACAAATGTACTATTTTATCAAAGTCATCATTGGTTGCAGCATCTAGCCTTATAGGAGTTCTTGTCATAAGCAAGTTCCAATCATCTATTTTTGGATCTGCATCTCTCAGATTTGTGAGAAGATGACGAAATCTTTGTTGGTGGACATTTTCTCCATCTTGCCTAAATACTTTGTCTAGTGTAACCACTGTCTTGAATTCATGTCACAGTAACTTTGCCCGTCTGTTGCTATCATATGCAGGTTTATCATTGACAGGAGGTAACTGCCCCAAATCACCAACCAAAATAATGGATACCCCTGAAACAGAGTTGGATAAAATTAAATTTAGAGCATTTAGTAATATCATAACATGATATTATATATAAGTATTAAAAGACATTTATAGCATGATTAAGAATAAGGAAAGGTATACCTGCAAAGCTAATGTCAGCACTTTGTGGGAAGGCTTGTCTGAGTCGAGAATCAATATTTTCTAGCAAGTTTTGACCAATGAAGCTCATTTCATCAATCAAAATATATTTGATATGTTCCATTTCTTGTTGAAAACTCGCAAGCCTTGACCCTTCTAGCTGTGCAAAATCTGTAATGGGTATTCACAGCTTTGAATGAATGGTAGAGGCTCCTATATTGAAAGCTGCAACTCCAGTTGGTGCAAGTAATAGAAGTGGAGAAGCATTCGGCATCGCTGCCATTCAGAGAGATTGACTGATGGCACCAATTAGATAAGACTTTCCCGTTCCTGCTGTTCCTTGAATTATCATAAATAAAGGCATTTCCACTTGATTGTTATGGTAGTGTGTCATAATAATGTCAATTGCCTTTTGTTGCTTCTGACCGAGAGTTGTAAAATTGATGCACTGTGGGATGTCATCATACAGGAGACATCCATATTTTTTCATTTCAGCTATGAAATTTATTGCTATGGTTGTCTGCTCTTCACTTTGATATTCACTACACCAATTAGTATTCCTATCAATATCTCTTCTTCCCAACATGTCAATTTCAGAAAGTGGCATATGTTGACCACGGTGTAGCCTAGAAATGATTTCCCACTCATGTTCTATGGTATTTTCCTGAATACCTCCATTATCCTCTGTTTTAGAATCAGTAGAAGGGTCATTATTTTCTGCATGCGGTGCTCTATGGACATGCCAAGGATTATAATTGAGTGACTCCCAATTTTGTACTATAATATCATCATTGTGACCAATGTCCCTTTCAATGTTATGGAAAGGTTTGTATAGTAACAACTCAGACAAACAAAACTCCACCCACTTATTTGAATCACATGGAGGAATAGAAATAAACCTAGGAAAAACTCTGACAATAGCTGATGTTTGTCTTGGCCCCCATTTATTTTCCCCTCTTCTTCTAGGATTGTATATCCAAGACCTTGCTGCATCAATCAATGTGATACCTTCCATACAAAGTGGTCTTATTTTGTAACCATCTACAAAAGATTTTGTGAGTTCTTCCTCATTTTCCTCATTATTGATCACTACAGGTTTGAAAACTTCACGTGAGACATTTAGATTAACAAACCTTCTACTACACTCCACCAATGGAAGCTCTAATAGCATATGACATGTCTCCTGAGCTCCAATATCTCTTTCTACAACTATTTCTGTTAGAAGTTTTCTATATGCTTGTGCCACTAAATCATCTGGGTTTTCAAGGTTTGAGAGATGCATCAACATTTCTTGATATGTTTCAGAGCTTATCTCAGCTTTTGTTGCATACTTTGCAATGTATTTGATAACTGCATGTCTTGAAAGAACAGGTTGCCAATCTACATTGGCCCTCCATAACTGTAATATGTATCGATTGTGTGAATTAACTCTATCATCATTTCTTGCAGGTTCAAATTTTTTCTCACCTGATTCTGCATCCTCATATAACTTTGATCCTCCCAAATTCAATTGCCAAGGTGCATTATACCTGAAATATTAGAGAATATGTATCTTGTTAGGTAAACTTGTTGAAATAGTTGATATAGATAATTTAGATAAAACTATGATTTGATGAAATAATTACCTACAAACCATCCTTCCCCTTTTCTTGCGTAGACATGCACCTTCCTTACAGACTGTGTGTCTTTCAACACAATTGAGAATTTGTTCGTAGTCATGGTCGATATCCATCTGAGCTAGTTGTGCAGTATTCTTCAGACATGGATGTTGACCAAAATTTTGGAATGCCTAAAAATCGTAGTTGATTTATTATTATTATAAATTTACGTTATTGCAAACATTGTAATAAGTTAAATATATTTGATATAGAATATCAAATTGTATGAAATGTACCTGTATATTTCTTTGATGAGGATCATGTCTAGGAATCCATGCATGAATAATGGAATGAAAATATGTTTCTGCAGCTTTTCGTTCACCCTCATTTGACCAATTAATGGTGTCCATATTTGGTGCTCCTTCTAGCCAAAGGAAGCCATGAACATGAGGTGAACCCCGATGTTGCCACTCATATCTACACTAGAAGTCCTTAACTTTCATACCTTTTTGAAGTATTTCCTTTCTGAACATTGTATGCCTTAGGTGCATGTAATGCGCAACTATATGTGGATAGTCAATGATATTTTGTTTTCTCCATTTCTGAGCCTCTCGTGGATCAGTTGGCGGTGTACCAGGCATTAGTGCATGCAAATCAGGCCATTGCATATCTGCTGCACTTAATGTGAAGAAAATTGTAGGAGTGCCCAGTTGGTTAAGCATGTCTGTTAATTCTGCTTTACATTTAGCCCAATATGATCGCGTCCCTCTTAGACTTGTACCAAACCGCATTAACCTATCTGCCAAATTATTACGTGGCACATTCTCCATGTGTTCACGTAGCTCATTAATGGTAATTGGCATGTCGTGAAAACTCCTTTTTGCAAAGACAGCGGCTGAACCTTGTGCACGATGCCTCATTATCATATTCATCATGAAATACCTAAATCTTGGATGTTTACCAAAGCGGTGATCCCTATACCTCAACAAATGCTTCACAAATTCATGTAGATGTACTCGTTTCATTCTGGGCTCCAACCAATCACATCTTCCATCAGGAAACAATGTTGGAAATGCCATATCCAATAATCCAGACGTGACATATTCATTTATAGGTGATGCACCTATAGATGGCCATTCAATTAAAGCAGATGGAACTGCATCAGGATTATTAACCCATGGATGGATTAATTCCATTTCTCTTTGAGCATTAGGTGGCCTTGAAGCCATAGAGGTTGTGTGGTCAATTATATTACCTTCATCTGTCTCCATAATAGGACCTAAAAATATGACTTCATTTGCATCAGAATCAAAGTCCATGTGTACTGACTTTAATCTGTCAAAAACATTCTCATCATAATTTCTTGGCAAGTCTTTAAGAGCATTTTCATCAATTTTGACATCTGCGTAAAACTTGTCATGATCAACTTTGTATTTCAATGCTTTGTAGACATGATCCCTATTTACAGTAAAGTTATACCGTGTGCCACGTTGATCCCTTCTACGAACAATAATGATAGGTAAATGTTCAATTGTATGGGGCAAGACTTTAGATACTTGTTCTACATGTTGCAGAAAACTAATAGTGTGTCCTTTGTACTTATATTGACCACCAGTTGCATGTGTAACTTGCAACAAAGGGCTAACACGTGCTATCAACATCTCTTCAACCTGAGTTAAATTTGTAAGCTCTTGTGGTTGAGAACCAGGATCCATATTATTTGAAGATGAAAACCTATGAGTTCCTCTCTCTTGACGACACCTATTGCATATAGGACCCTCACAGGTGCGATTTACTCTCATTCCAATATATGACTCTTGACAGATATAACACATGTTTGGTGTCTTCAAACTATCTATCTGATGTCTAAACTGCATTTGGAATCTTGTAAATTCAAAGTGAAGCATACCATTTGGGTTGGGCATATTTTGTATATTACCTTCAAAATCTTCATTCATGTGTATTTCACTTGCATGTTGTGGTGTTTCTGGAACATGTTCTACAGATGTTGAGCATTCATTATCAACATTCAGCTGATTGTTTGCATTTGTTGGGTGCTTATATCTATCACTTGGTTGGGGATCATGATGTTCCTCTTCACACCTCTCTTCATTTTGAAGAAAGATATGTTGAGAATTCCGTTGAGAAATGCTTCTTTCTATGTTTCTATGACCTCGATTTTCACTTTCCAATTGTTCAATCGTTACTTCTGCCCTTCTTCTGGCATAACTCTGCCTATTACTTTCATTTTGTCTTATTCTTTGTTGTTCTCTTTCAGTTTCTGTCATTTGTTGTTGTTGGCGTCTACGATACTCTCTATGATACTCTCTTTGATATTGTCTTTGGTATTCTCTTATTGCCTCTTCAGATTCAAAATTCAATCTTGGTCTCACCATACCTAGTTGGAAAGAATAATAAAGTGAGTAGCATAAATATATACATGTAAAATGTATTAGTAATGATGATTGTTATTAACAAGTAGAATGAAGAATTGGAGCAACAATTAGATTGATAAATGGGCTGAAATTAAAATTGATGTATAAATTATTCGTGTTAAAATTTTGGTTGAAATGAAAATTCATGCATACTTTTAAATAGTATGTTAATAAATATTTAGAATAATGAAGAGGCAAAGGACAAGAAGAATTACAACAAATAAAATAGATTAGAAGAATAATTAAAGTGACAAATTTATAAGAAATATGGAAACATGAAGAGAAGGAGACACAAAATATTATAAAATTGTTGCAAATGAATAATTTATTTATAAGAATATTAGATACATCATGTGACAAATAAATGGTGTAAAAGAGGATTTTTTACAAAACATGGCAATACATGATCTCCCATTTTACAATAGAAAATAACAAAACCCAAAAATAGGTTATCCCCTTTTTTATATTAAATGGATCTCAATAGAAAAGATTACAATAATACCCAAAAAATATGTGATCTTCTTTAATAGGCAGTGGTTCTCAATACAAAAAGAAATAATGAGCTATGCAAAACCCAAAAATAGGTGATCCCCTTTAAGAGGTAGTGGATCCCAATACTAAAGATTACAATAATATCCCCAAAAAATATGTGATCCTATTTAAGAGGAGTGGATCTCAATACAAAAAGAATAATGAGCTACTCAAAACCATTGTTTTAGTATCCATCGTCCTTCAACCCATTCTTGTGCTCGGCGTAATTGGGCACGAGAATATGCTTGCAAAGTTTGAGTATGAGGGAAGTAGATTTCAAAAAACTGTTGCTGACTAAGAGGAGATTGGAATTTTTCAACAATAGCACCTGTCCACCAACAATCATTATCGAATACATCCACAGCAAAGTCGATTGGAATATATTGAGGTAAACTAATTATCGGAGGTGTGTGTCTTTATATGTTCATAGAAGATGTCCTCAACAAGAGGCTTCCGAGACCATTCATCTGTTATAAAATTATCATATTGTATGGCAAACTTGGGCCTCTTTGCATTACTCACATATCCTAATATTGTTGCAGGGAACCAGGCTCCCTCAAAACCCTCTTCATCAGAAGACACTTCTACTTTCATTCCAAATTCGAAATCCATTTGTTATACCTTTTGCATTACAACAACACAAAAGAACATTTTAATTTTTTTAATACAATCCTCAATCGAAAATAAATATTTGTTGAGTTTTTTAATTTCAAAACATAAAATAGATATTTATTCAAATATATTCTTATTATCAAATGTTAGCAGTAATTCAAATATTAAAATAATTAAGAAATGTAATGTATGCTTTATCTATGTTTTTAAAAACTATTAAGAATAATTGAATTCAAATTTCATTAATATGGCGGCATTGCCCTCCACAATAATGAAAAAAATGATTTATGATAATGATGTAAAAATGTAAATTAAAAGTGTAATATTTAAGAATAGATTAATCTAATATATAAAGCATAATCTAAAATATAAACATACAAATGAGATTAAATGCAAATTAAAAAATTCATACTATTTTAAACTATAAAACTGATCATATTTTAGTACTATCAAAATTTAAAAATAGTACCAGTTATAATCATTCTATTTTTCTTTGTAATATTAGATATATATCATTATTATAAATTTACTTGTATAAATCAATTACCAAAAAATTTGTTTGATTAATTTACAATTAGATATTCACTACCTATACATTTGTATAATAAAATTAAAATTTATATGTGAACCCAATATAACTTATTAAAATAAATAAAAATTGAAAAATTGTTACTTTTAAAATTTCTCAACATTTTCAAACTACTTGTTCTTTAAGAAAACACAACTCAATTGTTCTTAGGTATAAATTGGCATCTAAAACTTTTCGAATAGAAAAATTACAAAACCCTTCACAGACATCTGAAACAAATTTACAAAAGACTTATTTACAGGTAATGGAGATTTGTAAAGGGAATACGCACACATCTTCAGGCAGAATCTCCGTCAGAGATGGCCACATTAAAAGAGTAATTCGTTTCTTTATAATATTCAAGTATTTGATAAATTTACAAATAATTGTGTTTGACAAAAATCTGGGCACATTAAAATCTGTTTATAATAAATAAACAGAGGAAATTTTTACAGTTTTGAGATTTGACTATGTACAAATTCATACTCCTATCTATTTATAGTATTAAACTCATATCTACTTGCATTAATACTTCTATGCTTGAGTGACCCAAATCAATTACCCAACGTTGATTAACAAAACCCCTATTTTAGTTATAAGTTTCTATACAGAAATAAAGTTCAGAATTGGTAACACGCTGAGCATAACATATTTTCTATACATTTATTGTTGCTTTAAAAAAAATAGTGAAAGTAATTTTCAAATGATGCATAACATACCTTCACAGACAATCTTTTCTTGCTCTATATGATGGTCAAGGCCAGCTCTTCTACTTCCTAAAATGTACCATATAATTAGATTTTGGATTATGATCTCTGCAAATTACATTAGAAGAAAACAAAAAAGGAAATAGCATAAAAGTGTTGCCAAAGAACTTGAAGCGCAGAGCAGATGGTGATTGTTACCTGCAAAATGTAAATGTATCAAACTTTCTGCAATATGAATTACACCGCAGGAACAATATATGGTAGAATTGATGTAACCAAAGACTCTTCATTTACTATTGTAACTGAAGACATGGTTTAAATAATTTGTAACGTTTCCGCATAAACTTTGATTCAATTCTCTTATGTACAGCGTGACATTACAGCAGCACAGATAATTTAATTAATGTGACTGTTTATCTGCATTGCATTCGATAGGGCAGAATAGCCTCCACGTTTTTGTGCCCGGGTTAAATGCATTGGCTGATGCTCAATTGGATGCCACTGTGGACCCACCATTACCTTTTCAATGCCCTCGCTGACGGGGGAGGTGAGGAGACAAGAAGCCAGCTAATCTGCCAATTTGCCATCCGTCGCATTGCCTCTCCTACGTTGCATCCATTGCATATCCTCTCATACGTTTCAAATTCTTCTGCCAACTCATTATAGAACACTCAAACAAACGTCAAATTTTTTTACAGCTAATTTTTAATTTGTTATTTAGAATAATAGTTTTTATTTACAAGGAATCTATGATGGCATATTCTCGTGCTAGTATTCTCATTTTCGCTGCCATTGTATAGCTACCCCTCTCGGTGTAATTATTTTTTAAATAGTTTTATTATTATTAGTCCCGCCTATTAAGGCGGAGACTAATGTTTTCAGTAGCATCACTTTCCTATTAGTTTTCCTTGAAATTCGTGATTGCAAAAAAATTAAACATTATTTCCAATGTTTGGCAGTGGTCTATTTCTATTTTTATTTTTTTGAATAATATTTCCTTTTTTGATTGGCTGTCCATATTTTAGCTGGGGTTTAATTATTTTTCTATTCAGAAATTCAAAAATAACTGTCCAGTTCAACAATAAAAAATAGCTCAAAAGAAAATATTTTTTTAGATTTTTAATATTTTAAAAGACTCTTCTAGAAATTTCGTGTGAGTCATAACCATAGAAGGCTAGGGTTTGGAGGGTTTGCTTTCCAGTGGTTTAATCCTCACTGCCAATTATTCATCGCCACGTCTTCGACTCTGTTCAACAGATCCAAATGTTTGTTGCTAATTATTCATCGCCAGGTCTTGACTCTGTTCAACACATCCAAATGTTTGTTTCAGCTCTCAAATGTTGCGCTCACAATGCAGACACCCTGCAACCCTCTTCTCACTCGTGGGTTGAATCTTTGGCACAGTCAATGCAGGAGATTATGCATGATTATGTGTAATGGGGCGAGCTCCAATGTTAAGTACCACCATTTTTTATTTCCAAAGTTGTGATCATAGCTGGTTTTGCGCCACTTTGCGAAATAGTTATCTGCAGTTTCATTCCAAGAGCTGGTGTCTTGCTTCTTACCAACACTCTGTTTACCTCCAAGTTTATCCGCGGCCTTTGATTTGTCCCCATTGCCTTCAATCTAAGGAAGAATTTCTTCTCACCACAAACCGCAAAATATTTTATCAGGGTCTTGTAAATCTTGCAAGTCTTCCAAACGTTGTCATAGGTTTATTCTTCTAGTATGTTTTATCCCTATTTTTCTTTTAAAGCTGATCTTTTATTGTCCTATTAGTCATTTTTTTGTTTTCAATGATTTGAAGCTACATTACAACAATTTGAATAATTAATTAAAATAAATTGAATTACTCCTGTTGTCCACCGTACTTTTTGAAATTTAGTTTTTAACCCTAATTGCGGAGCTAAAGATTTCTGATGGATTTAGCCACAAGGTGAGTATCTGTTTTTCTAGAAACATCTATATTCTCTAATTCTTTCCTCTAAATTTCAAATAATTTTGAGAAAAAGTGCATCAGATTTCAAACAAACTAATTAACTCTAATTTCATCATAATTTGGAGAAAGGATTTGAATCGAATTGGGATTCACATCTACAAGCCATGTTTTTCGCCTAAGAAACAGAAAGGGAGAGGGCCCATTCATCAATACACATGTAGCAACAAAGTACTAACAAGAAAGGCCCCCTGTATAATGTGGGTGTGGGCCATTTAATCCTTGATTTCTCAACCCACCCATTAAAAATCTAGTGGGTTGACTACAATTTCATATTGGTTAGAGCCCACATACTGTTAATCAAATGCCAAGAATTTCAGATTACACACAACAATAAAACCGTTAGATTTCTATCACTGAGACCAGCATTACCAATAAATAATATTCGGTGGGTTCCCTTGTTTCCTAAGAATAAATATCCCCAAAAAATTTCTTTAGGATATTATCCCCAAAACGATCCAACCCTTTTTATCTCCACCCTTTTGAAGACCATTTTTAGCCTTGTCTCTGTTCTTCTTCTTCAGTGCAGAGAGTTCCTCCTCGCTTTGCAACAGCAGGCGGTTCTCGCTTTCTTACACCAGTGGATGCCTATTTTCCTTATCCTGTTTAGATCATCAAAACATGAACCTGTGAGTTACAATTTACATCTTGCAATATGGGAAAACCGTCCAATGGAGAGGCTGAAAGCTCTACAAAGAAATTTTATGTAATGCTCAGCCTCATCTACCACTGATAAAATTAATATCAAGCAGAAAAAAAAACCATTCATTGTGTAAGACACCAAAGAGATTGAGTTAGGCAGCCAGATCTCTCAATATTGGAATTTAACAGTGAAAAAGTTGACTAATTAAAACTCAGAGGAAATTCATGTAATGTTTGTCTAATAAAACTGTGTTTTTTATTAAAAAACTTTGCATTGATAAAAACAATATAAATTGTGTCTCTTTCCTATATCCTACCCACAAATTACAATATGCTAGACTTCAGGAGTCTTTTTTATGGTTGAACAAGTCCCTGCTAAATTATTTATTAAACTTGGTCATAAAATTCCTAGTGAACTGGAATGCAAAAGCAATCAATGCAAAATATGACACAGAGACTTGTTCTAAAACTTAGGCATGTACATTTCAATGTTATAACAACAACAAAAGCACAGTACACAAGTGACAGTTCCATAGAAACTGCAACTCCCTGGTCATTCATCCTATTTGTGGATGATTAAAAACTGGTTTTTTACATAAACAATGCCAAGTGTGCTTTAAAAAGGCCCAGGTAACATCTATCTTGTTATGTTTTATATCATATTCAAGTCTATGTTGTGAATGCTCTGTCTTTTCCCGAGCACACCTCCTATAAAATGAGACAAAAAAAACACATTAAGCAACAGGCAAAACCATGTCAATCGCATGATAGCAGTTATAAAATACTTTTAGCATCGCCATTAATCTTTGTATCCACTAATAAAAAACATTAAATTTTGGACATGAAATAACTTTAATCTCACTAATATCATCAAAATCACAAAATATAGGGATCCAAACAAATTGTACTGCTTGCAAAGGCTTGCCATCTGACTGTCTGAAACTCGGTCAACAATCCTCAACAGAAAAAAGCATAGGAAAAGTGTTGAGAGGCAAGAGGTTTCAACCAAATCTGAGCAACTGCTTTCTGGGTTTTGGAAAATACACGAGGTGACATCAATGGCAATAGAAACAATCAATACTTTCATACCGCAAAATGAATGCATTTAACATATAACTGAGCTTAAAAGTGAGCTTACACATCTTTGAACAGGTGTAAACAATTATGACAACTGTCACAAAGGCAATGAAACAACATTGGAGTGATTGACAAAATATTTATATATTCTATTTAGATTTATATATATATATATATATATATATGAGAATTTAAAAGATATAGTTATATAATTAGATTTGTTCATATAATAATTACCATTTACATCTTAAATTTCTTTGTTCTAGATAATATTTATATAAATTTATAAATTTGTTAAAAGTTTGATTTTATATCTTATAGTTTAATTTATATAATTTATTCTATTATCTTTCATAATAAATTAGAAAAATAGATTCCTCCATCCATGTCTTATTCATTGATATTAATCTTATTCATAATGTGTAATACACCTAACATAATTATTATAGTTGCAAGCCTAAAAATGGAAGAATTTATATATGAAATTTATAATTATTATTATGTATATGCATGTTTTGAATTCATAATTGTTTATATATATATTAAATATATGTATAATATCTTATATTATATATAACTTAAAATTTATATATTCAATATTATAGTTATTTAAATTAGATAATAAATTAATATAAACTAACAATAATATATCAATTTATAACATTATTAAATATATTATATTAATTGTAATATTAGTTTTGATATTCTTTAAGTAATATTTAATATCCACAATTAAATTACAATGGAAGAATTTATATATGAAATTTATAATTATATATGTGTATATGTATGTTTTTAATTCATAATTGTTTATATATATTAAATATATGTATAATATCCTATATTATATATATAACTTAAAATTTATATACTTATATTTATCTTAAAATCAAATATATTCAATATTATAGTTATTTAAATTAGATAATAAAATTAACATAAACTAACAATAATATATCAATTTATAACATTATTAAATATATTATATTAATTGTAATATTAGTTTTGATATTCTTTAAGTAATATTTAATATCCACAAATAAATTACACTTGCAATGATGATTTATTTGATAGGAGTCGTGGCAAAGAATAGCAGATTATTCATTAACTCAACAAAAGCTTGTGAAACAACTACATCGGTGAGTTGCTTGATTCTTATTCAAATCTAATTTTCTTTCAATTTCAACTTTTTTTCCAATTAGGCGGGACTCATGCTATAACACAGCTCTTGTTTACTTTATTTACAATTTATCTAATTATTTTTTATTTGTATTATTTAGTATATTTATTTTCTATTAAGTTATATCTTTCATTATTAAGTTTGATTTATAATCTTTTTATTTTCTATTTCATTTTTTTAGTTTTCAATTTGATTTTTTATATGATGTATATAATTTTGTTCTTATATATAGAATTATGTAATTTAATTTTTATAATTATTATCGTTTGTCTTATTGTCTTGAACCTTTTCCTAGATTTTATTTCCTTTTTCCATTTTCATTTCTTAACCCTTTTTTATAATAATCTTGCTTCCCTTTATTCTCACTCTGTTTATATTTGTTGCATCCTTCAATTTCCACCATATATTTTACTTTATCTTGACAAATGATCATGTAGTATTGTTGAAACATTAATATATAAAAATATTCCAACACAATTCAATCCAAAAAGTAATAATACAAGATTTGGATTGTAGAAACATCATAGTTCTAATTGGACGACTACTAAACCATTTTTCAAGTGCATAGTTGTTCAAGGGTACTTAACAAAAGTTATAGAGATTTAACTCCACATGTTAGGGTTCTTAATTTTCTTGATAAATCAAATTGTCCTTTTCCTTGCCTCTCTACAATTTCCAAGGGTCAATCCCAATAGTCATATGTCCAATATAAAATTCACAATTTTCATGTTTGTCATAAATTTGTGAAGGTTCACAAACATTTCCTTGGCTTAAAAATGCAAAGGAATCATGCTATAGGCATGTTGAAATTTCTCATGGATTGTGATGTTAGCTTGTGGTGACTGAGGTTAGCACTTCATCAAATTAATTGGTGGATAAAAATAGTGAAGGATGAAGATGTATGTTAGCATTTTGGATGGTTTGTGAACCATTGAAGTTGTTGAAAATATTTGATTTTCTTCAAAAGATCCAATAAAGAAAAGTAAAAGATAGTGAAGAATGTAGCCCAATGATTTCGATGGTATGTGCTCATTTTACCTTAATCAAATGTTAATTACCATTAATATATTCCCAAATGATCATAGAAAATATTAACAATAATATAAGAATGCTTCAACACAATAGAAAACTAGATTCACATGAAAAACCTCAAGGAAAATTTCACAATGATAACATTTTATTGGATATTTATTCTAAATCTACACTTGTAATGAGAATAAAGAACTTTACCATATTTTATAGATAATAATCCACAAGAAATACAACCTATGATGGATAAACTAATCGACAAAGAGAGTTGTAGGGACCAACCTACAAGAGATACCAAGCTCCTAATCTCATCACTAATCAACAACTCAAGTAGTGAGGCACTAACCTCAATTACACCAAAAATTGTATATGAAAGAAATGTCACGTGGACCTTCAAGAATGAATATTTAACATCTACCTAATTAAAATTGATTTAGAACATTATCACAATATTCATGAGATATACACTTTTGTTTGCCCACTTATACAACTTGACTAGATAGCTTGTACAAAATTTACTATAGTTATTTTTTTACTAACTTATTCATTATTATATGTGCATTTTTGCATTATTTCTATTTTTAAATTGATCTAGAACTTATTTACAACATTGAAAGTTAGGTACATGAATTAACCTTAAACCAAATGCATAATAGCCTATTCCAAAAGCTAACATGTTACACCATGAGTGGTAAAAGTTTATGCATTACCAAACACCAACTCACTTAGTCCAAAAAAAACTTCTAAATATTTCTATAAATAACACATGGTACAACACTAACACATTCATTAGGGACAACCACATAGTCAATGAACTAGTACTATGAACAAATTGTCAATGATAGTTTTTGTCTTCTTGGGGTCCATTTCTAAAAATTGAATAGACTCATGTCCATGTGTAGCCTTACTTATATTTTGAACTACAAGTGAAAAAAACATCATTATGGTAGAATTTGGTACAAAATATTATGCTAGTGTACATAGAATTTTAAAGAAATAGACCTCAAAAGCATACCACATACACATTTGAGTCTCTAAAAATAAAATAAAATACAAAAAGATGATACTAAAGATATTCTATAAGAGTGATCTATCCAACATATTTGATTTTGTCCTTTTAGAGCACACATATCCTAACATGACATGTAAAATGTAATTAAAATTATAACCTCCTAGATTCCTTGAAATTGACATAAACATAATGATAGTTTGACATACTTTTTTTAGATCAAAGATAACACAAATAATGCAATGTTCAACACTTGTGCAACATAAAAATAAATTAGAAAATATCAGTTAGTAGTGTAAGAGTAAATATATCCTTTTTTGCATCCATGATGATCAATATAGCAAGGGAAATAACTTATATAAACCTAGAAAAATAATTTATATCATGTGGTTTATACTCTCATAGTCAAATAATCCTTATAGAGGTTTTATGTAGCTATCCATGCTAGACATAGTGACACTTTTTGGATAAAATAAGAAATTTTGATTTAGTTGTAGTTACTAGTAGTTTATCTTATTTTATTCAAATACCTTCTGTTAGCCCATTTTCCAGTCATAGCAAAATCTTATGAAAATGGCCTCCTCCCTGTAAGTGTTTCATGGTTTGTGTCCTGCCCTATGTTCCTTGTGTTGTCACCAAGCTCTGGTCCAAAGCGCGTCTCCTAATTCGCAAAACCCAGTAAGATTTTAAAGTTCTAAGGTCCGCAGGAAGCAAACTTTAAAATTTACCACAGTGTCGAAAACCCACAGTGTTTACAAAAATCCATGATGTTTTTGATCTTTTGCCAATAACCTACGTTGTTTTCAACTCCTTTGTCTTCCAGCTTTGTGCGCTTATCTGTTGACGTGTCAAAAACTTTGTGTGTTTTCGATCCTCTTTCATCGAAAACATTGTGTGTTTTTGACCTCGCACTAGTTCCCTGTTTGCTAGCGTTCTCTCAATTGCGCAAGTGCAATGATGTGGGGCCAATTCCTTCAAGGTCTTGATGGGGGGACAGATGGCATATTCTTATTGGTTGTTGCATGGCCGCATGTCAGACTTTTCTAACATGCAATCATGTGACCGCTTGCCATCTGTCCGTGTGGGGCCTGATGGTGGTTGCTGTTTGGTGTCTCGGAGGTGGTCATGTGGCAGCATGTGATTAGCTGTCACATGATCGCATAGCCCAGTTTTTGGCTATGCGATCATGCGACCGCTTGCCACGTGTCCTTGTGGCCGATTGGTGAAAGGGCTGTGTTCCTGGCGGTGATGTGGCAGCTTTGGGTTGGCTATCGCATGATCGCATAGCTTAGTTTTTGGCTATGCGATCATGCGACCGGTTGACACATGGCAGTGTGGTAGCATTTCGTCGGTGGGCCCGGGAGATGCAGAGAAGTGGGTGATGTGGTGGTTGCGGTGGCGGTTATGCTATTCTGAGTTGGTGGGTTTTCATTCATCCGCGTGATGATGAGTTGGTTTATGTCAGAGGTGCCCGCGTTGAAAGCTTTTAATCTAACGGTCGATGTATGATCTCAAGGAATATTCCAAGCCTTTGAGATCATGCGCCATCCGTTGGATTTTATTCCATTTTGCCAGGTTGCCTGTTGTGCTCAGTGGGACCGTCTGCCATGTGGAGCTTAGTTGCTGTGTTCCTATTGGTCAACGTGGATGTGCTCAGAAGTGGGGCCGTTGTCAGAAGGGTCTGTGACGAGGATAGATCTAACGGTCAGCGTAAGTTCTCATGCGATTTGTTAGAGCCATGAGATCTTACGCCAGCTGTTCATTTCAAAGGCTTAAGGAAAGTGGGTCCCAGGTTAGTATGACCGGGCGTGAAGTGCAAATGAAATGGTGACATGTGGCATCTGGCGAGGCTGATTGGAGTCTAGTGTTTGGTGCTCTGGATAAAAAAGTGGTGGTGCCGATAAAATGTGGTCTTGTCGTGCATTCGCAAGAAGATTTGGTGGTTCTCTA
Source organism: Chamaecyparis obtusa (assembly GCA_027943335.1). Taxonomy (NCBI): domain Eukaryota; kingdom Viridiplantae; phylum Streptophyta; class Pinopsida; order Cupressales; family Cupressaceae; genus Chamaecyparis; species Chamaecyparis obtusa. The sequence goes on along the minus strand of BSBK01004964.1, from coordinate 347,372 downwards.
GTTTGTCTGGCGACTTGGTGAACAGCGATCGCGGAGTCACTAGATTTTTATGAAAGGTGCAAAGCATTTCGCGAACTGGCAAAAGTTCTTTGGTCGCCAGTTCGCCAGATATGTGGGGTCCGTGTTTGCGGTGATCGGGCGAGTGGTGGTGTGACACGTGGTAGGTGGGCCTAGGTCTAAGGCTTGGTAGATTGTTTGCAGGGCCGAGGCATAGTGTTCATAGGTTGTCGCATGTTCGCATAACCCATTTTCGGGTGATCATGCGACCAAGCATAAATTGTTGCCCGTTTCCTGTGGCGGTGAGGTTGTGACAGTGTGATTGCGTGACTGGAGGTGAACGGTTAAGGAATATGATGCTCGCGAATTGCATGGTGACCGTTGCAAATTCAAATTTGAATTTCTGAGAACTTCCAGCGACCAGAGAGTACCAAATTTATGGAATTCATTCCAGAAGTGACCCTATTCGGTGATAAATGACTGGTTTTCTGGTTGTTTCTTGACTTGGTTGGTGAAGGCTATGCCCTAGCTATCTGTAGCTTATTGCAACCCATTTGGGTTCCCATGGCAGCTAGTGGTATAAAGGGTTGAATTTTTTACTTTGTCTAGGTTCCTTTCTTCCACGGTTGTGGGGACTGGTTCCGTGAATGTTCTTCCTGCAATGTATTTTCCTTCTTATCTGCATACAGGGTGTTCCCTTTATCCTTTCTGGCTATGGGAATATAATGAAATTGTAACAGATGTCTTATGTATGAGATTGCAGCATACTTGTTCTTGTATCAGATTGTCTCCATTTGGGTTTTAGACTTATAGATTACAGCATCAAGGGTGTGTACTCTTTCTATTTGCATTTCCAGTGAGTGTCTGCAATAGAGTTGCTTTTGCAGAAGCAATTGAGTCTAGGACTGGTGTTCAAATATGTATGGGCTGGGGTAACAAAGATGCATCATGCTTGTCTTCCAGTGGATGCTGGTTAATGTATTACTTGTTCCTAGGTCTTCCTTTGGATAAGTGATAACATATTTGGGTGCACAGGTGGTTTGGTAATGTATGATCTGGTCAGGGTGAGTGTGTTGTCTTCTTGTTTCATAGCTCTATTGCAGTGAAGTATTTGACTCTGCTGCCCATTGGATAAGGCACTGGTCTATGAGAGACTTAGGATACTTCAGGGGTCCATTCAACCCAACATCAATCATTGAAATGAAATCCTTTCCCTTCATGTTGGTAGTAGTAGTAGGAGGTCCCGTCTGGTTTTCAGACTCATTGCATGCAGATCAGGTTATTGCATCAGATTTGGTTTCATTGGGGTACAGGATACCTATAGGGGTCTGGAAACTATTCGACAATAATACATCTGCAGGCCTTTTGTTCATCAACTCAAGAAGAGTCATGAGTGTGCAGATGAGGCAATACCCGCCTGAGTGATGTGGAACTCAAAGCAGAAGGAGGATGTTCTTTATCCTCATCAATTGGCACTTTTTCCCTTGTCGGACTTTGGAGTGAAGACTAACCAGTTTGTCAATCATAGTGTAAACCTGGCACCATGTGGGAACAAGTTTAAAGGCCAACACCCTCCAGGGTATACTATTAGGAATGTACCATCTTAAGTCTAATTTGAGCTCAAATTGTATAAGAGAAAAGATAGGCCCGATCCAAAAGTGAACATGTTACACTAGGAATCATAAAATGCTATGCATTACCCAACATCAACTCACTTTATTTCAAACAACCTTCACTAGCTTCCTATAACTTGTGCTTGGTTGATACTAACACATTCATCAATGACATCAATATAGTCAATGAACTTGCACTATGAACACATTGTCGACCATAGTTGACTATGAACACAGCTTTGAAACATGAATAAAATGATGTTCATGTGAAGCCTTACCTATCTTCCAAACTACAAGTGAAAAAATATCACTATCATAGAATTCAGTACAAATAATTGTGCTTGTCTACATACAAGTGTAAAGAAATAGACCTCAAAAGCATACCCCAAAAACTTTTGGATCTTTGACTAAATATGAAACTACAACAATACGATACTAAAGATATTTTCTGAGATAGATATCCAACATAGCTTACTTTTTCCTTATATAACACATATGTCCTGGCATGACATACAAAAAGTAATTAAAATTAAAACCTCCCATATTGCTTGAAATTGAGGTAAACATAATGATAGTTTGACATACAACTTTTAGATTAATGATAACACAAACAATGCAATGTTGAACACTTACACCATCAAAATAAATTATAAAATATTAAGTATTAGTTTGAGAATAAACATATCCTTTTGTGTATCAATGATGATCAATATAACTAAGGAAATAATATATTTGAGCCTAGGAAAAGAGCTTATATCATGTGGCTTATGATTTCACAATCAAATAAGCTATATAATAGTTTTATATAGTTAGCCTTGCTAGACTTAGCAATAAAGTTTTGTATCAAATAAGAAATTTGGATTTAGTTGTTGTTGTTAGTTGTTTATTTTATTTTGTTCAAATACCTACTAAGGTATACTATTAAAGGAATGTCATATCAAGTCTAATTTGAGCTCAAATTGTATAAGTAAAAATCCACTCTTCTAAAATTGGTTTTCAACCCTCCCTGGTCTATGGATGAGGAATTTTTTCTTTCATCATGAAATTTTTTTATCTTGAAAGTGAAAATAAATTAGAATAGTAAATGGATCTATTATTTTGAGATGCAACATAATAATACAATCACCAAGGATATTATATTATAAGATTATCTTGAGAACCTTGTTAGTTTAGTGAGGTACACATTAGTGCAACAGGTTTCTAGATAATTTGGTAGCTTTCCAAATAATGCTAAAAGAAGGCTTTCACTATGATGTAGGGACATTATAGGGTACTCAATAAATATGAATGGTGGTTTGTTGTTTAGGTTATGTCTTACTCGGTTGTAGCTTTAACTGACGGTCTTGGTTATTGAAGGAAGCTTGGCTGTTGAAGGAACTCGGTGAAACCTCTGGCACTCAGTGCAACGTGCTTTCTTGATGATGCTTGTATTGCTTAGCTTGGTTGGTTGTTTACTTGGTTCTCAGTTGTTTCTCTAGCGCTTGGTATTTCTAGTTTACTGACTGGAGTTCTTGGAGATTTGGTTGGCCGACTTGGTGCATGTATTGTTCGTAGCTTTTGTTGTATTCTCCTATGTAGATCTAGTGGCCGACATGGAGAATTAAATTCATCAAATTAATCATAATAATGAATATTAGGAAATTGATTTATTTCAACAACAAAATTTGCAGGGACAAATTGAAGGTGAACAAAATAGATGGTAAAGTGCCAAAAAGAAACTACGAAGTATTATCTTATAGAGTGCATAAAGCGAGGGATGAAATTATCGATCTGAATTAGTGATGGGATTTACCATAGTGCATTCTATAAATTTAAAATAGCAGAAGAATGATGAAGATGAAGATGAGGTTCCTTTGCGTCGTTTCTCCTCTATTCATTCTGTAGGGTCTCCTTCTATGTTGAAATATTTTGTTTCAGTCTATATCATGTTTTCTAGTTTCCCCTGGTTAGTGGAGCTAAGGGTTTTCTCTGTGTCTTAATGGCATTGCTTCTTGGTGCTTCTATTTTCTCTGCATTGGTTGTCGGAGGTTGAATTTGTGAGGAGGTTGAATTTTGTGAGACTGATGTCTTCTTTCAACTCTTCTATTTTATGCTCTCTATATATGTACTTTTCTACTTTCTATATATATATTCAGGCCTTAAGTCATTTGTTAAATAAGAAAAAGAAAAAGAAAACATGACATGGAGAGCAATCTATTTTGGGTCAAGTGGTGTTTCTTTGAAACATCTTCCAATGAGTCTGATTTGATATCAATTCCTTAATTTTTTATAAGGAAAATATCATATATATATATATAGATATATATATATATATATATATATATATATATATATATATATATATATATATATATATATATATATATATATATATATATATATATATATATATATATATATATATATATATATATATATATATATATATATATATATATATATATATATATATATATATATATATATATATATATATATATATATATATATATATATATATATATATATATATATATATATATATATATATATATATATATATATATATATATATATATATATATATATATATATATATATATATATATATATATATATATATATATATATATATATATGGTTATTTACACATTATGAATCCAAATATTTATTAAAACTAGAATTATCATCTAGTACATTCTTTATGATGGTATGATAGTGAGTACTTTGATCATTAACATATCATTACTTGTTAATTATTAGTTTCTTATAACTAAGTTACAGATTAATTGAACAATAAAATTATAGAATAGTAAATCTATCTGATCTATAACAACCAATACTCTGGTTAAATAACAAGAAATAATAGCTGAAGAAACAATAACTAAAAGAAGTCAATCACAAAAAGACAATAATAGATCTTCTACTCAGCATAAGAACCAAGTTTCTCTTCTCAATCCAATACAAGTTTGCTACAACAATCTTACATATATAGAGCCCAGCTACTTTATTAGCTTGTAAGAATATAATTTTTTCTTTCCTTCTTTGTCTTTAAACCATATATAAAATCATTCTTGATTTACTCAATCTCACAAGTTGCTTAGAAATATTCTTTGTAATGAATAAAAAACAAAGTTGTTGCTAAATATTCAACTTGAGTTTCTTTAAAGCAACTCCACTCCACTTTTTGAGATAAACAAAAAAATAACACACCCTCTTAGCAAGGAAGGCATTTTGTGCAACATCCAGCTTATCCCTGATGAATACAATTTTTTTCTTCATCAAAACCTTGTCAGGTTGTCTTCTATCTATTTATCGGTAGGTATCTACTAGAGTTTCACTGTCGCATTCTCCACACAATCTATGACAAAAACTTGTAACTGCACCTTTTATTCAGCTTCAAGAAAAAGGACTCATTCAACAGATTACAAGATTTCCACAACAATTATTTTATTTGCACAATCTCCTCTATCTATATCCACACACTCACTCTCAACTTGTGCAAATAACTTTTCCTAAAAACTATGTTTAGAAAAATTTGAAATATCATAGCAGAAAGTATAAAAATTTCTATCTATGAGAATAATTGCCTTCACTTTTCTTGCTAAAATTTTCTTACCCCTTCTTCCCCAGTTTCTCTTGGAAATCTCTTCCTCACAATGTGCTCTTGGAAAATCTCTTTCCTGTCAATACCCCTAGGAAATTTCTTCCTCTTAATATATGTGGGAAATCTCTTCCTCTAGTTATCTAGGAAATATCTTCCTATCAATTTCTTCAAGAAATCTCTTCGTCTCAATATATCTAGGAAATCTCTTCCTCTCAATGTCTCAGGGAAATCTCTTCTTCTAAATATATATATGAAATCTCTTCCACTTAATATATCCAAGAAATGTCTTCCTCTTGATGTCTCCATCCTACTGAATACACTTTAGCCCATGTTCAATGATGCCTTGGAGATATATCTGGAAACATGCTTTGTAGCTATCCAATACACACGTTTAGGTTCCACTAGTAAATTTTACCTCAAATTTTGACGAGAATTGGTTGAATCCACGACTAAAATTTTCGTTGTTCTTTTTTCATCAAATTTTCTATGTATTTCTTATTGGTCAAAATTTTGACCATAATATTGGTCAAAATTTTGATTGTAGCAATTGCTTGAAATTGGAAGAATCACTGTCTTTTTTTTTTGTCCAATGGTCGAAATTGAGACCATGCTATTGGTCAAATGTATGGCATTGTGGTCAATTTTTTTGGTCCAACGGTCGAAATTGAGACCATGCGATGGTCGATTTTGTTTTGTCCAATGGTCGAAATTGAGAACATACTATCCAATGGCAAAGGTCGAAATTGAGACCAATACTAAATTTTTTTTTAAAAAAAATGTCTATTAAAAAGTGCTATTGGTGTCTTATTTACAATAATTATTAATTAATAAAAAATTAAAGTGTTATTGGTGTCTTAGTATTTTTTCAAACTTTCTTTATATATTTTACATTTTAGTTTGCTGGATAGCCACTACCCACAAATTATGGGAAGAGAAGAGAAGTGTTTCAATTGGCTGATTTACTGGATGATCAGGACAAATGATACTTTGAGGAACAACTTTTGGTGACTCCTCTATTGCTTGTCTCCTAAATTCTGCTAGAGTTCCATCATCGCTACAATCTGTGCATTCACCATTTTAGTTCAGTTATATGTATGAAAAAACTATTTATTAAATAAGAAAACAAAAGCAGACACAACCAACAAGCTAGTGAGAAACATATTATTATACCCATAGATCCTGAATATAAGTGCCTCTTCGTGCCGCACCTTTGCAAAATGGACAGACAATTCAAATTAAAGAGCAACAGAGACAAAAATGAAATATATAGCATCTACTTTTTGAAATCCTTAGTTGAGAATTTTCTTTAGCAGTTGTGATTCAAGATACCTATTTCGAGTCTGTGGTATTCTTTGTCCTTCAACTTCTATTCTTACTTCACCGTGATCATTGATCTGCACAATAAATTCAAGAATGATAGTTTGAACTTTAAAAGTATAACATTTGCTTTAGTTCAACTGTAAAACTTAATGAATTCTATACCCACTATCTACTAGTTCAATCCAAAAACATGTTTAAGGAACACTTGTAGTTCTTGTATATAATCTTCTTGGAATTGATCATTCCAGCAGAAACATTGACCAGAGGACCTTACTATCGAAATTGGCAGAACAAAATATCAAATACCAAAAACTGAATCTGCAAAATGAAATACCAAATGACGGATATTACATTACAATCAATGAGTTAAAAGGTGTATTACGACAAGATTGGCTAGTCAATGGCTGCAAATGTTGAAACATGAACACTGCTTAGCAGTTCTGTAGTCAGAAACCTGACACTTCCTCTTAACAAAAATTGATTCTTTGAATCTCTGAGTAGGACCACATCCACAATAACATGTGAAATGAATGTTAAACAACTCATAATAATGTTTCCAAACTGCACTCACATAGCCACTCAACATGTACTAATCTACTCAGGAAACATCCTATTTGCAACACTTTGTTATTTCAAAACCATTATTTCTGAATATTGTACCCACACCTAATTCAATTAGGAGATGCTTATTCATCACATAAGGAAGCAGTGCACCACTAGAACTACAACACTCAGAAAGATCCAACAGAATCTTTTCCTTGATCCAGGAAAGTCACAGTTCTGGTAATGAACAGTATTAAACATATATTTATCATTGGTTTATCAGTTATAAATACCCCCCATTGGATTACAATACATCCCATTGCATTGATCAACACCATTGGACATCTCTCGATGTCTCACCTATGAACTATTAATAAAAAACCATTGCATTTCCCTAGTTTTGAAAAGAATGCCTAAACAATATTTAGTTTTAGGCTCCATTTGTAGCTCTTCTTGATAAGTGCATCATACACAAACATCACAAAAACAAGTATATATTTCTAGAATCAATTTACTGAGAATGAAATACAGTTGAGAAAATAAACCTACCAAGCTATTTGGATTGTCTCCAGACCATTGAATAACTAAACATTTTTTGTCAAACATAAACCTGAAATATTAACACCAACTATAAATAATAAATATCATTCGAAGCACATTATGGTATAAGGGAAAAAATGCGTAGAAAGAGTGCACTTTATTTTTTTTTATAAAAATGACAGTAAAGAATTTTTAAAAAAACTAAGAAAATGCTACAGTTCTTAACAACAGTAAAACAAATATATCTTTTCATATCCAGTACTGAAATTTACAATCACAAAAAACTTCCATTTTAATTCAAGATTGATGTACATGACAAAGTCAAGTTACTTGAATACATTTGATCTTTTCAGCCTGTCTCCTCCAGAATTTAATGTTGTTATTTGATGGGAAGCTTACTTGTAAACTTTGTTTTGTTAAGTGGATAGGTCTCAATTTATGTTATAGTTTAAGGTCAAGTCATTTGAAAAGATTGGCATTTCCAACTTTACTTCAGCATTTTGCCCTGACAAAATTAATAAAATGCATTCTTACATGCAGAAGATCATTCTATCTTTGACAGTAGGATAAATATTTTAACAACGTGCTCCACGAAGGACACGAAAATAAAGGATGAAAGCATTTGGTTTGAAGATATTATATTTAAGCATAAAATATGCTAAGTACATATTTTAACTCCTTTAGGATAAAGCCAAGAAAATTCCAATTCCAATTATGAGTAAAACAGGCTGCATGCAGAAATACACTAGATGTTCTGGAATGTCTTTCTCAAAAAAATCACCTGTAATGCCAAGAGCTTAACTAAATTGAATTTTAACAATATCCTTGAGATACTCTATTTTTGGTGGAGATGAGATAGATTCAAAATTCATACAAAAAATGAGAGGAATAGTGATGGCTCTGAAGCTCAACATTACTTATCTGAATTTATTTAATCTGGTTAAGATTGTTTGACATTATTAGATTCTATTGCAAAGATGATAGAAATATTGAATATATTATTTGGAGATTAAAAATGAGAGAATACTTTATACTTTAATGACTATTAATGTATCCAGGAGCAATTTTAAAAAGTTAATTAGATGATATTGATTCATATGATATATCAAAATCAAATTGGTAGAGTATTAGAGAAATTGTAAGCTTTTACAAGGCAAATAAACAAATCATAATGTTTGAATATTATTGAAAGTGTAGACTTTTACAAGGCAAGCAAAGAAATCATAAGGTTGTTAGGATTGGATGAATATTTCAACAACATTGAAATGGTCAGACCTATCATCCTAAAGTTAAATGAAAAGGTGATCACAAACAATTTTAAAAATCCAGATAGAGAAATACATACTCTCCATCAAAAAGGATTTGAACCAATCTCTGCCAATCAAATAATGTATTGGACACAAGGCACATAAACATAGAACAACTATATGTTGATGAAGCAAAAGAACAATTTCATACAAACTTCTACCATCAAAAAACTTCTTAAGAAAACAAGGAAAAACATTTTCACACAAATATCTACCATCAACAAACTTCTTAAGAAAACACGGGATACAAAGCATCAAAAAACTGTAGTTGTGAACAAATTAGTCTACCTATCTACAAAATATGTACTCAAATTTCCAGCCATGGCATGAGGTGGAGCCAATGGTCCAAGCTTTTCTTCCAAGTCTGGAGCAGTGGCCTAGGAATCAATGACGTTCAAATCAAAATCAGTTAAAAAAGCAAGCAAACCAGAGTTAGATCAAGTTTCCTCTATTTTGTTTATATTTGTATCCAAATCATATCTGGATATAGCATGAAAATACTGCTGGTGAACACTACAAAGTCTAAGAAGGTAGTGTGGAGGGAAACACAATACCCTAGCTAGTATGAATTTGTACAGGAAACAACACACTAAACACATCCAAAAGATAGAGAATGTAAAATTATGCTCTTCTATTCAATACCAAACAACTATTGTACATATGTTACAAAAGTTGTACATATGTTACAAAAGTCCTAGTAGACTGAGAGTGAGAACTCCCATCATTAGAAAACTGGGGAAATGCTTTGTAGCTTTGCTGATTGGCCTATGGAGTTCAATCATTTGTTGACCTTAGTGGTCAAAAGGATGTATAAATACAATTTAAAGAAATATGGTTATTATAGTGATTAAAAAAGAGTTCAATTCTTTAATAGTTGATAGTTTGCCATTACGGTTCATTTTCTCAATTAACTTTGTGTTGACTGGTTTGTTAACATATCGAGGACCATGGAAGCTTTGTTGACCTTGATTTGTGCCGAAGCCCTCTATGCCATGCACCAACTCAGGGAATTCCAGTTGAGTACTGTGCTAACCAAGGAGGGGCACCAAGGTGTCAAGGGGCTAGTGCTGTAGCAAGAGTTTTGACACCATTAGATTTGGCATTTGTGCTATGCAATGTAATGTTAGGCTGAGTGTAACTGCAACTATAGCTAAACTAAGAGCACAGACTATTGCAGTTTGGCCCAGATTATTACTGTATTGAATTCTAATCATTGAGTAGACATATCAAGTTGTCCATTGGATGATCGGGGTAGGGAAGTGGGACAAATACTTGATTGGACTCCAATACTAGGATTGGGTGTGAACAGGCTTTGGCTTTTTCTTGTGCTTTGATGCCTTGCACCAAATAACACTTCCTACCCTCTAGGTGACCACCTCGAAGAACACATTACATGTTAGGACGAAGATGATTGTACTTCAATAACTAAAAACAATACTAATGTTCCAACTCTCATTGGATTGGAAAATGGAGGAAGAAGAATGAATATGATAAGTGCCATTTAACTTTTCTAGTTGTTCACCGGTTAGAGTTAAGCGCATTAATTGATGGCTCTATATACTTGCTACATTCTTCTAAGGTAAAAAATATTGATAGTAAAGCTATTGCAGAAAGAAAGAGATGTGGTGTAATGGCCCATATGATAAGCATGAGGAAGCAAACTAAATAATAAATATGGTGTAGCAATCAAAATAATGATAATGGGACAGAAAATCCTCAACAACTTAAAAAAAAGACACATAATAATGCTTCATTTGGAAATCTACAAGGCCACGCCTACATTATTAGTCTGGAGGTGCAAACCATTATGCCTTAAAAAGTCATCTTAAGAAAGAACGCCTTGATGAGTTTAATCAAATTTCATTTATAGTATAAATTAGCTCGAATGCCAAATGGAGAAGAAGAAATGAAACAATTTTATATAACTAAATTATACCTAATGTCAAGAAAACAACAGGCCTAATATTTTATTTAATTATTAAGTTATTTATATTCATCCATTCATTAACCATAATCACTGTTTCTAATCAGTTCAATAATCCATTTGATGAGCCCAAAGCATGTATTTGCATCAAGCATAACCATTTATCTATGCATGTTAGCCCACATCATCAATTTACAGATTGATATCCTAACTTCATACTAATATGCATCAGTGTCATCTGTGACTGGTCAATAGCATCAAAATGTCCTTCAAGCTCCATCAATGCACCTTCAATTTGATGAACTTCTGATTCAAGTGGTTTCTTCTCTGACAGGTGTTGGTTCTTTTCTTATTGGAAAGGCCTATTTTCCTCACATAAACATTCATTCTCTTCAAGGGGCTTAGGCTGCACTTGGAAACTTACTAACTACACGAAGCCATTCCCTAGTTTGATTTAGGTGTTTTTTGTGTGCCCTGAAAGAAAAATAAGATGATTGCGATTCGTCTAGTAATTGCCCTGAGCTTTGTCTCTTTTACCAAGGTCATATGTAACTAGAACATAAGTACAGTAAAATGAATGCACCGAGCTGTGCATAAATGTCATAGCATATATTTGAGACATAGCCTGAGATGAGTTTCAAACAACCATAAATTGAAATAACTAAACATTGATAGCATGTAGTCAACTGCAGGCATGCCCCAACTAGAGATATGGTTTAATATTTTATTCCATATATTTAATTCAAAACAGACAAGCGTAATGTTACACAACTGTATGCCTAAAAGATGAGGCAGCTTTGACCAATTATAATCAGTGTGTGCAATGTTGTCATGTAAAGGAGCATCCATGACAGTAACATGGACATGGTTGTTACATGATAAAATATGATCAGCTTAATCACAAAGCGTTTTCAAAGATACCCTAGCAAAAGTTCACTGAGTATATGCTAGCAAAGATTAAGGACACTGCAACATGCCTAGGTATGCTTAAGGAAAATAGTGATCTCTATCATGATTATTGAGTCATTAGTGTGCAACAGGACACAAAAGAGAACAACATAGTGCTGATTATCAGTTTTGCAAATCCTAGTGACAATAATGAAATAATCATGCATATGGAGTCAAGACTGTTAGAATTAGAATACAATAAGTAGTGAACAATTCTTTTCAAAAGATTAAGAAAAACAAGCAGGGTATGAGAGTTAAGCTTGATTGTCAAACAAGGAACATAGAAAATGATGGCATCATGCATACAAATGATAAAGCAATGTAAGAGTGACCAATAAGGCCTACTACATCATATTACAATGTATCAATTAGTATAATGGTATGCAGAAAATTCAATACTGAGAAAGATTGACAAATTGTTCATGTGTTATAATATAATGCTTTAAAGATTAGTGGTCACATATTCATAAAATGTCAATTAGTCTGGAGAGTGGACAAAAGCAAAACAATTGATAGCCCAATAAGATAGGAAGTACCAATGCTTCACCCATGTGAAGTGAATGGGGTAAACATTTTACCTTAAATATCTAGAATCAGCTATGGTTTATACTCTTTTAGCTCCAGCTGATTCTAGATATATATGGCAAAAAGGCAAATATAATTTTCTTGATTTCCATCAACAGCGAGCTTTATGTTTGCCACTTAAAGATACAGAACAAAATCATATTTCATTTAAGACAATCTTCTTATAAGGGCCGTATTTGATATTGGTAAACCATGGATATGATTATGGGCTCTATTTAATCATAATGCAATGTATTGTAAGGTATGTTTGGACCTCATTCTTTTGTAAGGTAAGCCTAATCACATTATTTAAGATTTAAGCTTGCCTCACCCTTTGGAAATACTCCATTAAACCTGGGTCACACTCTAATTCACCCAATACTTGTTACACCACAATCTTCAAAGCTTGTCATGTCTCCTCAGGTTATAAGATGCCTTTAAACCCAACTGCCCCTACTTAGGAAGATTGCTAGTGGTAGTAGCTATGTGGAAGAAGCAATTTACAGAAGAATAGAGGTGTTGGAGAGTAGGATAGGGCTTGATTATTTTGAAGGTGAAGGAGAAAATAGCAACATTAACTAAAACAAGCAACTTGACATAGACCATAGGAGTTTGACGAAATATGAAACTTCCAAAGAAATTTCTATACAGATTGATTGATAAATTTGGTTGGAAGAAGTCTGCCAGGACCATGGAATTTTTTACTATCGTACAATATTTTAAGACAAGGTCACTTCAATTGTGAAAGCAAAGCTTGAGGGGTTTTAAAATACTTACCCATTCATGCAATGATTTTCTTTGTCACCATAATGCTGGATTGATGTAAATATTTTCTTGTTATATATTTCTTCAGGAAAAAATGCATTCATAATTTTTTGAATTGGAGAAAATAGACAAAGATGACCAAGGAGAATGAAATATACTACAACAAATGAAATCTAATGAACTATTGATAGAACTAAATGTAGAAAGATTGAGTGAGGCGAATGAGAAAATCAAAATTGTGGTTAAGGACCAAAGTCCTTTCAGACTGTATTCAGACAAACTTCATAATCTAAAATGACAAGTACACTTAAATGCAAAATATTAATGTTATCTATAGAATAACCATGTATATAGATAGAAAACAAATTGCAGCCAAACACAGTACTAGGTTATGTTCTAGATCCAAGACTATGTGAGCCAAATATGCGAGTAGAAATATAGAATCTATTCCAACATTTACCTCCAAAGATGCTGACAAATTTTACAACAGTGAGTGAAATTGCTAAATTAATACTGATTTGATGTCAAGTTCAATGATTCCTAATGGTTTGGCAAATAAACTAAGCCATGAGCAAATCATAGGAAAGACTAAATATTTGATAGATGAAGGATTTGTTTGAGGAAGCATTGATGGAGTTTTCTATTGCTCTGAGTATCTTGGTAGTGGATAAATTATGTAGTAAATCCAGAATCTCCTAATTGTGTTTCATAATAAAAATATGGTTTTCAGTAGGATTATAAGGAATGTTTGAAGATGGTCATCGATGTTCTTAACATAAGTATTGTTCATAGATTTATACAGGAAAATAATGTTCAATGAGATCATAAATCTTGCATGAACAATTGCAGTACCCCTTTTAAGGAGAAGGGGTCGGAAATAGCTAACATTTATTGTTCCTATTTAGCTCCAATATTAAAGATGGTTACCTTTGAAAAAGGTTGAGAAATTCAAAGAAAGCATAAAAAACTAGAAAATCTGATTCACTAATCTAATCAAAATAATTAGATCAAGAGAAATATATCTGATAAAATGCAAGTCACATATACCACCAAATAGCAGGGTAGTTGTTTAGGGACTAAAAACATTTAGTGTGATTCAGGTTGCCATGGATTGTTTAACTAAAATCTGATCCAAAATGGGAATGTTTTCAAAAATGATAGGATTTCAATGATGCCATACATCCCAAAAACCAATTTAAATCTTACGACAATTACAGTACAATTGTCGAGGATCAGGTGTGTAAATTGAGAATGATTTGTTTAGTTCCACCGCAGTTTGATTACCTAAATGGGCATGTTTAAACAGCTGTCGTGGTTTGCTCCCAAATTTCAAAAGGGGCATGAATTCAAAAAGCTTCAGTAGCACAATAAATAAATAAAACATAGAAAAAAAAACCTAACTATTCCACCAAAGCTCATAGCTACCATCAAAGAAACAACCCAAACATCAAATGATGTATGGTATTTAGACAAAGCTACATCAACAAATGTTAAACCCCCAAGAAGGACAACCTAAAGAGCCGATAAACACATACTTGATTTTAACACCGCCATCGAAACTATATCGAGTGACATTATGCTTCACCCATTTCTTGGCAGCCTTATAGCTTTCAGAAAGAGTCTGCAACATATTTTTGGGAATGGCCACCATGACCTCGATATTAGTCTTTGCAAGAGCCTTCAGAGTATTCTCATCTGCATCAAATAACTTCACCTTGTCAATCCCATTGTCTTTGAGCATCTACACAACAATGTCAGGCGACAATGGGTGCGAAGCCATGGTTCCCCAGTTCACACCAACTCCTTCCACTTCAAAGCCCATCATTGCAGTCACCATAATACAAATCAATAGAAGAATCCAACCTCGCTCCATTACAAAATGCCAAATCTCTGCTTCAGACAAGTCGATGACAAATCTCTGCTTCAAAGAATTCAACAACAAATCAATGCTTCTGTAAAACTCGAAAAAAAATCCCAGATTCAAATCTCTCCTTCCATGAAAGCTCCCGCGTAAAATGAAGTGAGCCCTTTTTTTAACTTTATGTTATGCCCCCATTGCTCTCAATTTCGACCAATACCATGTTGGTCGAAATTGAGACCAACACGGGCATGTATTTTAAAAAAAACAAAATTTTTCCTTCTCTAATGCGACCAACTAAACATTTTTATTTGATGGTCAAAATTTAAGGTCAAAATTTAGGGTAAAATGTACTAGTGTTCCACCATCAATTGAATTAGAGAGCTCACTGCAAAACAAATCTATCGACTAGTGTTGACTAGATACATAAGACTAGGTTTTGAAGGGCCCCTGGGAACCTTTACAAATATATTTTGAGGGGAATCTAGAACCTCATTAAGAAGAAATGCTACAAGAGATAAGATATTTTTTACCAACATCCCAAAACCACCAGACAAACAATAATTAAAAACCAGAAGAAACCAACTTCCCAGAACTTGGAACATAAGGCCTAGGCCTCACATCAAAGATAAAATCTCTTGAGAAGGGAGAAATTGGGGTTTTGAGGGACACCCAAACCCAATCCTAACCCAAAACAACTCTGAGCATCTATCTAAACAACAAATAGAAGCAAGAAAAAGAACTAATTGAAAACAACCTAGGTTTTAACCCTGGATCCAAAACCAAGATGAGTATTTAGAGGATTCCCCAAACCATAACCTTCTCCTATAAGAGAAATACTATTCCACCGGGAGCTAGGATCACAAAACAAAAATAAAAATAGATGCTTAAACACGTGAGTGGATTAACCTTCAACTACACAATGATATAAGGGCTTTGAAAGGCTCCCCCAACCTTCAACAGAGAGATGGGGTTTTGGAAGGCTCCCCGAATCACCAAGCCAATTTTTACCAAAAGAAATATGATACAAGAAAACCTACATGATAAAAAATAGTCCTTCCAACACAAACCTAGCCTAGAAAAAACACTCCTCCCCACCTTCAAAGGAGAGAAACCCACCTCAATAGGGAATGATGAGAAAAAGATAGTTGGAAGAGAAAACCTAGGAAATAACCAGCCTACCTCCTTGCAACTAAGTGATAGAAAAGATCACCAACTACCACTGCCCACCTCTTCCATCCAATAATGATCCACCTCAATAAGCTTAGCCTCCATCTCAATAGGAACTTCCACCTCAATAAGAAGCAAGAAAGAAGAGAAGGATAAGAGTAACCTTCAACTGCTAGTGAGCCATCGAGTGAAACCCTACCTTAATAGGGATCTTCTCCATAGCATGGAGCTTCCAACCACAACAACCAAACAAACAAATGAGGGTATTTGTAGCTTCAACACTTGCAATAGAAGAGATATAAAAACACAAGGACCCTCCACAATGGTGGCATAAATCCCAACTACTCAAAGGAGAAGCCTAGATAAAAAAGAAAGTTGAACTGAACCATCATAAATAGGGAAGGGAGGCACAAAAAGACCCTACCCAAAACAATCCTTGAACAAGAGATAGCAAGAATAGGGCCTTCCACAAAATCACCAAGGCACAAGCCAAAACACCACTTGAGGCAGATAAGCATCATGAACTAGAAGAAAAAGCATGGACAAGAGTGGAAACCTCTTTGCTCCACAAACTAGCCTCCCACAACCGATAAGAAGGTGATGAAGAGAAGCCACACAAAGCTACACAAAACTAGACCAGCCTGTCCCCAAGACAACCACACTTGGAAGGGCCAAGATCCATGGAAAACACCCCTTCTGTACACCATCATGAAGGAATGGGCCCCACCAATGTAGAGATCATCATAAGAAACCCCAATGCCATGGAAAAGAAGAGGGATTGTGGAAACTAGCGCAAATAGATCCCCAACGAAATCCCAGAGCAGTGAAAAACAAAAAGATCCTCTCATAATGCAATACTGAACCAAACACATTGGGAACACATGGAACCAACTAGCATCTTCCCCTGAGCCCTCCCCATCTCTATTAGTTTCAAAATCCTTTCGTCTAACTCTTGATATCCTAGGTTCCAAACCAGAGACGCTCTCACTCTCGCCCATTTTATGACAATTTTTCTATTAGGTCGGTTAGTTTAGTATTCATTGAATACCTCATTAAGTATGTTAGTGAGTGTTAAGTGTGTCAGAAAAAAATAAATTTACATACTTAATCAACTATTCTATGTTTTTGAATAAGTAAAACAGGTTTTACAGGGATCTTGAAACACACATCAGTATAAGGTCAAAAGAAAGGCATGAAAACCAAGCAAAGAAGAGCAGTTCAGAGTAGCTAGGAATAGGCCACTACAGGGCCGAACGAGAAAAAAAAAAGTAAATTAAAGCAAGGCCAAAAAGAAGAGCACCATAACATGTTATGCTAAACTCCCGAGCATGACAACTGCATTGCTTTTGAGGGCCTCCATCAGTTGAACATTGTCTTTCACGTTCTGAACTTGGGAGCCTTGAGGATCAATTTTCTCCCTGTTCTTCCTGGTTCTAGCCCTGGTTCTTTTACCTGGTCCTTTAGTGGGCTCCTTCTCCTCTTTTGTAGTCCTCTACTCAGTCTCAGAATCCATTTTTTCTTCCATCTTTTTTATCAGAAGCTTCAGGTTATCGTTGGACGTTTTGAGGATTTTAAAATTTTTCTCTACCACACCCTTAAGGGTTTTTCCAAGCTTATCATTTTGGATTCCAAGTGTAGGACCCTGGTTTCCAGGCTTATCTTTTTCTCTGTGGTCTTATCCTTGTTGTCTGAGCCCTAAATTTTTTATTTGAAGTCCCCAACCTCGTGGTAGAGCTATTTGAAACATCTAAACTGATGCGGTATGCTATTCTTGGTATTGTCGAGGAAATCCATGTCCATTTCCTTGGCTTTATCACTAAGTACAACCAGTGCAGGGATTATCAATTCTTCCTTATGGACTTTTCCATCATTTTCTTCCAGAATATGGGGATAGACAACCTCCCTAGTTATTCCCATTTGCACTGTGTTTATATTGAAATTTCTCCAAACCTTTTTGCCTCTCCCAGTATCTTGACTGTTATACTCCCCCCCAGAGGCTTCATCAGTATTCCTATGTTGAAGCCCCTTCGTATTCCTATTCAAAAGTAGGGATTTTTTTTAATAGACTTTATCACAAGGATTCAAATTGTGCAAGGGAAAGACTATATCTTTTTGATACTAGATAGATTGAATAAGTTTTCTCATTTTATTTGTATTTCAAAAGGGTGCACAATAGATTAGGTGGTATATTTTTTCTTCAAAGAGGTGTTTAGATTTAATGGAACACCTAATAACATCATTAGTGATAGGGACACAAATTTTACGAGTTTCTTTTGGTAGTATTTTTTAGTTGTGTCATCCCAAATTAGCTCCTAAGACTAGTTAAGTGGTTGCATTTGGGAAAGTTCTATATATAAAATTTTAGAAAAGGTATTGGAAGAGAGTTTGAGGTAGGAGACAAGCTTTATGTAAGAATTATTCCCAATAGGAAATCTAATTTCTAATAAAGTGGTTCAAAGAAGCTTAAGCCTCTCTTCTATGGGCATTTTAAAGTCGCCAAGGGGATTGGAGGTATAACCTATGAGATTTAGCTACCTAAGAGAAGAAAGGTGCATAATATTTCTCATGTCTCGTACCCCAAGAGAGAACGTGGGTGTAATGTGAGTCCTATAAATTTTCTACCTTTGGATAATGAAGGAAAGATGGCATTGATTCCTAAGGTAGAAATTGATTTTAGAGAGCATGCCTTAGAAGAACACTAATAGGAGTACCTAGTGAAGTAGAATAATTTACTAGTAGAGCATAAATTTAAGTACTGATTGTGGAGGAAATTTGGTGAACCTCCACCACTCACCTCATCTTCCTATTGTAATCAACTTCTCAATTTCTTTTCACCACAATAGAAAATTTGCAAGATTATTGT
This sequence comes from Chamaecyparis obtusa, assembly GCA_027943335.1. Classification (NCBI taxonomy): domain Eukaryota; kingdom Viridiplantae; phylum Streptophyta; class Pinopsida; order Cupressales; family Cupressaceae; genus Chamaecyparis; species Chamaecyparis obtusa. The sequence continues at coordinate 328,374 of BSBK01004964.1, read as the reverse complement.
CAAGTTTTTATGTTAGCGGTTGATTATGTCAAATGTTTTTTTTCCCACATAGGAATTTTTATAATGGAGATAATGAATATAATCTTTAATTTGGTAAGGTAGATGTGGTTGATATTTTCAAGAACATAGATGTCAAGAAAAAATGAGGCTATTTAGCAATTTATGTAGACTTAAAAAGAGAACTATTTGAACAAGATGAAATGGTCCTATGAAAGTCTTTAAGAGTTTCTATGAAAGAAAATACTAATGCCCTTGCAGACAAGTGTCTTCATTTTCTTAGATTTTTCTTATTCCTACTTAAAAATAAAGTGAGTTTTCCCTTACCTTTGTGTGACAAGATTTCTATAATGGATATTGATATTCAAAAACTCTAGGTTAATTTTGATTGCAGTTTGGGTATTTTTGGTTTTTGAGCTTTCAAATTATATGTATATGTAGACGTATCCATTGGTATTCTTATTACAATTGTAACTAGGGTTTATGTATATGTAATTTGTTTCTCTTTGATTTTTTATAAGTATAAACAGGTACATGCTTTGTCTTTTGTCAAATAAATAAAGAATTTATCAACAACTAAAAAATAATATATAATATATAAATATAAATAAATTTATGAAAAATAAAAAATTAAACAAAGAGTGATAAAAATATATCTTAGTAAATGGTTTTGAAAAAATATTAATAATATTTGAAAAAATTATATTTTTAAAAAATACTTGGTTGGAAGCACATTAGATTAGTGAAGGTTGGGACAACAAAATTATGAGCACCTAACCAACACACTAAGTGGTGAATCCCAATATTAAAAAAAAATATAACTTATAATCCTGAAATAAATTTGATATATATTTATATGTATTTGTATTCATGTTTTTTAATATAAATTTATCTATAAATATATCAATCATTTTTATTTTTAGTTTTAAATACCGGACAAAAAAATTATATTGTCCAATTCTAGTCAAGAGCACACATAAAAGGAATTGGAGGAAAATATAAAAACATTTCAACTGCGAATCATCCAAAGTAGTTTCACGAGGGAAAACCCATATAAAAACAAGCTCAGATGAGCATAGCCAAGAAAGAGAATTAAAACTAGAAATAGAAAACAAAAACACCCTCAAGAGGTCAGAGAAGTGGTAGATGGAGGTAGAGGGTCTTTCTCATCTTTCTTTTCTCCCAATTCTGAGACTTGAGTGGGATTTGGGTCTATCAGTGTCCACTCATCAGCATTATCGTCATCCTCAGTTTTATTTCTACTTGGAGAGATGTCCATGGATAGCAATCGGGAACCCTTTCCAGAAGAGGGCCATCCTGAACCCTCACCATTCGGTCATCCAATGGTGGGATCTAATGGCCAAGCGGGTGCTACTGGAGATCACCTCATAGAAAAAGAACCTTAGAGGCAAGGAAGCACAACATAACACTTAGGATAATAAGGGCAGGAGGGAGACTGGTGACAAGGAGGTTGAGAAGGAGAGTCACCCTGCCTATTGGAATGACTTCTACATTGACGTCCCACACGGGAGGTGGAAGGAGCACTTATAGTTGAGGCTTTTGGAGGAACTCTAGCTATAATGCATGTATAATCTCCCCAATGTTGAAGAAGCTCATGTAAATGAGAAACTACTTGAACTTGAATATGAAGTATTATATTATTGCAAATACTAGGTTTGGAAAATGAGGACACTTTCGTATTAATTAAATTATTAGCATAAAGTACAAAATTTAGTTCTTTCAAAATAGTAAATTGAATCTCCATTCTAAATATGTGCCATATTTGCAGGAACAGAAAAGTAGTTGAAGTTTTTTTCCCAAAAGGATCATTTGCCACATGAACATGGCTAGATGAAAAGGAGAGAAAAAATATGAATCCAAACCCAATAATTTTTTTCGCTACAAGAAAACCAAAAAGATGAAGAAAATACTCTAGCTGGTGGAAAAAAGAACAATGAGGATATGGAAAACCCAAATGATGGAGGCTTGAACCCAAAGGTAACCCTTGAAATAAAAGACAATAAAAATGTGCAATTTTGGGCTCTATAATGCTAGACACAACAGTAATAAAATACAATCTCCATAAAGAATGTTAGGATTGCACATACCACCTCTAGTTTAATATCTCATTGGTATCCCATCCTTGGATATTATGTGAAAAAATAATTATTTGGGTACATCTTCAATCTTTCCACTAGGGGGAACAATAAATGATGCCAATTTTGTGCATAAGTTCTTGTGGCAAAAAGGGAAACTAGTAACTCCAATGTGTCTTGGTCTTGAGAAGTAAGACCAAAATGAGACCAAGAATCCTCCAACTTGAGGAGAATTTTTTTTCCCTATAGAAGAGATCATGTGGAAAGTGAAGCCCATGTTTATCTAAATGTAGAGCATGAAGACCCAGAACTTTGGCCAAGGGAACTCCTTTCATCCTAATTAAAGGTGTCTAGTAGAGATTCTATTGATTAAATGAGAAACCATCACAAAATCTATATTTGTTCCATCAAAGCCAAGGTTTAATAGCCTCCCATGCATGTTATATGCTCTTTACCACAATGAACCCTAAATTTTCATTGGCTCTCTCATTAGAAGTATAGTATGGAAGAACAAATCTCGCCAGGATGGTCAATGGAAAGGATATATAGAGAAGATGAAATGTATCAAGAGAACTTTACAAGATTCATCTCATGGGATACTATGAAATATCAATTTAGCGGAAAGAGCTTGACCTTTCCTGTGTAGAAATGATGCATATCCCTCCAGAATGTTGAGGAAGACAAAAATACTCCCATATAACATGGTGGAAACCATGGTTTTGAGTTTTGAAGGTCCATACGAAATCTCTGAGCATATACTCTAAATTGGCATATGCTGGTTTAGAAGGAGACTGGGATGAAGAGCAATAGACATCTGTGGATGCCAAAATATTTGAACAAACCTGAAATTTTCCCATGAAAGAGAAATATTTGGTAATCCAATATGTCAACTTCCTCTTGAGATTTGAGAGTACCACATCCCATGGTTCTATAGAAAAACCATGAAAAGAAAAAGGATTTACCAAGAAGTGGAAAAACCTGACAATGCTGAATCTATTTCCAGTCATATTGCCAAATCGATTGAGGTGGTGGAAGAAAATAATGGTGATAATAGTGAGTTTTTTTCCATTGAATGGCTCTGAACCAGAAGCCAATAAAAATGTATCTAGGTAGTGAAGGGCTTGCTGCACATTGACCTTATCCTCAATGAGAGTGAGTAAAGAGTCATCTACAAAATGGACATTGACAAGCTGGGATGAAGAGTTGGATGAAAAAATCCCATGAACTCATCGTGCTAAAATAGTTGATGCAAGTAAGTAACCAAAAACCTCAGAAGCTAAGACATACAAAAATGATGCAAGAGGATATCCTTGACAGATAGATATATGGAAGGAAAAGTGGTAGAGAAAAGGATATTAATGGTAATGTAGGCATTGGCATCTACAAAGAGAATTCTCATAGAAGAAATAAAAAGAGGACCAAAACCTAAAGAAGAAAAAATAGAAAGGTTAAAATACCATTCAATATAGTCACGTGCCTTGGCAAAATCTATTTTCAAGAAAATTGTAGGTTGGCTAGATTGAAGGACCCATTCCATACCATCCCAAATAGAAATAATATTATCAAGGATGAATATGGATTGAATAAATTCATCCTATTTTGGGTGGATTTTTTTGAGGAGGCTGATGGAAATATTTTAATGCCAAAGCCTTTTCTATTATTTTATATCAAATATTGAGCAAAGTGATGGGGTGCCAGTTACAAACATCCTCTAGGTCAAAATTTTTAATTATTAATTTAATGTTTCCTTTATTTATGTCAATTCCTAAAGTTCTATCTTGTAGAGATTCTAAATAATAATTGTGGAGGCCAGATCCTACACAATCCCATAAGTTTTTGTAAAATTCAGAGGGAAAACCATCACAACCTAGGGATTTATCATCACCCATTGAGAATGTGGCCTCGATAAGGTCTTGAAGAGACAATGTGTTCTCATAGAAATCTCTTTGGGAGTGAGATAGATGATTCAGGACAAAAGATCTAATAAAATCCTCCAAATCCTTTTGTGAGGCTAGAGGGGGATCCTAGGCTATGAAAACTTACTTGTAATGAGTACCAAAATCTTGGAAAATGTCTCAAAGCTCTGTTAGAACTGAATTGCCATGTTTGATCCTTTTAAGACCAAAGGTGGAATGTCATGGGCATAGTGAAGTAAATATATATTTACTCACAAGGTCTCTTGGCTTCAGCCAATGCAAACTTGTCTTTAGTTGTACTCCCATAGTAGAATAAGTGTAAGCAATCTATTTTGCAGGGGGAACTTCTACCGACTTTAGCTATAATTCCAGTCTAAAAAAAGGATGAGCTAAATGGTTCTCAACTATTGCACACAAATGATTGGTGTTTCTAGCATAGTATTCACAGTGGTAAAAGGCCAACTATTTTCCATAAAAGAAAAAAAATGAGTTGTGTGAGTAATGCAAGAAATCCACCATAAAATCAAACCTCTAAGTTGAGTAGGCCTTGGTTGAAGATTCCAAACTTGTCTAATGTGGCCCAAGGTTGGTAAATAGTTCAAGAGTGGTGTGTTGAAAAAGAAAGGAGGTGGCGAGGAATGTGGCTTGTGGTCACACAATTCAATAGAAAATTTAATGGGATAGTGGTTTGATGAAGTAATGGCTAATAAAGGTAAAACCAACAAATATTCGGATGAGCCAAAAGAAAAAAATGATTGAGAAGAAATCAAGGAAAGATCAAGCCTTTTAAATACTCTTTCAGATCAAGCTCTAAAATTACTCCAGGTATGGGAAACTGCATGTGGGAGGTGATGGTTGTTATCAGGATCATAAAGTACTAATTTATTATGCATGTAAAATTTGGCCTCTCATTCTCCAAATGTCCATCAAAATGGAGAGATAACAACTTTATCAAAAGTCTCCTTAACCATATTAAAATTGCCGAACAAAACCCAAGCCATAGATGGCAATAAATCAGCTAGCCATCTCCACAGAAAGTCTCTCTCTACTGCATCATTAGGAGCATAAAGATTAATAACACCAAAATGGTGATTGCAAATTCTAAAAAAAATCCACACCAACCTATGCATGGGGTCCTATGCATGATCTACAATTGCAATTTTCTAGCATGGTGCTAATTGTCTAACCACATCACCTCTTCCAAACTCATGGGAAGAAGAAAAAACCATGCTTTAAGTCCATATGATATGGAAATCTGTTGAAAAAAGAAAACCAAATATCTTGATTTCTTGAAGCCAAAAAATATTTTTCTGTGGAAATTGATATTGAAAATTTCTGATAGAGTATTTTCAATGGAGTTCAATAAGACCCCTCACATTCCAAGAATGAAAATTCAAACTCAGAAATGCCAACTCACAGTCGAAAGTTGGATAGATCTCCTGGACAGTTATGTTTCTTCGATTGGCCAATGTCATCAAGTTTATCACGCCAAAAAGGATTTCCAAAATGATAATACAAAGAGGTTGAAGAGTCTCGAGGATCCAAATAAGGAAATAAAAGAATTTGGGAGTCCATGGAATAAGTAGAAATTCCATGAGAAATTTCCTGCATCACTATAAATGGTAGCATTTTCCCCTGAGAAGTAGGGTTTGAAACTACCTTTGTGGCTTTTGTTGTAGGAAAAATAATTCTAGAATTCTACTTAGGCTGAGAAACTACACATTGTTTCCTTTATGAACCACATTAGTCTAGGCATCATCATGTTTGGAAGCCTTTAGAGAATAGTAAGTAATTGGCTCGTTAGGAGGAACCCTAGGCCTATTGACTACGAAAGGACAATCTTTGATCTTATAATCCACAGAGTGGAAACAAGACCAGGTATTGGGTAAATTGAGATAAATTACTTTCTGGGTGAAATAACACCCACCAAGTTGAATTTCAATTGAGTCCCATAAGTCTTCTGCAAGTTCAACTTTAGCACAAACCCTCTTCTAAGGGAAAGCATAAAAGAAATGCTCTATTTTTAAGTCAACTACCCTACCCAGGGATTGAGAAGTATTTTGCGAGAAAGGCCAAAAGGGAAAAGGAAAACCAAGAAATTCAACCCAAATAGGCAATTTGAGATTTTTATTGCCAGAGATGTCAAAATTTCTTAACCAGTGCTAAAAGACAAGGATGAAAGTGTGAACTAACAAGCAACAACGATTGAGAATACCCTCCACATGGGAAGCGTTCCAAAAATGCAGAAGGAAAAATCCTTTGGTGACATTCTAGACACCATCTAAGTGCACCCCATGAGGGAGCCAAGATTTGGTGACCCAATCCTTAAGCACATATTCAAATGAAACTCTACGCATAAAATATCTAATTAAAGTGAATTTTTCTAACCATTTAAAATCCTCATCAAACTTTGGCAAAGGATAAAATACATCAGGGATAGAAGAGGATTTACCTCATGGAATACTTTGGGGATTAATTTCCTTGGATACTTTTTCGAAGGAGCCATTATCACTTGTAGCCAACACTTGGGCACCAACAACAACTCCTAAAACAAAAGTTTTCATGTCCATTAAAAAATGTAAACACAAATTCCCTCAATTAATATAAAAAGAGAAAGGTAAGCTATATGAATGCAGTTGGAAGATAGATCTCCAAAGATGACATGCATAAGTTCACTCAAATCTTTTCAATATATAACAGATTTATATCTATCATTTTCAAAATGCTTACCATTAAGAAAATTTGTGATCATTATTTTTATTGGAATAAGAAAAATAGATAATTGTGATCAAAGTCAAAGAAGCATTATAGGAATGTTATGTCTCGTTTCCCTTACACAATGCTTTATAAAAACAAATAAATTATTTCAAAAAAGATGACAAATAAAATATAACCAGGTTTAGCACATGTGCTTCATTTTGTGCTTTTACTTTCCGCCCTCTTTGTTTACAATGGATTTCAAATTTATACGGACGTCTACAACGCATGAGCTCCAAAATAATTGACAGTGGAAGTGGTTTATTCAGGTCGAAAATAAATGGACTGCACACGTGCAGAAGACAAGGAAGTGGTTTATTCAGGTCAAAGCCAATTGTAATCCACAGTTCCGATTTATCTTCTACAGGTAACGAAAACTATTAGAATAACATAATAAAATATTAAAAAAGTGAAATTCATCTGACCTGGCAAAAGAAAATATTTACAGAAGAAAATATTTACAGATCTGGTTTACCCAGAGCGGGAGATTGATGAGAAGAAGCTGTGGCGCCATTAAATTGGATCAGTAAATCAGGATCCACATTACCCACTTCCATTTCAGTTGGTTAAGCTACGGTAAAGGAGTTACCTTTAAATAACTCCTTTACCGTAGCTTCATTCATCTAATTTTCTATTGAGAATCAGTGTGTGAATCCTTGTCTCTTGCTTAACCAACTGAAATGGAAGTGGGTAATGCGGATTTACGGATGCGCCACAACTTGTTCTGTAAATATTCTCTTTTGCCAGGCCAGATGGTTTTCGTTACCTGTAGAAGATAAATCGGAACTGTGGATTCCAGTTGGCTTTGACCTGAATAAACCAGTTCCTTGTCTTCTCCAAGTGTACAGTTGCTTTATTTTCGACCTCAATAAACCACTTTCGCCTGGCGATGATGGATTGGTAAAGATCAGTCTGTTAGCTGAACAAGAGGACATTATCAAAAGATGCATCAGACTGTCAGTAGAACAAATTGAAATATTGGAAAAAGCCTTCAGTGAAAGCCGTAAATTTTTTAATGTATGTGTACTTTTCCCATTTGATAACAGTTTTCGTTTGTTTTTTGTTTTTTCCTTGTATCTCTTTCCTCCATTACATAGCAATTAAACTTCTTAAAAATTGCTACATATTGTTTGGACTATTAGAAAATGATTTCAAGAAAGATGGACAATAATTTATATCCGATGTTGTTCTTATCGGTCAGTTTTTTAATATAGATTAATTTATTTCTATTGATGTTCTTATGGAATAATTTTTTAATATAGATTTTCATCTGCTTATTGTAAAAAGAAATATGTGATGCATTTTCGTCAAAGATCTACAAGTTGTTAATATTTATCTGTTGGTTCTCATTTGGTCTAATTTTTATTGAATTCATTAATTGGTATTTTTAATAACTACCCACATAGAATAAAACAGTGAAAAGATATATTTATTGAAGCGTTACATTTTAAGATTAGATTTAAAACTAGCTGCCACATATTGTTGAAAATAATTCTTGATTCTAGGATTAGATTTTAAGGTGAGATTTAGAAATTTTGCTATCTGATCATTCCGAAAAATATTAAAAAATGAAAAAGTGAAATACATTCTTATGAAATAACATCAACAATTCTGAACAAAGGAATGTGGAGAGAATCTAGGGTATATTGCATTCATTTTTTATATAAAAAAATAGATTTTATGTTCATAAAAGTTTATTTTGTTTGTATAAGAACATAAATCTATCTTTCTGTTCGATAATCAATGATTAACAGATATCTATCATTTGAAACACAATCTATACCTCAGAATGAATACCTACAGTCTGTAATTATTTTTTTTTGTTTACAGGAGCGAAACGAAGATCTGGCCAGGAAGTTAAACATCACCCCTAGGCAAGTTAAAGTTTGGTTTCAAAATAGGAGGGCAAGGTAGTAATCACCTCCATATAGTGATTCAGTTCATCAAATTAATCATAATAATGAATATTAGGAAATTGATTTATTTCAACAACAAAATTTGCAGGGACAAATTGAAGGTGAACAAAACGGATGGTAAAGTGCCGAAAAGAAACTACGAAGTATTATCTTATAGAGTGCGTAAAGCGAGGGATGAAATTATGGATCTGAATCAGTGATGGAATTTACCATAGCGCATTCTATAAATTTGAAATAGCAGAAGAATGATGAAGATGAAGATGATGATCTTTTGCATCATTTCTCCGTTGAAATATTTTGTTTCAGTCTATATTCGTTCTGTAGGGTATCCTTCTATGTTGAAATATTTTGTTTCAGTCTATATCATGTTTTTTGGTTTACCATGGTTAGTGGAGCTAAGGGTTTTCTCTGTGTCTTAAGGGCGTTGCTTCTTGGTGCTGCTATTTTCTCCGTGTTGGTTGTCGGAGGTTGAATTTTGTGAGACTGATGTCTTCTTTCAACTCTTCTGTTCTATGCTCTCTATATATGTACTTTTCTACTTTTTATATATATATATATATATATATATAGGCCTTACGTCATTTGTTAAAAAAGAAAAAGAAAAAGAAAACATGACATGGGGAGCAATCTATTTTGGCTCAAGTGGCGTTTCTTTGAAACATCTTCCAATGAGTATGATTTGATATCAATTTCTTAATTTTTGTATAAGGAAAATATCATATATATATTTATGGTTATTTACACATTATGAATCCAAATATTTTTTAAAACTAGATTTCTCATCTGGTACATTCTTTATGATGGTATGATAGTGAGTACTTTGATCATTAACATATCATTACTTGGTAATTATTAGTTTCTTATAACTAAGTTACAGATTAATTGAACAATAAAATTATAGAATAGAAACTCTATCTAATCTATAACAACCAATACTCTAGTTAAATAACAAGAAATAATCGCTGGAGAACAAATAACTAAAAGAAGTCAATCGCAAAAAGGTATAGTGTGGGGAAAAACCTGCAAATGTTAGATCTTCTACTCAGCATAAGAACCAAGTTTCTCTTCTCAATCCAATACAAGTTTGGTACAACAATCTTACATATATAAAGCCCAACTACTTTATTAGCTTGTAAGAAAATAAATTTTTCTTTCCTTCTTGGTCTTTAAACCATATAAAAAATCATTCTTGATTTACTCAACCTCACAAGTTGCTTAGAAATATTCTTTGTAATGAATAAAAAACAAAGTTGTTCCTAAATATTCAACTTGAGTTTCATTAAAGCAACTCCACTCCACTTTTTGAGATAAACAAAAAAATAGCACTCCCTCTTAGCAAGGAAGGCATTTTGTGCAACATCTAGCTTATCCCTGATGAATACAAATTTTTTCTTCATCAAAGCCTTGTCAGGTTGTCTTCTATCTATTTATTGGTAGGTATGTACTAGAGTTTCACTGTCACATTCTCCACACAATCTATGACAAAAACTTGTAACTGCACCTTTTATTCAGCTTCAAGAGAAAGGACTCATTGAATAGATTACAAGATTTCCACAACAATTATTTTAGCCGCACAATCTCCTCTATCTATATCCACACACTCACTCTCAACTTGTGCAAATAACTTTTCCTAAAAACTATGTTTACAAAAATCTGAAACATCATAGCAGAAAGTATAAAAGTTTCTATCCATGAGAATAATTGCCTTTACTTTTCTTGCTAAAATTTTCTTACCCCTTCTTCCCCAGTTTCTCTTGGAAATCTCTTCCTCACAATGTACTCTTGGAAAATCTCTTTCCTATCAATACCCCTAGGAAATTTCTTCATCTTAATACATGTGGGAAATCTCTTCCTCTAGTTATCTAGGAAATATCTTCCTATCAATTTCTCCAAGAAATCTCTTCCTCTCAATATGTCTAGGAAATCTCTTCCTCTCAATGTTTCAAGGAAACCTCTTCTTCTAAATATATATATGAAATCTCTTCCACTTAATATATCCAAGAAATCTCTTCCTCTTGATGTCTCCGTCCTACTGAATACACTTTAGCCCATGTTGAATGATGCCTTGGAGATATATCTAGAAACATGCTTTGTAGTTATCCCATACACACGTTTAGGTTCCACCATTAATTGAATTAGAGAGATCACTGCAAAACAAATGTATGGACTAGCGTTGACTAGATACATAAGACTAGGTTTTGATGGGCCCTTGGGAACCTTTACAAATATATTTTGAGGGGAATCTAGAACCTCATTAAGAAGAAATGCTACAAGAGCTAAGATATTTTTTACCAACATCCCAGAACCAGTAGACAAACAATAATTAAAAAACTAGAAAAAAACCAACTTCCCAGAACTTGGAACACAAGGCCTAGGTCTCACATCAAAGAGAAAATCTCTTGAGGAAGGAGAAATTGGGGTTTTGAGGGACACCCAAACCCAATCCTACCCCAAAACAACCAAAGACAGAGCTGGGCCCTTGAAAAAATTTGAGCATCTATCTAAACAACAAATAGAAGCAAGAAAAAGAACCAATTGAAACCAACCTAGGTTTTAACCCTGGATCCAAAACCAATATGAGTATTTAGAGGATTCTGTTGGCAATTTGGCTAATGTGGATGCATAGATGTTGTCATTATGGAAACATATGATCTCTATTAGTAGCGCAAAATCTAGAATGCAAGTATGGCAAGTTGAAGGAAGAAATTGTCTAAGTATGGATACAGTGATCCTGATAGAGCACCCAATGAAGATTTAGTTGGTGATGTCCACTAGAGCAATATTTTTGTTTGTGCAGTTAACTGAAGCTTCTACAGAGTATGAGGATACCCCATCTCAGTGTGCATAAAGTTTGGAGTAGTACGGACAAAGTTATTCGAAGTTTACCGAAGATAGTTTTTGCAGATAGAACAGTTTTGGAGATAGTATTAGCGAAAGAGTTAAGGGATTATTTTTTGCTTGTCAAAATAATGACTTAACATTATGAAGGGATGACATCCTAGATGTTTACTCTTGGATAAAGATTTTGGAATCTGACCATGTAAAGTTATTAGCTCTAATATCTCATATATTAGGCATACTTGAAATGTAATGAGAAATATATATATATGTGATGTGTAAAAAGAAAGAAAAGATAACTTGCGATAGTTGTATATTGTGATAGCAGCAAAGGCTATTGATGCGAAGTTGTAAGCAGTACCATATTACAGTCAGAAACATTTTGTATTACCTGTTTGGGCACTGAGCTCAGCTGGTGATCAAGTTTTGTAATCTAACTCCTAACAGGGTTAAGGCTTCTAACAAGGCCTAAAGTCCTTTAACCAGGATAGATCTACTATATATTGTAAATTGACTCCTAATAGGGTCCAATATCCCTAACAAGATACTTTTGATTAGTGATCTTTGTGGGTACCATCCCCACCAGGGTTTTCCCTTTGCCAGGGTTTCCTCGAGAACATATCATGTTTTATGAGTTCTTTCTATTTACTGCTATGTTTTTTAATTAGCTTGATAATCTTTGTATGCACTAAAGTAATCTGTTATATCCATAAGTGGGAAAAAGAAAAAGTTTATGAAATACTGATTCACCCCCCCCTCTCAATATTTCCTATTTCTAACAATTGGTATCAGAGCACAGTTACTCAGAGAAGGAACATTCAAGGAAAGCTTAGTAGCTTGAGTAAGATCTCTATGGATATGGATCAACTTCAGAAGAATCTTGAAGAAGCTCTTGAATAGATTGATATGCTTACTGATGAAAAAAACTCCTTAAGAAGAAAATATGAAGATGCAAAGAATGCTATTGACAAATTAAAAGGTAAGATTGAAGATCTGAAATCTGAAAAGAAATTTGATATGCTTGTTGAAGATTGTGATGAATTAGAAAAAGAAAATGAGATCCTTAAGCATGAGTTGAAGATAGTAAATCTGAAGCTTAGTATGAAAGATGGAAATTTGAGATCTGATAATGAAAAATTGAAAATTGAGAATGAAGATCTGAGGTCAAGACTTGAAAAGGAAACATCCGAATCTAAAAAAGTAAAAGTGTAGTATGTGGAACTTGAGAAGTATAATAAAATTGTGAAAGGTGAATTAACTCAATCTAAACAACAACTTGAAAGGCTATATTCAAATAGTGATAAGACTGGAAAACAAATTTCTTTTGAAGAACCATTCTTTGATAAGACTGAATTTGGATTTAGTATGTTTAGAACAATCTATGAAAGTAAGAAGCCAGATCTGAAGACATCTGAAAGTGTGGAGGAAATAAAGCTAGATGAGAACACATTGGAAGATCCACCTAAAGAAGAACCACCTAGAGAGAAAGAAGAATCAAAGCATGAAGAATCAAAACAGGAAGAATCATCTAAAGGAATGCAAAGAGAATTCAAAGGTAGATGTTTTGCTTGTAATACTATTGGGCACATGAAGAGAGATTGCACAGGTAAGTAATTTAAACCTCTTAATGGACATTGTTTTAATTGTCATAGTTTTGGACACAGAGCTAACGAATGTAGAAGACCTAAAGTAATTATGAATAATTATGATAGAATGATTGGGAATACTAACAATGCAGATAAGAAATCTATTGAAGAAATGAATCAAAGAAAAGTGGTAGTATGTTTTAGATGCAACAAAGTAGGACATATTGCGAGAAATTGTAGGTCACAGATTAACCAGCAAGGATAGAGATTTGGAAACAATGGAATCATTTGTCAAATATGCAACAAGTTTGGACACTCAACAAGATTTTGCAGAATGAACAATGGAGGTTATCATCATAACCCTAACCCTAGGAACAATGCAAGAAGGAATGAAAATGCAGGAAACAAAGAGAAAGGTTGCTGTAGCAATAAAGATGAAGTAAAATTTGATAAAGGCACAGATCAAGGAGGTATAGTCAGCACTAAAAGTAGTCAGGAAGGTAATGTAACTAATGGTAAGGATGAATCTTTACCTGACCCTTCTTTAAGTACTTAAATTATGTAAGTTTCTGTAGTTTAGGACTTAGGATTAGTGTAGATTAGGAATTTGAATGAGTTAAGTTTTGCTCAGTTAGATATAGGTTTATTATGTTGTACTAATGCTATGGTTAAGTGTGCAAAAGAAAATATTGTGTTTTGCGAGGTTGCAGAAAGTTTTATGGTTGCAGGTTTGCAGAATTAGCTTTTTGAGGATTTAGCGGCAAAATGAATGAATGTGATGTTAGATCGAGTTAATGTGAAGTGTTATAAGGTCGAAATCAAAGTTATCATGATTAAAAAGTGATTGAAAAGAGATTTGAAAGAAGAAAAAGTGAGTTGAGGATGATTTGAAGAAGTTTGGAAGCAGTTTGCAGTGACGATCATACCGAAACTCTAGATTTGCAAAGTTGAGGTATTTTTTGATCTTTAATTAGTTGATAAGATGGATATTTCTATGGTTCATAATGTTAAGGATAAGAATAGACCTAAGATTAAGAAAGAACCAGTAGAACCAACTGAAACTGATAACAGTCTAGCATTATCATCTGTACCAAATGGAGTATTGCACATTGAGAATGTTAAAGGATATTTAGGTTGCAAGTTTGAAACTTTGGGAGATGCAGATTTTAGTGATGATTACAGGAAATTGTACAATCAAGACATGTCAGTTAAACCAGCTTATGGGCACTTAGAGAACAATGAAATTATCAAATATTCCATGAAGTATGAATTTAATGATGAGGAATGTACCAAGATCATTTTAAGTAGAATCCACAATGGGAAATTCTGGATGGAGGATGGAGTTATTGATATAACTGCCGACCTAATTCATGATGTTACTAGATTATCTAAAGTTGGAGAGATTCCACTAAATGAAAAGAACATGAGAAAGACTTTTTTAGACAACATTGGATCTAGTTATAATGGTAGAGGAATTGTGATAAGTAAAATTAAGGAAGATGATGTTAGGTACCTTTGCAAGATCCTAACAACTAAATTCTGTGGCAGTTCAAGGGAAGATGACATGGATGTAGGAATGGTTCATGTAGCTTATCTTATGTGTATTGAGAAGAAACACGTAGACCTATGTGAAATTTTGAAAATTCAATTATTTGAGAACTTAGAAAAGATTAAGAAGGCTAAGTACACACAGTTTAGGTTTTCATCTCTGATAACCTATATGTTTTTCCATATTTTGAGAAGATTTCCTTACACAGTTGACTGGAGTGACAATGTGAACACAATGGAAAGAATAAACTCAGTCTACATGAAGCACCTTTTTGATAAAGTTAATGACAGTGTGAATCTTGTATTGAAGACTTTTCAGAATATTGTTAAGAACAAATCAAGGATTCCTCAATCCTTAGTTGAAAAGCATAAAGATGACATTTTTTTTTATGGTAGACACTGATTTCACCTACATTGAAGCAGTTGAGCCTAGAATGGAATTCATAGACCCTCTTGGCTATGAAATATCTGAAGTAGAAACAATAGGATATGTGAATAGATTGTTAAAGTGTGAGTTGTATGGTCATGCAAATAGGTTTGGAACCTATGAAGAGAATTTCAACTCTGTAATAAGTTTGAGAGAAAAGAAGCAATCTAGTAAGAGAGTTGAATCTAATATGAAGAAAATACTAAAAGAATCTAGTATGTCAAGTCATGAGTTTGACATAGCTAAGAAGACTGCAGAAGCCTTGAAGCAAAGTGAAAATCTTGTAATTTCACCTGAGACATCTAGTGCAGATCCTGTTGATCCTATTGCAGTAAAGGTAAAAGTTGAAGTACCTAAAAAAGATGAAGGAGATAAATCTTTTTCTCCTATTACTAGAAAAACAGTAAAAGTGAGTGCAACAGGACCTAGTAAGAGACAAAAAGTGATAGTACCACCTGTACCTAGAAATGTAGCAGTAATTAAAGATGATGATGTAATTTCAATCAAGAAGAAAACTTGGAAACCAAGAATTGAAAGAGTTAATGAAGATATATTGAAGCATGGAGACTTCACTAAGTTGAATAAATTCTATGATCTATATGGATCATTTGACAGATTGAATTTTGAAAATGCAATGATTACACATATGATTGTGATAGATAAGAAACTTAGCACTATTCATGGTAAGATCCTAGAAGATTTGTATAATAGACTTGTGAATAGAAAATAGAGAGCAGAAGAAGAGGACATAAAAATGAGAGAACATGTAATCAGACAGTTCTGTGAAGTTGAGGATGAAGATCATTTGAAGAGATTCTTGAAGTCTCTTGGAAATTTATTGAGAACTAAGAGAAGAACAATCCTTATAATGGGAGGCAAAAAGGAGGAAGTACAGAAAGAGACAGAGAAAGCACTAATGCAAGTTCTTGTAGATATAGTTGCAGAAAAGCAAGTTGAATCAGACCCTCATCAGAAGCAATCAGAGGAACCACATGCAGAGGAAGTTGGTATTGAAGAAGTTCCATCTTCTTCACATATCAATATTGGCAAAGAATCAATGGACATTGAAGGAACCAAAGTGACACTAGAGTCAGATGATGCAGTATTTCATGATCTAGGAAACATTGTTGACAATTTGGCTTTAGAAGAGCAAGAGAAGATTACTAAATCAGAAAAGGATACAGAGACAGTGGAAGCACCAGCAGTATCAGAATCAGTTCTAGCAGTATAGACAGTTAAAGGTAAACAAATTTTGATAGAGGTCA
This sequence comes from Chamaecyparis obtusa, assembly GCA_027943335.1. Taxonomy (NCBI): domain Eukaryota; kingdom Viridiplantae; phylum Streptophyta; class Pinopsida; order Cupressales; family Cupressaceae; genus Chamaecyparis; species Chamaecyparis obtusa. The sequence continues at coordinate 312,028 of BSBK01004964.1, read as the reverse complement.
CTACCCCTAGTGCACCTGACAGTAAGAAGAGACAAATTGGTTCAATTTTTGAAGACCTTGGAAAAGAAGTTGAAGATGATGATCAGCTTGAGTTCATCACATCTCTTAATAAAATTATTGGAAAGAATAAGAAGGTAAAGGTCCTTGAAGGCAAAGTTAGAGTTTTGACAGAGAAACTTGAGAGTGTGATCAGCACTAAGGTATCTGAATCGGTTCCACTTGAAAAAGCTAAAACAGTAATAAACTCTTTTGACTCTGAATTTTCTAACTTAAAGGATATTGCTAGAATAAAAGTTCAGGAAGACTTTGAAGCAGAAATGCAACAAAATTTGAGTGTAAATATTCGAAATGATATTGGTAATTTGGATGTATGCATAAATAATTTGAGGAAACATTTTGAGACTGGAAAGAGTTTGTATATACAATGCACAAAATTAGAAATCCCAACAGCTAAAAAAGATAAGAAGATTAGAGAGAAGATAGATGCAATTACAGCTGAAACAAACACCTTGTCAAGCCCAAATGTAAAGATAAGTTCTGTAGAGAAGAACATAAGGAAGTTAAATGATGAAATTAGAATGTTAGCAGAGGAGAAGAACAGAAAGATGCTCAGGATTAACATGTTGAGAGAGCACATCTCAATCAAGACCTCAATTGTTGAAGACCAAATTGAGCAGTGTCTTTCAGCAAAGACATCTTTTCAGAAGTTTAGCTTCAATTCCCTGCAAGCTTGTCAGACAGCAGCATACGGATTGAGTACTCTACTCAATGTTGCTAAATCCATCAGGAAGATATGGGAGAAATATTTTGAATCATGGAAGTCAGAGTTTGGTGACTGTGTTGCAAACCTACCGCCTTTGCAATAGCTGATAACAAGGTATAAATTTTTTTTTAAATTTTTGTACACCCTATCTTTGTCATTGTTGTCAAAGGGGGAGAGATAGCAGAAAATTGAATATATGTTGAGGAAGGATACCCATAGGGGGAGCTATTATATGGAGTACACTATTGTATATGTGTTGTATAACTTTTGGCCACAATTCTGTGTAAATACTTTGAAGTTTTGTTTGCACACTTAGCCAATTTTCCCATATGTTGCCACCAATGACAAAGGGGGAGATTGTTGGAAATTTGGCTAATATGGATGCATAGATGTTGTCATTATGGCAACATATGATATCTATTAAGAGAATAGAATCTGGAATGCAAGTATGGCAAGTTGAAGGAAGAAATTGTCTAAGTATGGATACAGTGATCCTGACAGAGCACCCGATGAAGATTTAGTTGGCAACATCCACTGGAGTAATATTTTTGTTTGCATAGTTAGCTGAAGCTTCTACAAAGTATGAGGATACCCCTTCTCAATGCGCATAAAGTTTGGAGTAGTACGGACAAAGTTATTCAAAGTTTACCGAAGACAGTTTTTGCACACAGAACAGTTTTGGAGACAGTATTAGCGAAAGAGTTAAGGGATTATTTTTTTCTTGTCAAAATAATGACTTAACATTATGAAGGGATGGCATCCTATATGTTTACTCTTGGATAAAGATTTTGGAAGCCGACCATGTAAATTTATTAGCTCTAATAACTCATATATTAGGCATACTTGAAATGTAATGAGAAATATATATATGTGATGTGTAAAAAGAAAGAAAAGATAACTTGCGATAGTTGTATATTATGATAGCAGCAAAGGCTATTGATGTGAAGTTGTAAGCAGTACCATATTACAGTCAGAAACATTTTGTATTACCTGTTTGGGCAGTGAGCTCAGTTGGTGATCAGGTTTTGTAATCTAACTCCTAACAGGGTTAAGGCTTCTAACAAGGCCTAAAGTCCTTTAACCAGGACAGATCTACTATATGTTGTAAATTGACTCCTAACAGGGTCCAATATCCCTAACAAGATACTTTTGATTAGTGATCTTTGTGGGTACCATCCCCACCGGGGTTTTCCCTTGGCCAGGGTTTCCTCGAGAACATATCATGTGTTATGAGTTCTTTCTATTTACTGTTATGTTTGTTAATCAGCTTGATAATCTTTGTATGCACTAAAGTAATCTGTTATATCCATAAGTGGGCAAAAGAAAAAGTTTGTGAAATACTGATTCACCCCCCCCTCTCAGTATTTCCTATTTCTAATAGATTCCCCAAACCATAACCTTCTCCTATAAAAGAAATACCATTCCATTGGGAGCTAGCATCACAAAAAGAAAAATAAAAATAGATGCTTAAACATATCAGTGGATTAAGCTTCAGCTACATAATGATATAAGGGCTTTTAAAGTTTCCCGCAACCTTCAACAGAGAGATGGGGTTTTGGAAGGCTCCCCGAATCACCAAGCCAATTTTTGCCAGAAGAAATATGATACAAGAAAAGCTACATGATAAAAAACACTCCTTCCAACACAAACCTAGCCTAGAAAAAACACTCCTCCCCACCTTCAAAGGTGAGAAACCCACCTCAATAGGGAATTGTTATACACTAAGTTTGCACCCTTGTTTCAAGCTCTCGTAGTCTTGATAACATAGTGTAACATGGGAATCATCTCGAGGTGTTGGACCTATGCTAACTAAGATGAGACCTCCAGATTCTAGGCTAGTTCCTCTTGGATAATCACCCTAATTTGCTTCTTGACATGAAAAGTAAATCTTTTGAGGGAAAGGGATAGAAGGAGTACTTGAAAGTAAAAATGCTTGAAAGTAAACTACCTACTAGGTGATACACAAAAATTAGGGTATGAATTGCAGTATAGAGGGATAGAATAAATGAAAGGCTTAGGTCTAGTAGGTCACAACTTACTGAATAGGCTTGCATAAGTGTTTCATAGGAGGGCCTGAATAGATGACACAACCTATGACCTGCAAGAAGACATTCACTTCTGCAACTTGGCGTAGGATTGAGACAAGACTGTTAGGGGGCTGAAGTATACCCACAAAAACATCTAAATATGATAAAATAGAATAAAACACACAATCACAGAAAGTAAGAGGGATCAGGAACCCTAAGTTGTCATTGAAAACATGCATAGACTTCAATTCATTAAGAGATGATTCAGACAAGGAAGCATAGGGACATGAAGAATTGTCACAAAATACCTTTGCAATATTTGAATTATCAATGAAAGATTTACAACTGTATAAGCCAGAGGGTAGAAATGATACCACATATGACCCTTAAGAAAAGTGAAATATTTTACAATTGTCCAACTCTGAGCTCAAAAGATCCAAAAAATACAATATATACATCTCTTCTAAATAAGCGGGAGCAAAACCTAACTAGGGTTATAGATTTACAATAGAATAACAAACCCTAAATCAATCAAGTCTAATCCTAAATGTTACTTCTACAAATATGTCAACCGATCATATATTCATCTTTGCATGCCCATCCCTATACTGAAATCAACTTGCGGACAAGCAACCTCGGTTCACCAACCTTCCTGCAACTCGGCCTTGCCATGAAGGCTCTAAATCTAATCATACTTCCTTGGGAATAGTACCATTTCAAACCTGGCACCAACTCTTTCTAGCATCTCCCGGTGTGAAAATGCAGCACAATACCCTGCAATGCTGGCCAATAGTCATCTCCATCACCCTCTCAACCATAACCATCCTGAGAATTTAATTCCTGAGCTAACCGATGTCGTGCATGGACAAAAAGAGAAAAACCTTAGCAAAACTTTCACAGGAATTTTGAATTTAAATGCTAACAACTAGCAGGTCTAAAATTAAAACACAACTGTCGATCTCATGCATTTCTCGGCAGATGAATGGCCATGATACGCTGAGAAAATAACTTAAAATCCCCCTTTGACAAGTCAAAATCATTGTGGAAGTCAACAGCCAATCGAAAGCGAGCAAATTAGCATCTTTGACAACCACGGACCCACTGCAACTGAGATTCCAATTTAACGGCAGGTGCATGATCTCATAGGGTCAGAAGATTCTAGGAGATCATATGACCACCATAGATCTTAGCCTTTTTGACACATCCACAGACCCTCTAACACGGTCCTACTGACAGATCCAAGATGTCATCTGGCCAACCAATAACGAATGAGCAGGTCAGAAATTGAGGACCCACCTGACAGAGCCCAGAGATAAAGTAAGATCAATGGCCATCGCATGATCGCATGCTCTGACACAAAGCCTTGCAAACATTTGCCAGCCATTGATCCTCTGCAAATGTCAGAGCCTCTGACTACCAAAAGGGCCCAGTCCTACTGACAAGAGATGGCTCATTAGCATGTGGACCGATCAGAATACGCCACCTGTGCACACCTAGCAGTGGATCCGCCCGTTTGAAGAGTTATGTCACAAAGGATAATCGATGGTCAATGCATAATCTCATGGCTCTGATAGAACGCATGAGATCATATGCTAGTCATTGGATCGAAAAGGTGTTAGAGGGCCGAGCCCAGGAGACATAAAGGTCAGAAACATTAGAAAAGATTAAGCATTGGGACTTAGGAAAAATTAAAGTGCTAAGTGCTAGAGACTTAGGGAAATATTAAAGCACATGGACCTTTTGAGACTTTGTGGCTGAAAAGGTAATGAAATAATTTAATAGGCCAAATATATTTTTAGGGTTTCTGGCTGCAATGGCTAGTTTTATGAATTTTATGACTACAAACCAGGGGACTTTAGAAATTTGTAGAGGCCAGAGAACAGGGCAGAACACCATGAAATTTTTTGAGGCGCATGGAAGGGTAAAAATGCAGACCTGGGGATAGTTTTTTAGCCACATTTTTATAGAACAGGAAAATTGTGGTAACATTTTGGAAATTTCTACTAGATGTCAGCTTGCTAGATATGGAAAACTAGTGGCCTATAAACAATCCATTGGGCGTGGGGTCATCTTCTAAGCACAAAAATTTGAGAGAGGTACAAAACTTGTGCACAGGCACTTCTTGGAAAGTAGGAAACTAACCTAGAAAATAGGGAAAGAAAGCAGGGGAAATATTTACAAAGATTTACAAGGAAGGACTAACCTCAAAATAGGGTTTCAAGTGGAATCCATTTACTAAGATAGGCAAGGGAACTCCTTCAAGAGTTGATAGTTGAAAAGCATTAGACCCCTTGCACTCCATTATAACAAATGGTCCACTCCAGAATGAATCAAATTTTGTATGTCTGCCAGGCTTGGATCTGAACTCATCCCACTTGAGGACTACATCCCCAACTTTGAAATTTATGATCCTAGCTCTTTTATCAAAACTTTTCTTTGTTTGAATCTGATGGAATTCCATATCTTGCATTGATTTGTCTCTAAGTTCTTCTAACTCCATAAGTTGAGCATATCTGATCTGCAAGGGATCTCCTTCTTCAAATAGGGCATACTGAGTAGACAGGTCCAAAGCTGGCAATTTAGTTGAAATGGACAACTTGGCCTCTCTGCCATACACCAACATGTAAGGAGAATTCCCAATAATCCTCTTTGGAGTGATTTGGTCTAACCATAAGCTAGACCTCAGTTTAGTATGCCAATCCCTCTGGTTGTCTTGCAGAGTCTTCCTGATTATCTTAATCAAATTTTTATTTGTTGATTCTAACAAACCATTTCCTTGGGGGTAGTAATTGAAACTTGCATTTAGATAGATGCCATTCTTGACTACCCACTCTGAGACTTTGAGGCCTGTGAATGCCAATGCATTATCTAATATGATGGAATCAGGAGTGCCAAACCTATGAACTATATCATCATAAAAAATTAAGACATCACTCTCATTTGATTCTTTTAAAGCAATTTCTTTTGTCCATCTGGTGAAGTAATCTATTGCAGTGATTATCCATTTATGGCCTATACTAGATGGAGGATTGATCATGCTAATGAAATCTACACCCCACTTCATGAAGGGTTTCTCTATTCTGATTGGCTATAGGGGCAAGGCTGCAAGCCTCTCTTTTCCTACAAACATGGCACACTTGATGCAGTTTCTCACATACTCATGACTATCCTTAAAGATAGATGGCCAATAGCATCTAGCCCTCATGATTTTAAAAGCAGTAGTCTTAGGAGAGAAATGACCTCTAGAAGGCCCACCATGAAACTCAAATAGGACATCAACTATCTTTTCTGAATCTATGCATCTTAAAAGGACACCACTATGATCCTTTCTGAAAAGAACTTCATTTATCAGCACAAAAGAAATAGAGTGTAACCTATAATACCTTCTTTTTGTTGAATCTAGGCCTGTAGGACATTGTCTTGTCTTCAAGTAATTGATCATATTAGGCAACTAGCTTGTTGCCTTGGCTTGTTCTTTTGTAGAATGCACCACCAGAGATGCATCTATTTGCTCTGATTTCTTTGAAATTTTATCCTCTGTCAAATGCTCACAAAGACCTCTTCCTCTAACTAGCTTGGTAGTTTGAATATCTATGTCATATTCCATCACCTTGGTGATCCAACCAGCTCTTTTCTCATTTAGGTCTTTGGAAAGCAAAAATTCTTTGACACTTGGATGAGTAACTTTCAAGTGTACCTTGCTATGGGTCAACAAATATCTAAACTTTTTAAGGCTCTTTACCACAACAAGTGCATGTTTCTCTACAAAGGAGTATCTCTATTCATACTCTTCTAAACCTTTACTAAAGAAAGCAATACACTACTCCAATACTTCTAAATTTTCTTGAGTCAGCATAATAGATATAGCATCATGACCTCCATAAGAATAAAGGATAAAATCCTTACTGAAATTTGGGTTTAGGAGAGCAGGGGCTTCTGTTAAGGCCTCTTTGATAGCTTGGAAATCAACTTTTCCTTCTTTGGTCCAACTAAAAGCTGAAATTTTCTTTAACATGGTTGTCAAAGGCTTTAGTAAATCTGCAATGTTAGGCAAGAACCTCCTAACAAAATTAATCTTTCCTATGAAAGATTGGAGACTTTTCTTGTGATGTGGTAGGGGTAGCTCTAGGATAGTTGCAATTCTTTCAGGATCTACTGTAATTCCTTCTTTGGATACTACATATCCCAACAATTTCCCTTCATGGACTGCAAACACACATTTATTGGGATTAAGAGATATCCCAAATTCTCTACACCTTTCAAAGATCTTCCTCAAATGTTTGATATGGTCTGCTGCATGTTTTGAATAGACAGTTATGTCATCCAAGTAGACCAATACACACTTATACATGAGGCTTTTAAAGGCCATATCCATTGCCTTTTGAAATGTAGCACCTGCATTTGACAAACCAAAGGGCATCTTTTGATAAGCCATGGTTCCCCACTTGGTTGTAAGTGCAGTCTTGTATTGATCCTCTTCATTCACTAAGATTTGATTGTATCCTAAATAGCCATCCAATAATAAAAATCGCTAATATCTAGAGACACATTGTAAGATTTGTTCCATAGAGGGTAATGGATGGTGATCTTTTAGAGAGGCCCTGTTAAGATCCCTGAAGTCAACACATAACATCAGCTCCCCATTCTTCTTCTTGACAGGAACAAGGTTGGAAACCCAACTAGTATGCTTGATGGGGTAGATGATACCACTTTCTATTAGTTTGAGTACTTCTTTATGCATAAGTGGCTCAAGTTTGGGATTAACAGGCTTTTGCTTCTGCCTCATTGGTTTGGCATTAGGTTCTAACTCAATAGTGTGCTGAGCAAGAGCAGGGTCAAAACATTTAAGGTCCTCATATTGCCATGCAAATACATCACTGAATTCTTTGAATAATTGGGTATAAGCTTGCTTTTCCAATTCACTATTCACTTTTCCAAATTGTAAGCTCTTACCTGGTTCCAACTCTAGTTCAACACAATGTTCTTGTTGAACTACCAGGCCAGCTTTGCTTCTCTTAACTTCATCATCCTTCTTAAAGACAGTCTCTAAGGTGACAAGACTCTAGGCATCTTATTAGATTTAAGTTCTATTACCTGATCACCATAGTTTTGTGATAGCCTATCTTGATTGTGTTCTGAAAAGACATCTTCTTCAAACAAGAATTGCAGAATCTGTTCATCACTGTCAAACACTTGCCAATTGACATCATTATCAGGAATAGAGGTTCTGACAATCACTTTGATATGCTATTGATCTACCTCTTTTGAAATGCTATTTGGAATGTCATACTAAGATCCAACATCATCTAATCTATTTGCATTTTGATTTAACTTTCTAGGGATAGCAACAATATTGAAAGCGCAAAAATATTCAATTGCATCCCAAACTCTATGCTTGCATGCTTTCAAAGTCTCATTCTTGATTGCACTTATCCCTCTCACTTGGCTGACAACTAACTCACTATCACCATAAACGTGTAAGGCCTTAAGCCCTCCTTTTCTAGCCCACTCTAGTCTATTGACAAGACTTTCATACTCTGTAGTATTGCTAGTGCAAGAGAAATTGAATCTAAAGGCAGTATAATACCTTTCTCCTTTTGCAAACACTATCATAGCACCACCACCAGAACCATGTCTACTTCTAGCTCCATCAAAAAATAGTTCCCAAACCTGATTATTTTGATCCTCTGAATCAGTGTCTTCTTTGAGAAGGCTTGGTTCTATGGCTCCACTTTCTTGTATTAAATAACTTCCCAAACCAAAATCCCAAATGATATTTTCATGGGCCTCTAAAGCTCTTTCATCTAGAAGAATATCATGGATACTTTCTATCTTTGTGCTTTCTTCACTAATAGTTTGGAAGTCACTGTCATCAAATATGGGGTAGTTTACATTGATGGTATTGGACAAATATGGTTCTATGTGGTGTGCTACTAATGGTTCTGATTTAATGGTGACCTTGGTCCCATACCTTGTATGAAATAACATGTGAGACTAGTCAGAAGATAGGTAGCCTCCTATCTTGGCTGTAAACTCCCTTGAAAGACATATAGCATATAATGCAGGGAGATCTATGATGTATATATCAAGGAGGATGGAGAAATTAGGACTAGCATGTAGGATTAGACTGGTATCCTTGGCCACACCTATAGTATTGACTGAGGATCCATCAAGTTGGGTTCCTTCTTTTGGAAGGGTTCATATTTCAGTCCTAATTGGTCAGCCACCTTCTTGGGCATTACAGTGCTAGTAGCTCCACTATCTACCATACAATTATGCACTAAAGATTTTCTAACAATTAGAGATACATAAAAGGGAGGTAGCTCTAAATTCCTACCTTGCATGGCATTGGCCTCGGAGTTTCTACTTGGAGCCTCCTTTTCTTGATCACTGTTATCCAACACTGGCTTTGCAGCTTCTTTTGCAGGTTAAGGAGTTGTCACTTCAGTCATGGCCTTCTTCAAAATCTTAGGCTATTCGGGAAGAGCCAAAGAGTCCCACATGGACATGGTGACATTCACCTTCTTCATATTGTCTACAATATTAAAAGGTGTCAGTGTACTCTTTGTTGTGCCTTTACTATGATGGGCTCCACCTCTTTTGGAATTTGGCCTTCTTTGCTTGTGATGACAGGGACCTCCTTAGGTGTGATAGGAGTAGCTTGCTACAGTGGCTCTGTAGATGTAGTGCCTTTGGCATTTGAATCTTCTCTCTCCATGTCTTGAGCTCTTCTTTTTGCTCTTGTATAGGCAACAAAAGAAACTTCATCATTGACTCCATTGAAGTCTAGTTGCTCCCAATTGAAAAGAGTAGTCTCATGCTCTTGTGATTCTTGTTGAGGCACTGACCCACTAGATGGAGCCTTTGATTGGGCTTGTGAGGCATTCTGAACCATTAGAGCTTTTTTCATCCATCCATTTGAACATGTGGCCTGATTGTGAGGTTGATTACAAGGAAAACACCATTCATTATCCATAGCCATATTATTTTGACAAGGAACCATATCCCTAATTGGATTTACAGAATTGAGGGGTGCAGGGTTATATGGTTGGAATGGTCTCTGATTAAAACTTTGTCTTTGTCCTTGATACCCTCCTTGGTATGGTGGCCTATTTTGTTGATAAGGCTATCCTTGATTTTGATTTTCCTAGTTAGGACCTTGGCCTTGTGGCTGAAATGGTGGTCTGATTCCTTGACCTTGTTTCTTTAGATTTGTGACCTCTTTAGTCAAGGTCTGCAACAAGTTTTTCATTTCTTGCTGACTGCTCTATTGGCTATTCTTTATCTCTTGTAACTCTTGAGAGAAACTAGCTATTAGCTCTTGACCACTAGTACTAGGTTGGGGTGCCAATATGGTAGGAACAGGGGTAAATGGGGGTACTTGTGCAGGTGCAATGGGTTGAAGGCTAGGAAAGATTGGCATTGGTGGCCTTCTAGTAATCATGCATGCTTGGATTAAATAGTTTTCAGCCTTGACAACTATGTCAAAGGCTGGGGGTAAGGAAGTACCACCCATAGATTGGATCATGATAGAAATTTGACCATTCAAGCTTTGCAAGTAGTAATGGAAATCATGGTCAGCTGATGGCCTTACAGAGACTATAACTCTATTCCATGTTTTGAGGAATCTACTATTGTAATTTGTCATTTGCTCTTGGGGGTCTCTCTTAATGGTTGTTAACTACTGAACTAGAGACAAGTTATCTGATTTATCCTCAAAATGCTTACTTGATGCATCCCTTAATTCATCCCATGAAGTAATAGAACCAACTATTAGATTTCTAAACCATACGAGAGCTTTACCTTTTAGAGAGGTTGCTAATAATTTTGTGGCCAGATCTTCTTGAGTTATGTTATGTATGCTATAGATGGTGGTCACATCTCTTATGTGTTCAAAAGCAGTTGTTTGCCCTTCACTTGTGAAATCAGGTATACTCTTTAGTGCCACCAAGGGAAGATCATGATGTTGAGAAAATACCAAGGGACTTCCTTGGTTGAAAGGTGCAAAGGAAAACTGTCTAGCCATTGTAGGAGTTGGAATCTAAAGATTAACAACTATATGAGTTGTATTTGATGCTGCACTTGAATCTTCTTCTAGATCTGTGGTTAGAGATCTGCCTCTCCTTCTGGAATGAAAGGGCAAAGGTCTCCTTTCTGCAGTATCAGGAGGTGTTGATTGAACTCTCCTTGCAGGGGATGTTCTCTGAGTTGACCTACCTTTGTGACTTCTTTTTGAGAGCAACTTTGAAAATTTAGTGGGCTTTGAGCTCCTAGTCTCAATCTTTCTCATAAACCTTAAACAAGGTTGGCCTGGATCTTTGAAATCAGTGGAATTGCCAGATATACTTGATAGAACACTTCTAAAAGCTTGTATTATGCAATTTGTATATTAGAGATAACATAATCTTCAAACAATAGTATTTTTGTTGTCCCACTGGGTGTGCCAGAATTGTTATACACTAAGTTTGCACCCTTGTTCCAAGCTCTCGTAGTCTTAATAACCTAGTATAACATGGGAATCATCTCCAGGTGTGGGAGCTATGCTAACTGAGATGAGACCTCTAGATTTTAGGCTGGTTCCTTTTGGATAATCAGCATAATTTTCTTCTTGGCATGAAAAGTAAATCTTTTGAGGGAAAGGGATAGAAGAAGTACTTGAAAGTAAAAATGCTTGAAAGCAAACTACCTACTAGATGATACACTGATATTAGGGTATGAATTGCAGTATAGATGGATAGAATCAATGAAAGGCTTAGGTCTAGTACATCACAACTTACTAAATAGGCTTGCATAAGTGTTTCATAGGAGGGCCTAAAAATAAGACACAACCTATGACCTACAAGCAGACATTCACTTTGGCAACTCAGTGTAGGATTGAGACAAGACTGTTAGGGGGCTGAAGTATACCCACAAAAACATTTAAATCAGATCAAACATAATAACACACATAATTACAAAAACTAAGAGGGATTAGGAACCCTAAGTTTTCATTGAAAACATGCATAGACTTCAATTCATTAAGAGATGACTCAGACAAGGAAGCATAGGGACATGAAGAATTGTCACAAAATACCTTTGCAATATTTGAATTATCAATGAAAGATTTACAACTGTATAAGCTAGAGGGTAGAAATGATACCATAGATGACCCTTAAGAAAAGTGAAATTCTTTTACAATTGTCCAACTTTGAGCTCAAAAGCTCCAAAAAATACAATATATACATCTGCTCTAAACAAGTGGGATTAAAACCTAACTAGGGTTACAGATTTACAACAGAATAACAAACCCTAAATCAATCAAGTCTGATCCTAAATGTTACTTCTGCAAATATCTCAACTAATTAGATATTCATCTTTGCGTGCCCATCCCTATACTAAAATCAACCTACGGACAAGCAACCTTGGTTCACCAACCTTCCTGCAACTCGGCCTTGGCATGAAGGCTCTAAATCTGATCATACTTTGCTGGAAACAATACCATTTAAAAGATAGCACCAACTCTTTCTAGCATCTCCTAACGTGAAAACATGGCACAATACCCTACAACACTAGCCTACAGTCATCTCCATCACCCTCTCAACCATAACCATCCTAAGAATTTAATTCTTGAGCTAACCGACATCGTGCATGGCCGAAAAGAGCAAAACCTTAGCAAAACTTTTGCAGGAATTTTGAATTTAAATCCTAACAGCTAGTAGGTCTGAAATTAAAACACAACCGCTGATCTCATGCATTTCCCGGTAGATGAATGGCCATGATACACTGAGAAAATAACTTAAAATCCCCCTCTGACAAGTCAAAACCATCGTGGAAGTCAATAGCCAATTGGAAGTGAGCAAATCAACATCTCTAACAACCATGAACCCACTGCAACTGAGATTCCAATCTAACGGCGGGTGCATGATCTCATATGGTCAAAAGATTCTATGAGATCATATGACCACCATAGATCTTATCCTTTTTGACACATCCGTAGACCCTCTGACATGGTCCCACTGATAGATCCAAGCTATCATCTAGCCAACCAATAATGAACGAGCACGTCAAAAACCGAGGACCCACTTGACAAAGCTTAGAGATAAAGTAAGATCAACAACTGTCACATGATCGCATGCTCTGACACAAAGCCTTGTGAACATACACCAACCGTCGATCCTCTGTAGATGTTAGAGCCTTTGACTACCAAAAGGGCCTGGTCCTACTGACAAGAGATGACTCATTAGAATGTAGACCAATCAACATATGCCACCTGTGCACATCTAGTAGTGGACCCACCTATTTGAAGAGTTATGTCACAAAAGATAATCGACGGTCGGTGCATAATCTCATGGCTCTGATAGAACACATGAGATCATATGCTAGCCATTGGATCAAAAAGGTGTCAGAGGGCCGAGCCCAGGAGACATAAAGGTCAGAAACATTAGAAAAGATTAAGCATTGGGACTTAGGAAAAATTAAAGTGCTAAGTGCTAGAGACTTAGGGAAATATTAAAGCACGTGGACCTTTTGAGACTTTAGTGGCTGAAAAGGTAATGAAAGAATATAATAGGCCAAAGAGATTTTTAGGATTTTCTACTTGCAATGATTAGTTTTATGAATTTTATGATTGCAGACTAGTGGACTTTAGAAATTTGCAGAGGCCAGAGAATAGGGCAGAACACCATAAAATTTTCTAAGGCACATGGTAGGGTAAAAATGCAGACCTAGGGATAGTTTTTAAGCCAAATTTGTATAGAATAGGAAAATTGTGGTAATAGGAATGATGAGAAAAGGATAGTTGGAAGAGAAAACATAAGAAATAACCAGCCTACCTCCATGCAACTTATTGATATAAAAGATCACCAACTGCCACTGCCCAACTCTTTCATCCAACAACGAGCCACCTCAATAAGCTGAGCCTCCATCTCAATAGGAACTTCCACCTTAATAAGAAGCAAGAAAGAAGAGAGAAGGATAAGAGTAAACTTCAACTGCTAGTGAGCCATCGAGTGAAACCCTACCTCAATAGGGATCTTCTCCATAGCATTGAGCTACCAACCAAAACAACCAAATAAATAAATGAGGTTATTTGTAGCTTCAACACTTGCAATAGAAGAGATATAAAAACACAAGGACCCTCCACACTAGTGACATAAATCCCAACTACTTGAAGGAGAAGCCTAGATAAAAAAAAGTTGAACTGAACCATCATAAGCAGGGAAGGGAGGCACAAAAAGACCTTACCCAAAACAATCCTTGAACAAGAGATAACAAGAATAGGGCCTTCCAAAAAATCACCAAGGCACAAGCCAATACACCACTTGAGATAGATAAGCATCATGAACTAGAAGAAAAAGAACGGATAAGAGGGGAAACCTCTCCGCTCCACAAACTATCCTCCCACAACCGATAAGAAGGTGATGAAGTGAAGCCACACATGGCTACACAAAACTAGACCAGCCTGTCCCCAAGAAAACCACACTCAAAAGGGCCAAGAGCCATGGAAAACAACCCTTCTATACACCATCATGAAGGAATGGGCCCCACCAAGGTAGAGATCATCATACAAAAACCCAATGCCATGGAAAAGATGAGGGATTGTGGAAATCAGTGCAAATAGATCCCCAAAAAAATCCCAAAGCAGTGCAAACCAGAAAGACCCTCTCGTAATGTAGTACTAAAACAAACACATTGGGAACACACTGATCCAACTAGCATCTTCCTCTGAGCCCTCCCCATCTCTATTAGTTTCAAACTCCTTTCGTCTAACTCTTGATATCCTAGGTTTCAAACCAGAGACGCTCTCACTCCCACCCATTTTATGAAAATTTTTCCTTTAGGTCAGTTAGTTGAGTATTCATTGAATACCTCATTAAGTATATTAGTGAGTGTTAAGTGTGTCAGAAAAAAATAAATGAACATACTTAATCAACTATTCTATGTTTTTGATTAAGTAAAACAATTTTACAGGGATCTTGAAACACAAATCAGTATAAGATCAAAAGAAAGGCATGAAAACCAAGCAAAGAAAAGCAGTTTAGAGTAGCTAGGAATAGGCCACTACAAGGCTGAACAAGAAAAAAAGAAGTAAATTAAAGCAAGGCCAAAAAGAAGAGCACCATAACATGATATGCCAAACTCTTGAGCATGACAACCCCATTGCTTTCAAGGGCCTCCATCAGTTGAACAACGTCTTTCACATTCTGAACTTGGGAGCCTTGAGGATCAATTTTCTCTTTGTTCTTCCTAGTTTTGGCCCTGGTTCTTTTACCCGGTCCTTTAGTGGGCTCCTTCTCCTCCTTTGTAGTCCTCTGCTCAGTCTTGGAATCCATTTTTTCTTCCATCTTTTTGATCAGCAGCTTTAGGTTCTCATTGGATGTTTTGAGGATTTTAAAATTTTGCTCTACCACACCCTTAAGGGTTTTTTCCAGGCTTATCATTTTGGATTCAGGGTGTAGGACCCTGGTTTCCAGGCTTATCTTTTTCTCTATGGTCTTATCCTTGTTGTCCGAGCCATGAATTTTTTCTTTGTGGTCCTCAATCTCATGGTAGAGCCATTTGAAAGATCTAAACTAATCTGACATGCTATTCTTGGTATTGTTGAGGAAATCCATGTCCATTTCCCTAGCTTTATCACTAAGTACAACTAGTGCAGGGTTTATCAATTCTTCCTTATGGACTTTTCTATCAGTGTCTTCTAGAATATGGGGATAGACAGCCTCCCTAATTATTCCCATTCGCACTGTGTTTCTATTGAAATTTCTCCATACCTTTTTGCCTCTCTCGGTATCCTTACTGTTATACTCCCCCCAGAGGCTTCTTCAGTATTCCTATAATGAAGCCCCTTCATATTCCTATTCAAAACTAGGGATTTTTTTCTAATAGACTTTATCACAAGGATTCCAATTGTGCAAGGGAAAGAGTATATCTTTTTGATACTAGATAGATTCAATAAGTTTTCTCATTTTATTTGTATTTCAAAAGGGTGCACAATAGATTAGGTGGTATAGTTTTTCATCAAAGAGGTGTTTAGATTTAATGGAACACATAATAACATCATTAGTGATAGGGACACAAATTTTATGAGTTTCTTTTGGTAGTATTTTTTAGTTGTGTCATCCCGAATTAGCTCCTAACACTGGTTAAGTGGTTGCATTTGGGAAAGTTCTACATATAAAATTTTAGAAAAGGTATTGGGAAATCATTTGAGGTAGGAGACAAGGTTTATGTAAGAATTCTTCCCAATAGGAAATCTAATTTCTAATAAAGTGGTTCAAAGAAGCTTAAGCCTCTCTTCTATGGGCATTTTAAAGTCACCAAGGGGATTGGAGGTATAACCTTTGAGATTTAGCTACCTAAGAGAAGAAAGGTGCATAATATTTCTCATGTCTCGTGCCCCAAGAGAGAATGTAGGTGTAATGTGAGTCCTATAAATTTTGTACCTTTGGATAATTTAGGAAAGATGGTATTGATTCCTAAGGTAGAAATTGATTTTAGAGAGCATGCCTTAGAAGAACACTAATAGGAGTACCTAGTGAAGTAGAATAATTTACTAGTAGAGCATAAATTTAAGTACTGATTCTAGAGGAAATTTGGCGAATCTCCATCGCTCACCTCATCTTCCTATTGTAATCAAATTCTAAATTTCTTTTCACCACAATAGAAAATTTGCAAGATTATTGTCAAGTTTTTATGTTAGCGATTGATTATGTCAAATAATTTTTTTCCCACATAGGAATTTTTATAATGGAGGTAATGAATATAATCTTTAATTTGGTAAGTTAGATGTGGTTGATATTTCCAAGAACATAGACCTCAACAAAAATTGAGGCTATTTAGCAATTTATGTAGCCTTAAAAAGATAACTATTTGAACAAGATGAAATGGTCCTATGAAAATCTTTAAGAGCTTATATGAAAGAAAATACTAATGCCCTTGCAGACAAGTGTCTTCATTTTCTTAGATTTTTCTTATTCCTACTTAAAAATAAAGTGAGTTTGCCCTTCCCTTTGTGTGACAAGATTTCTATAATGGATATTGATATTCAAAAACTCTAGGTTAATTTTGATTGCAGTTTGGGTATTTTTGGTTTTTGAACTTTCAAATTATATGTATATGTAGGTGTATCCATTGGTATTCTTATTACAATTGTAACTAGGGTTTATGTATATGTAATTTGTTTCTCTTTGATTTTTAATAAGTATAAAAAGGTACATGCTTCGTATTTTGTCAAATAAATAAAGAATTTATCAACAACTAAAAAATAATATATAATATATAAATATAAATAAATTTATGAAAATAAAAAAATTAAACAAAGAGTGATAAAAATATATCTTAGTAAATGGTTTTGAAAAAATATTAATAATATTTGAAAACATTATATTTTTTTAAAATACTTGGTTGGGAGCACATTAGATTAGTGAAGGTTGGGAAAACAAAATTACGAGCACCTAACCAACACACTAAGTGGTGGATCCCAATATTTTAAAAAAACATAACTTATAATTCTGAAATAAATTTGATATATATTTATATGTATTTGTATTCATGTTTTCTAATATAAATTTATCTATAAATATATCAATCATTTTTATTTTTAGTTTTAAATACCGGACCAAAAAATTATATTGTCCAATTCTAGTCAAGAGCACACATAAAAGGAATTGGAGGAAAATATAAAAACATTTCAACTCCGAATCATCCAAAGTAGTTTAACGAGGGAAAAGCCCTATAAAAACAAGCTTAGATGAGCATAGCCAAGAAAGAGAATTAAAACTAGACATAGAAAATAGAAACACCCTCAAGAGGCTAGAGAAGTGGTAGATGGAGGTGGAGGGTCTTTCTCATCTTTCTTTTCTCCCGATCCTGAGAACTAAGTGGGATTTGGGTCTATTAGTGTCCAATCATTAGCATTATCGTCATCCTCATTTTTATTTCTACTTGGAGAGATGTCCATGGATAGAAATGGGGAATCCTTTCCAGAAGAGGGCCATCCTGAACCCTCACCATAATATCATCCAATGGTGGGATTTGATGGCCAAGTGGGTGCTACTGGAGATCACCTAATAGAAAAAGAACCTTAGAGGCAAGGAAGCACAGCATAACAGTTAGGATAATAATGGTAGGAGGGAGACCAGTGACAGGGAGGCTAAGAAGGAGAGTCACCCTTCCTATTGGAACCGCTTCTATATCGACGTCCCACACGGGAGGTGTAAGGAGCACTTGTAGTTGAGGCTTTTGGAGGAACTCTAGCTACAATGCATGTAGAATCTCCCTAGTGTTGAAGAAGCTCATGTAAATGAGAAACTGCTTGAACTTGAATATGAAGTATTATATTATTGCAAATACTAGGTTTGGAAAATGAGGACACTTTTGTATTAATTAAATTGTTAGCAACTAGTAAAAAAAATTGTTCTTTCAAAATAGTAAATTGAATCTCTACTCTAAATATGTGCCATATTTGCATGAACATAAAAGAGTTGAATTTTTTTTTCCCAGAAGGATCATTGGCCACATAAACATGGCTAGATGAAAAGGAGAGAAAAAATATGAATCCAAACCCAATAATTTTTTCGCTACAAGAAAACCAAAAAGATGAAGAAAATACTCTAGCTGGTGGAAAAAAGAACAATGAGGATATAGAATACCCAAATGATTGAGGCTTGAACCCAAACATAACCCTTCAAATAGAAGACAATAAAAATGTGCAATTTTGGGCTCTATAATGCTAGACACAACAGTAATAAAATACAATCTCCATAAAGAATGTTAGGATTGCACATACTATATGGTGAAAATGTGATCACACTTCTATGAATTCTTACATGTAAGAAAACTCAACAATGAGCCTTCACAAATCGATCCATAGCTCTCTATGCATGGAGTTGCAAGATTTGTAAAATTGCTCTCAGCTAGAGCTATAAACTCATGACCTTGCTAGTCAACCACACAATGAGAGATTCTAAATCAAAGACAAGGACAACAATGCCAATATCTCCAATGAAATCAATATGGAGGCAATGCAATGCAAACTAATCTATGAGAATGAAAGATGCAAGCTATGCTATGAAAGGAAAATACAAGTGTTACAAATCATCCTATTAAGCTATGTGAGATTAATCTATTACATAACAAAAATCTATACTAAAAATGCCATGATTATGCAATTATGATGTAAGAAAACAAGCTAAATGAAATGCAACAACAATGTCTTCAAAGCTTGAATGCAAGAATGTCTTCAAAGAGCTCCAAATGACCTAGAAAACCTGCAGCATAACATTAGCATAAAAACCTAAGATATGAAAATGAAGGAGAGAGCTCTCCTTTTATAAGAAATGAGATGAAAATGGACCATTGAGATTAAGAGGCAAAAGACTTAATCAACGGTGGAGAAAAAAAGAAGCTTGATCCTTGTGCACAAATATCCTCCAATAGAAAAATAGGAGTTGACTTTTGTGTCCCACATTAGAAAAAAAGTACTTTTTTCCTTTTTATAAAATAAGAATAATGCTTTATTTGTGCAACATAGGATAAGAAGAAAAGTGGGGATTTTTTATTTAAATAAAAGGGGAGAAAATTCTTTTTAATTAAATAAAGGCTTAGGATAAAGTGATTTTATTATTTAATTAAAAGAGATTTTTAATTAATTAAAAAAGAGCATGTTCTCTTATTTAAATAAGATTTTTATTTTTTTTCTCTTTTAAATTAAATAAGGCTCAAACCTTAGGAAATATTGAATTGATTATGATTTGATCAAGGAAATTGATATAATTGATATTTGAAAATATTGATTTAGGGATTTGATAAATTGCTGAATGTGGGCCCAAAGTCTAGGCAACCATTTTAGGGTGCATACATTTGCCCCTCTTTGACTAATGTGTGATCATTTCGGGAACACATGCAGTCAAAGAAGAATTGAAATGTGAAATCGATTTGGGATCACAAAACAACCTTGATGTGTGTTCATTTTGGGAACACATCAGGACAAAAATAAGCAAAAGCTAAAAGACAAGACCAACACCGTCGCTACTAGGTGCAAATCAAGCCTTAGACAAAATTATCACCATCGCTTCTAGGCAATAATCAAGTCTGAAAAATAGGAGATAAAAATTGAAAGACAAAATCACCACCATCGCTGCTAGGTGATAATCAAGTCTAAAAATAAGAATCTCAAGCTGAGTTGAATGATAAAGCTGAATCAAAGATTAAAGCTGATAGGTACTGCCCCCTTGGACTCAAAATTGAAATCAGATAGAGGAGAACAACAAATTGATAAACCTAATCAAGTCACAATAAATCATAATCGAAGGATGGAGCATGATAGGATAACCATCAAACAGTGAAGATATGCCCCAGGTTGATGGGGTTTGACTGAAAAAGATATAGGATAAAGATTAAGTCAAACCTTAGAGAGAGGAAGTGAAAGGGGTGAATGAAAGACTAGAAGTTTGAAAGACATGGAAAGGAAGAAATTCCATCAAAGATCAAAGAATTATGCCTCAAAAGGTCAGTCAACTGCGTAGAAGAATGAGAAATCTTAGAAATGTGACTTGGATTTCAATTTCGACTCTGAAAATGGATAGAAAATGATGTGATATGAAAGACTAGAAATGAAAGATATGATCAAGAAGAATCAGAAAATGAGCACAGTTGACCAACTAGTCCGTAGATGATAAAAAGGAGAGCTCTCTCCATATGCAAGATGCAAAAACTAAACTATGATGTACCTAAGAATGCAAGCTACTATGAAAGTGGTTGACTTGCAAGGTCACAATGCCTATAGACATCTAATTATCATCATCGAGCATTATTCGTAGTGTCGTAAGATCATACAATGCACACTAGCATAACTATGTGGATATGAATATGATCTTTATCAGATAGAAATGTGGAAATCCTAGCTAGGCGTCAAAGACATGGAGGTCAAGATGACTAATGCAGTGAGATTACCTAAGTTTGATATGGTGAGATTATGCTTGTATCAAGACACATGAAAGTCAGGATAACTAGAAGCATGCACTCACAAAATAGTCAAGGATAATACCTTGTCAATCCATAGTGTCAAGTAAGACCAGCATAAATGCTCATGACAGTTAGGACCAACAAAATATACCCACAAGCAAATAAAGAAATAAAACATGTTCTCATACCCTCAGTCTTCTAGCTATACATCATCAAAAACTTCTCAGGGAGAGACCACTCATCAAAGAAATCCTCATAGATAGCACACAAAGAAAAATGAAGTCAACATATCTCAACGAGTTGATTGTTTAAGTATGTGTGTGTTGGTCAGAGTCAAACTTTGAGCATTTGCAAATGAGCAATGTCGCATCATACTAGACTATTGGGTAAGACATCTGATAAGTGTTAAGAAACACTGGACGCAAGGGTAGTGTTGAGAAACACTATTTGGGGTGGTGTTGAAAAACATCAGTTTGTGAAATGCCCCAAGAGACAAACACACCTAAAGAACCCGTGCTAACAGGTATGCCCCCTAGACAAAGACAAAGACCAATTCTAGACTAAGGCAATAAGGTCAAGTCATGATGAAGAATGGCTAAGTGTCGAGGACGCATGCTAACAAATAGGAGTGCAAAGGCCTCAAGTAGTGCCTGTTTTTAGGTTTTCACCACTTGGAATCTTTTTTCATTTTTTTATTTTTCAATTTTTTTGTATTTTTGCTACCAAGGCGCCTGTTTCCAAGTTTTCACCTAGGCACTTTTTCTTTTTTTTTTTGAATTTTTTGCATTTTTTGATTTTTTTTGTATTTTTTTCAGGACTTTTTATGCTTTTTAGGATTTTTTCAGCATCATATATCAATTTTTTTGGTATTTTTTCAGGACTGTATATGCTTTTTCCAATTTTTTCAGCATCATATATCAATTTTTTTGGCATTTTTTCAGGATCAATAAAATATGTACAAAAGATGCCCCTAGATAGAAACGGGCATCAAGAATAGAACTTCTTTAGGTGCAAAATGTTGATGGGCTTAGGGAGCTATTCTCCATCTTCATTCGACAGTAAATATGCACCTGTACCAAAAGCTGCTGTAATAATGTATGGTCCAAGCCAATTAGGTTTGAACTTGCCCTTTTGTTCTCTATTTTGTTGATTCTTAGAGTTCTCTCTCAAAACAAGATCACCTATCTGAAATTCCCTAGGGTGAACCTTCTTGTTGAATGCTTTGGACATACGCTTCTGATATACTCTCATGTGATCAAAGGAAGCCTTACGCTTCTCATATAGAAGTTCTAGTTCTTGTAACCTCATGGCGCGGTAATCCTCATCTGTAATCAAACGTTTGAGAGAGATTCTAAGTGAAGGTATCTCTACTTCTAAAGGCAACACTACTTTAGCACCATAGGTAAGAGCAAAAGGAGTAGCTCCTATAGGTGTACGAATGCTAGTTCTATAGGCCCATAGTGCCGGATTGATTTGTAAGTGCCAATCCCTACCATTATTGTGTACTGTTCTATGAAGGATTTTAAGAATGGTTTTATTAGAGGCTTCTGCCTATCTGTTTCCTTGTGGAAAATAGATGGAGGACCAATGTTGCTTAATTTTAAACTTCTTGCATAAATGCTTTCAGTCCTTGTTCTTGAATTGACCTCCATTATCAGTAATAATCTTAGAAGGCACTCCAAATCGACAAATAATATGATTCATAATAAATATGGAAACTATTTTGCCTAAGGCAATAGAGAGAGGGACTACCTCTACCCATTTCATGAAATAATCAGTAGTTGTGATGATAAACTTATGTCCACCTGATGAGTTGGGGTGAGTTTACCCAACAAGGTCAAAGGCCTAGCGTTGAAATGGCCAATGAGAAATAGAAGGAATTATCTCCCTCCCTAGAGCATGAATCAGGTTTCCATGTTTTTGACATTTCTCACAAGATTTAGAGAAAGCTACTGCATCAATTTGCATTGTGGGCTAGTAATACCCCACCCTAAGCAACCTTCAGGCCATGGCAAGACCATTAGAGTGTCCACCACAAATTCCCTCATGAATGTCAACTAACACTTGGTCAGATTCCTCCTTTTCCAAGCACCTAAGAAGTGTCCCATCTAAACCCCTACTATATAAATCACCAGAGATAAGGGTGTGGTGAGAGGCATTACAGATGAGGTTTCAGTGTTCAGAATGGTTGAAAGTGTCAGGGATGATGCCATCGCGTACATATGAATAGATAGCACCATAGTGGGAAGACTCATGTGTGACAAGGGTACAAATGACATTGCTTTTAGATGAGTCAAATATGGGGTGGTGTAGCTCTTCCACTAGGAATTCAAATCTGGATTCATGTTGTTCCAACTGTAGGAGTGAAGCTAATGTAGCCATAGCATCTGCAACTTTGTTTTCTGCTCTAGGGATCTGTTGAAATGTCAGAAAGGAAAAGTAACATCTCAATGAATCAACCATCTTTTTGTAAGGTATCAATTTATCATCTTTGGTTTGATACTCCTTATTGACTTGGTTGATAATTAATTATGAATCCCCAAAGACATGCAACTCTGTTATGTTCCATTCTATAGCTAGTTTCAATCCATTGGTTAATGCTTCATATTTTGCAATATTGTTTGTACATGGGAATAAAAGTTTGTAGGATTTTGGTATATTATATCCATGAGGAGAAACAAACAATACTCCCGCACCTGATCCATTTTACATGTTGGAACCATCAAAGAAAATCTTCCAAGTGCAAGTGGTCATGTATAGAATGTCTTCATTTGGGAACTCTACCTGAATAGGCAGACTATCCTTAACTAGAAAATCAGCTAACTGATCAGCAATAGCTTGCCCTTTTATGGCCTTTCTCTCAATGTACTCTATATCAAACTTAGATAAAACCATCATCCACTTAGCAAGTCTACCTGTGAGGGTAGCCTTACTAAGCAAGTACTTAAGAGGATCAATTTTTGCAACCAAATTTATAGTATGAGCAAGCATATAGTGTCGCAACTTTTGGGAAGCAAAGACTACTGCAAGACAAGACTTCTCAATGTTATTATAATTGATCTCATAAGATACTAGAGTACGAATGATGTAGTATATGGCCCTTTCTTTCCTAGTGTCATCTAATTGAGCCAACAATGCCCCCAAGGAAGACTCTATTGTTGAAATGTACAAAATCAATGGTTTCCTTGGAATAGGAGGCATCAAATTGGAGGATTAGCCAAATACTATTTTATTTGATCAAGGCTCTTTTGGCAATCCTTATTCCAAAAACATGTGACTCCCTTATGCAATGTTTTATTGAAAGGTTGTGCTCTATCTATAAGTTGTGAAATAAACCTTCGTATAGATTGGAGTCATCCTTGAAGACTTCTCATTTGACTTATGTTCTTTGGAGGTGGCATATCTAAGATAGCTTGGACCTTTTTAGGATCAACCTCTATTCCTTTTTTTGAAATTATGAATCCTAGAAGTTTACCTAAGGTAAATCCAAATGCACACTTTTTCGGATTCAATCTAAGTTGAAACTATTCCATGCGATCTAGAATCACTTCCAAATCATCAAGGTGTGTATCCTGTTTGCTAGATTTAGCCAAGGTATCATCCACATAATCTTCCATGTTCTTATGCATCATATCATGAAAAATTATGGTCATAGCTCGTTGGTATGTTGCTCCTGCATTCTTTAGGCCAAATGGCATGATGTTCCAACAATAGGTTCCCCATGCACATGTGAAAGTTGTTTTCTCTTGATCTTCGGGAGCTATTTTTATCTGGTTATATCTGGAACACTCATCCATTAAGGAGTATATCTCATAACCCGTCATCATATCCACTATCATGTCTATGTTTGGGAGTGGAAAGTCATCCTTTGGGCATGCTTTGTTGAGGTCTCTGAAGTCTATGCAAATGCAAATGGACCCATCATGTTTTGAAACTGGAACAATATTGGAGATCCACTCAGCATAGTCAATAGGTCGAATGAATCCTACGCGTAAGAGCTTTTCTAATTCAGCTTTAACAAGAAGAGCTACGTGAGGGTGCATTTTCCTCAACCTTTGTTTGATTAGTTTTATTCCTAGAGCTATAGATAGATGATGCATAATAAGATCAATGTCAAGCCCTGGCATATTGGAATATGTCCAAGAAAAGTTGATTTTCTTCTTTTGCAAAAACTTTGTATATGCCTCTTTTTCTTCAACTGATAGAGACTGAGCTAGGTGCACTATTTGGGGAGCCTCTTCTGTATTCAAATTCACTAGTTGTGTGGGCTCAATGAGAACTGATGACCTGTCTTGGAAGTAATTTGGCAAGTTATTAAGTACCCCATCCTTAGGCACCTCAAAGAGGTTTTCACCCTCAGATACGTCATTTATTTTTACTATTTTGGGTTCTGGCACCGCCACAAAGTGGTTTTTTCCATCAGAACCATCTTTCTTTTTTTCTTTTTCTTTTATTTTTAGACTGAGGTACTTAATATCAGGCTCCATCATACTTGTTGTTGGTTCGCTGGTGGAAGAGACTACGGGTTCAAGAGCATTTAGATAATAGGCAATTTCATAGTCATTCTGAAAGTTTAATAGCTGAGGTTCTTGGTGACGTTGAGACCAATCAATTAGGTGGAAATGAACAAGGGGTAGGTCAATGACTAGTTCAACATTGTGTATGTGGAAGGTGTTATCTCTGGTGACCATACAATTGGGATTCATCAAGTCTCCTTCTAAGATACCTGAATCAGGATTTGTCCTACCAAACAAAGTGTCATCCACTAAGGCAATTTGAGGAGTCCAATCCTCTAGTCCTACACTAGGCTCGTTGGTCACATCGGGTTGAGTACTATAAGTATGGACAACATCCATGTCCAAATCAACTATTGCATCTGAAAGTGAGTCCCATTCGAACTCATGTGAGTCTATCTCTGAATCATTATTTGGGCCTCATGATGTAGAAGCCTCAAGGTTAGGAAAGGTTTCCCTTTCTCTAGCACTAGCATTGTTACTATCTATTGTAGCTAGGATAGCAACACTTTCCATTGTCAATCTAGCATTCATATAGTCACTATCTATCGCAGCTGGGACAATCAGATTGTCAATTGTCAAATCTTTTGAATCTCCCCAAAGGAGATTTGTTGAAGGCACCCAATCATTAGACATGTCTTGTTGATTAGAGAGATTAGGTGTGTAGTTTGAGTCATTGTCACTATCCGTCGCAACTAAGATCGGGACACTTTTCTATTTCTTATTTGCAAAACCTAAGCCAACTGTTGACTTATTCCTTCATCCAAAAAGGGCATGGTTAAGAGGTTCAGCTTTGGCATCCAACCGATGACTAAAGGGAACATGTCCTAGATAACCCATATTCTTGACCAATGTATAACCTCTCCCATAAGCTCGAGGAGAAGGTGCAAAATCCTCATTATGTCGGTATTTCTCCTCTCGGTAAATCTAGTCCCTAACGGCAACCTCTCCTTTTTCCTCTTGAATTAGAACTGAGGATTCTAAAAACTTGTCGAACAATGTCATGGCTAAAGATGAGGGTTTCATATCTTGAGAAGGTTTTCCATAAGACCTAGGGGAAATTGGCAATTTTGTGAATGAATCAATTTTGTAATCCCCCATGCCAAGATCCATGGCTTTGAATTTGTCTTTTCATTGTTCAAATGTAGTATCAAAAGTGTCAGCCTCCCTATTCAAAAGAATGTGAGACCCTACTGAAATTGTGTTGACTGACAATGTGCTATCCCCAGGTATGCAAACTTCTACTCCATTGTAAGGGAACTTCACACACTAATGATAAGTAGATGGGACTGCTTGTATCTCATGTATCCAAGGTCTACCCAACAAAATATTGTAAGCCAAAGGACCGGCATCAACAATCTGAAATAAAATATCTTTCTCTACAGGACCAATTCGGATAGGAAGAACAACCAATCTTTTAGAACTACGTTCTGCTTCATCATAAGCTTTGATAGTTATCTTCTTCCTTGTGTCAATGACTTCTTCTAAATAACCCAAGGCCTTCAATAAGCTCAAAGAAAAAATATTAAGCCTAGCACCCCCATCTACCAACACGCGCCTGACATGGGTCTTGTAGATCATAACCTCTATATGATGGGCCAAATTGTGTGGGTGGCTTAATGACTTATCATCTTCTTTTGAGAATGTAATGTAGTGAGGGCTAGCCAAGTGGTTGACCATATTTTGGAATTGATCTACATCTATATCATTAGGGACATTAGCCACTCGCAAGGCATCCTCAAGGACACGCTTATGCTTAGGGGACAATTCCAAAAGCTCAAAGATTGAAATTTACGTTGGTGTACATTGTAATTGGTCAACAAGATTATAATTCAACTCAAGACCAATAGCAGATTTAGGAAGAACACCTTTTGACACTGGCTTCTTAGACTTACTAGAGTTAGGACCTCTAATAACAATGGGAGCTTGAGACTGACTCCTAGTGACTGCGTTGAGGGGTTCAGACATCCTTCATGAGTGAGGACCTCTTAGTACCACAAGGGGTCCTTCATCAGGCATAGGATTTGAATCCACATCATATCCATAAGGGTCTTTCCCTCTCATCATGTTGACATTATCATCAACAACTTCAAGCATATTAATAACATTTTTAGCATTTGTGTAGGTGTAGTTGATAGCAGCCTTGCCATTTTTGTTGTTAGAATTATCTCCTTTCTCATATTTGGGCAAGGGTTCTTTAAAAGCTTTGTGATCCGCATTAGTGGTTAAACCATCAACTTGTAATCTTTTGCTTTCAATAAGATCTTGGACAAGATGCTTAAGTTTAAAACAATTTTCTATATCATGTCCAATCCATTGTGAAAGATACCAAAAGCCTTCTCATCCCACTAATGAGGTTTAGGATCCGGTATGTGGAACTTTTTAGGATCCTAAGGTTGTGCCAAATTATGAGAAATTAACATCTTGAAAATGTCTGCATAGGAGTCCCCAAGTTTGGTAAATTGTCTCTTTTCTGTTTTAGGTCTCCCTTGATACTTGGGTTTATTTTCTTGTTGTGTTGAAGATGTTTGCAACTTCATGGCTTGGACTGCATTAGAGAGATTAAGAACTCCTTCATTCTTAGGTTGTGATGAGTCAACAAATCCGTCATTGACCACTTGCTTATTCTTATTCCAATAAGAGTTCTTTTTTTCCTTATTACCATTATTATTGTTGTTTTGGCCATTGTTGTTATTAGTTGTTTTGGCCAAAATTCCTTATTCTTTTAGGACATCCTCTATGTGACACGCCACTTCTACCATAGTATCAAAAGAATTAAATGGGATCTTCCTTACTTCATACCTTAATTCTGGTACCAAGTTGCTCACAATGATGTCTATTCTTTCCTCCTCAGGAGTTGTCCTTGGATATTTTGAGCACAAACGTCTCCATCTTTGTAGAAAGGTAACAAAGGATTCCCCTTGATTCTGCTTGAGTTTGCACAAATCAAGCATGGTGACCGACCTTGATAAGTTGTAAGCAAAATGTTGAGCAAATATTTCCACAAGCTCTCTAAATGTCTTAACTGGAGGAGTAAGGTTAGTAAACCACTCCATGGCTTGACCCTTGAGACTCCTTGGGAATAATCTCATCAAGTAGGAGTCTTCATGGTGAAAAGAAAAGCTCATTATGTAGAACTGTCTAACATGGTCGTGAGGGTCACCAATGCCATCATATTTGTCATAGGTTGGAAACTCAACTTTCTTAGGAAACTCAACCAACACCACACTCTTGTCAATTGGGTTGGGGCATATGGAGTCCAAATTAAATGTGCTCTTAGGAGTCCTCATCCTTTCTATATCCTTTTGAAGTTTTTTGATCACCTCATTAGTTGATGGATCTTGCTTCTTTACCTTTCAGTCCACATCAAAATTATATGGGATCTTAGCACCTTTGTTGATGAGACTTTCTAGGAACTGATCTTTGTTTTGTTCCACATACCTTTCTACATATGCTTGAAAGGATGGTTCTTTTTGCATACTCATAAAATATATACAACAGGGGGTCACATCCCTTGATTGACTTGGTACCTTGTTGTAACTAACATGAAAGAAAGATATTCTTAATGATAGGGTGACCTCGCAAAGTGTCAACACCAAACTAGGATAATCAAAGTTCTCTATTGTCCAAAATGAAATGAAAAGATAGAAATAAAGGGGCTTTACCAACACTGTCAAAGAGGTGCAAAAATCAAAGAATGAATATATTAGCACTTTTGAATCAGGAGGTTGGACTAGGCCAAAATATAATTGAAATTGATTAAATGAAAGTGATTTGGACAATAAGAGCACTAAAATTTTCCAAGAATGTAGCTAACAATTCTAGAGATAAGCTTTCTCACCAAGAATAACCTTCTAACCTGACAACTATTTCCAAAGTGGCCTTGTAAACCAATTGATGCTATTCCTAGAGGGTAGAAATGAGAGATTTAAAGTCAAAACAAGTCTCTAATGACAAGATAGAAAATCGAGCAAGTTGTAAAAAAGTTGGGTGTTTCAACTCAGGAATTCAGTTGTTTTGTGGTTTAATCAAACACATTAACAGACTTCCAGCAATTTATTAAGCACATAAGACAACAATCAAGGAGTTCAAGCAAGCAATTGTCTTCAAACAATGAGCAAGGGGCAAAGCAACCTTGTGCATGAACAAGTATAGTGACTTAGTATTTCTACTCCTTAAAGGTTCTACTTGTGTATATTCTTGAAAATATTTTAGCAGGCACATAGAACACAACAACACCTTAACAAGCTATCTACAAGGATATACATGGCTTTCTAAAAAGAGTCTTCAATATATGCAAGGTACATGAGGCCCAAATCCATAGATGAGAAGAATCCAAAATCACACAGCCAGGAGGAGACGGTAACCCAAATCTCCTCCTTCACTTCTCAAAGGTATAAAGTTCTTTGAGGCTTAGCCAAGAGTGATATAAAACTCAATTCCCAAGAGAGGTGTCTTTCGATTCACCACCCACTATTTATACTCCGTCGAAACATGGGAGTTAAGGTCATCCCTTGAGGTGGTGTGTCCCCAAGCAGGCCTTCTAAAAATAAAATTAAGTAATTCACTATCAAAAGTATTTAAAGCACTAAAGGTGGAACAATTAACTCTTCAAGTAAATGTGAAGTGAGTTCAAAAGTGGAACATTTAACTCTTGAAGTGAATGTGAAGTGAGTCCAAAAGTGGAACATTTAACTCTTCAAGTGAATGTGAAGTGAGTCCAAAAGTGAAACATTTAACTCTTCAAGTGAATGTGAAGTGAGTCCACAAGGTGGAACATTTAACTCCTCACACAAACTCAAAGTGAGTCCAAAAGTGAAACATTTAACTCCTCACACAAACTGAAAGTGAGTCCAAAAGTGGAACATTTAACTCCTGACACAAACTCAAAGTGAGTCCAAAAGTGGAACATTTAACTCCTCACTCAAACTCAAAGTGGGTCCACACCGTAGAAAACTAATGAGATCAAAAAATCATAAAAAGGGGGAAACTTTGTGGAACACTTAACGCTCTTTTCAAGTAGACCCCTCCCCTATGTATGAATGTTGACCTTGCATCCAAAGGGTGATAATAAGGGGTGATTAGAAATAAGCAAGTCCAACACCCAATTTAGCTAACAAGATCAATCAAAAGTAATCTAAAGTTTCTTATCAATACTACTCACAAATGACAAAGGGTTGAATCAATGGAATATTTAACTTTCCAAGCAAACATAGAGTGAGTCCACAAAGTGGTGCATTTAAATCCCTATGTAAACAAGGAATGAATCTATGCCCCCAATCACTCAATGAGATATTTGATATTGGAACCAAGAATTACTTAAGGTTTAAACACAAACATTCACTTACACAAACTTGTATGAAAACAAATCTATGTTCATTCATTTCCCATTAAGAGCATCAATTGAAACGTGTTCTATGAAAGCATGTAAACACTCAAGCCAAACACATGAGAGGTTCAATTTTAATCTTAAAATACAAATTTTGTAGAGATGGAACAAAGTACCTCAAGTCCAACACTTTTTTTTAAGCATTTTCCATAAAAGCAAGAGCACCTTCAAATGAACAAGACAAGAAAACAAGCAACCAAGATATGCAATGTATATCCAACTTATGCAAACCCTAGGGTTAGATCTAAAAATCAATTTTTAGGAGCAATAATAGACAGAAAATAATCCAAATGATAACTCATATCATGCATTGAACAATGAAAAATAAGTGCATACCCATCACAAATTTTTTTTTTTTTTTTGCATTTGACCTAGTCAACAAGATCTGATTTTTTTCATATGATTTTAGCCAAAAAAATAGAAATGCAAAATAGAGACCCCTACTAAAAAATAGAGAGATTTCCAAAAATGTAAAAATTTTAGAAAAATCTCTTCATTTGTGCCCTAGAGAGCCACTTTCCTAAAATAGACCAGTTTTTATAAATCAACCAAATCAGCTATGATATGATCTCTAAATTAAAAACACAATGAATGGACCCCTTGTATAATTTCAAGAAATTTCCAAAAATGTAAAAATTTCCAAAAAATATCCTGATTTGCATCAAAAATCAATTTTTTATGAAAAAAAAAAGAAAAAATCATAAAAAATAAAAATTACCTCCAAAAATTTTGAAAATTTTCTTGGAGCTTTTTTGATGTGTCGCCAACCTGAAAACAAAATTTTAGACCAAAACACCAAGACGTTTGGGAGATATGATTAAATCTTTCAAATCTAGGGTTTTCCATCTCCAAACAAATCTGCACAAGGGTTAGCTCTAAAAAATAATAAAAACCTAGTATGTAAAAGTGAGTTGCCCCATGGTGGGCACCAAAAATATATGGTGAAAATGTGACCACACTTCTATGAATCCTTACATGCAAGAAAACTCAACAATGAGCTCTCACAAATTGATCCATAGCTCTCTATGCATGGAGTTGTGAGATTTGTAAAATTGCTCTCAGCTAGAGCTATAAACTCATGTCCTTGCTAGTCAACCACACAATGAGAGATTCC
The DNA here is from genome assembly GCA_027943335.1 of Chamaecyparis obtusa. Classification (NCBI taxonomy): domain Eukaryota; kingdom Viridiplantae; phylum Streptophyta; class Pinopsida; order Cupressales; family Cupressaceae; genus Chamaecyparis; species Chamaecyparis obtusa. The sequence continues at coordinate 280,278 of BSBK01004964.1, read as the reverse complement.
AAATCAAAGATAAGGGCAACAATGCCAATATCTCCAATGAAATCAATATGGATGCAATGCAATGCAAACTAATCTATGAGAATGAAAGATGCAAGCTATGCTATGAAAAGAAAATACAAGTGTTACAAATCCTCCTATTAAGCTATGTGAGATTAATCTATTGCATAAAAGAAATCTATACTAAAAATGCCATGATTATGCAACTATGATGTAAGAAAACAAGCTAAATAAAATGCAACAACAATATCTTCAAAGCTTGAATGCAAGAATGTTTTCAAAGAGCTCCAAATGACCTAGAAAACCTACAGCATAACATTAGCAAAAAAATCTAAGATATGAAAATGAAAGAAAGAGCTCTCCTTTTATAAGAAATGAGATGAAAATGGACCATTGAGATTAAGAGGCAAAAGACTTAATCAATGGTGGAGAAAAAAAAGAAGCTTGATCCTTGTGCACAAATATCCTCCAATAGGAAAATAGGAGTTGACTTTTGTATCCCACATAAGACAAAAAGTACTTTTTTCCTTTTTATAAAATAAGAATAATATTTTATTTGTGCAACATAGGATAAGAAGAAAAGTGGGGATTTTTTATTTAAATAAAAGGGGAGGAAATTACTTTTAATTAAATAAAGGCTTAGGATAAAGTGATTTTATTATTTAATTAAAAGAGATTTTTAATTAATTAAAAAAGAGCATGTTCTCTTAATTAAATAAAATTTTTATTTTTTTTCTCTTTTAAATTAAATAAGGCTCAAACCTTAGGAAATATTGAATTGATTATGATTTGATCAAGGAAATTGATATAATTGATATTGTTGATATTTGAAAATATTGATTGAGGGATTTGATAAATTGCTGAATGGGGGCCCAAAGTCTAGGCAACCATTTTAGGGTGCATACACATACCACCTCTAGTTTAAAATCTCACTGGTATCCTATCCTTGGATACTATCTAACAAAAGAAGTATTTGGGTACATCTTCAATCTTTTCACTAGAGGGAACAATAAGTGATGCCAATTTTGTGCATAAGGTCTCATGGAAAAAGGGAAACTAGTAACTCAAATGTGTCTTGGTCTTGAGAGGTAAGACAAAAATTAGACCAAGAATCCTCCAACTTGAGGAGACAATTTCTTTCCCTATAGAAAATATCATGTGGAGTGTGAAGCCCATATCTATCTAAACGTAGAGCATGAAGACCTAGAACTTTGGCCAAGGGAACTCCTTTCATCCTAATTAAAGGTGTCTAGTAGAGATTCTATTGATTAAATGAGAAGCCATCACAAAATCTATATCTATGCCATCTAAGCCAAGGTTTAATAGCCTCCCATGCATGTTATATGCTCTTTACCACAATGAAACTTAAATTTTCATTGGCTCTCTCATCAGAAGTAGAGTATGGAAGAACAAATCTCACCAAGATGGTTAATGCAATGGATATATGGAGAAGATGAAATGTATCAAGAGAACTTTACAAGATTCATCTCATGGGATACTGTGAAATATCAATTTAGCGAAAAGAGCTTGACCTTTCCTGTGTAGAAATGATGCATATCCATCCAGAATGTTGAGGAAGACAAAAATGCTCCCATATAACATGGTGGAAACCATGGTTTTGAGTTTTGAAGGCCCATAAGAAATCTCTAAGCATATACTCTAAATTGGCATATGCTGGTTTAGAAGGAGACAAGGATGAAGAATAATAGACATGCATGGATGCCAAAATATTTGAACAAACCTGAAATTTTCCCATGAAAGAGAAATATTTGGTAATCCAATATGTCAACTTCCTCTTGAGATTTGATAGTACCACATTCGATGGTTCTATAGAAAAACCATGAAAAGAAAAAGGAATTACCAAGAAGTGGAAAAACCTGACAGTGCTGAATCTATTTCCAGTCATATTGCCAAATCAATTGAGGTGGTGGAAGAAAATAATGGTGATAATAGTGAGTTCTATTCCATTGAATGGCTCAAAACTAGAAGCCAATAAAAATGTGTCTAGGTAGTGAAGGGCTTGTTGCACATTGACCTTATCCTCAACAAGAGTGAGTAAAGAGTCATCTACAAAATGGACATTGACAAGCTGAGATGAGGAGTTGGATGAAAAAATCCCATGAACACATTTTTCTAAAATAGTTGATGCAAGTAAGTAACCAAAAACCTCAGAAGTTAAGACATGAAAAAAAGATGCAAGAGGATATCCTTGACAGATAGATATATACAAGGAAAAGTGGTAGAGAAAAGGATATTAATGGTAATGTAGGCATTGGCATCTACAAAGAGAATTCTCATAGAAGAAATAAAAAGAGGACCAAAACCTAAAGAAGACAAAATAGCAAGGTTAAAATACCATTCAATATAGTCACGTGCCTTGGCAAAATCTATTCTCAAGAAAATTGTAGGTTGGTAAGATTGAAGGGCCCATTCCATACCATCCCAAATAGAAATAATATTATCAAGGATGAATATGGATTGAATAAATCCATCCTATTTGGCATGGAATTTTTAGGAGGTTGATGGAAATATTTGAATGGCAAAGGATTTTCTATTATTTTATGTGAAATATTGAGGAAAGTGATGGGGTGCCAGTTACAAACATCCTCTAGGTCACAATTTTTAGTTATTAATTTAATGTTTCCTTTATTTATGTCAATTCCTAAAGTTCTATCTTGTAGAGATTCTAAATAAGAATTGTGGAGGCCAGATCCTACACAATCCCATAAGGCTTTGTAAAATTCAGAGGGAAAACCATCACAACCTAGGGATTTATCATCATCCATTAAGAATGTGGCCTCCATAAGGTCTTGAAGAGACAATGTGTTCTCATAGAAATCTCTTTGGGAGTGAGATAGATGATTTAGGACAAAAGATCTAAAAAAATCCTCCAAATCCTTTTGTGAGGCTAGAGGGGGATCCTAGGCTATGAAAACTTACTTGTAATGAGTACCAAAATCTTGGAGAATGTTTGGAAGCTCTGTTAGAATTGAATTTCCATGTTTGCTCCTTTTAACACCAAAGGTGGAATGTCATGGGCATAGTGAAGTAAATAAATATTTACTCACAAGGTCTCTTGGCTTCAGCCAATGCAAACTTGTCTTTAGTTGTACCCCCATAGTAGAATAAGTGTATGCAATCTATTTTGCATGGGGAACTTCTACCAAATTTAGCTATAATTCCAGGCTGAAAAAGGATCAGCTAAATGGTTCTCAACTATCGTACACAAATGATTGGTGTTTCTTACAAAGGATTCATAGTGGTAAAAGGCCAACTATTTTCCATAAAAGAAAAAAAAGTGAGTTGTGTGAGTAATGGAAGAAATCCACCATAACATAAAACCTCTAAGTTGATTAGGCCTTGGTCGAAGATTCCAAACTTGTCTAATGTGGCCCAGGGTTGGTAAATAGTTTAAGAGTGGTGTGTTGAAAAAGAAAGGAGGTGGCGAGGAATGTGGCTTGTGGTCACACAATTCAATAGAAAATTTAATAGGATAGTGGTTTGATAAAGTAATGGCTAATAAAGGTAAAACCAAAAAATATTAGGATAAGCCAAAGGAAAAAAAATGATTGAGAAGAAATCATGGAAAGATCAAGCCTTTTAAATACTCTTTAAGATCACGCTCTTAAATTACTCCAGGTATGGGAAACTGCATGTGGGAGGTGACGGTTGATATCAAGATCATAAAGTACTAATTTATTATGCATGTAAAACTTGGCCTCTCATTCTCCAACTGTCCATCAAAATGGAGAGATGCCAACTTTATCAGAAGTCTCCTTAACCATGTTAAAATTGCCGAACAAAATCCAAGCTGTAGATGGCAATAAATCAGCTAGCCATCTCCACAGAAAGTCTCTCTCTACTACATCATTGGGAGCATAAAGATTAATAACACCAAAATGGCGATTGCAAATTCTAAAAAAAATCCACACCAACCTATGCATGGAGTCCTATGCATGATCTACAATTGCAATTTTCTAGCATGGTGCTAATTGTCTAACCACAACACCTCTTCCAAACTCATGGGAAGAAGAAAAACCCATGCTTTAAGTCCATATGATACGACAATCTGTTGAAAAAAGAAAACCAAATATCTTGATTTCTTGAAGCCAAAAAATATTTTTCCGTCAAAATTGATATTGAAAATCTCTAATAGAGTATTTTCAATGGAGTTCAATAAGACCCCTCACATTCCAAGAATGAAAATTCGAACTCAGAAATGCCAACTCACAGTTGAAAGTTGGATAGATCTCCTGGACAGTTATGTTTCTTCCATTAGCCAATGTCGTCAAGTTTATCACGCCAAAAAGGATTGCCAAAATGATAATACAAAGAGGTTGAAGAGTCTCGAGGATCCAGATAAGGAAATAAAAGAAGTTGGGAGTCCATGGAATATGTAGAAATTCCATGAGAAATTTCCCGTATCACTATAGACGATAGCATTTTCCCCCGAGAAGTAGGGTTTGAAACTACCTTTGTGGCTTTTGTTGTAGGAAAAATAATTCTAGAATTCTACTTAGGCTAAGAAACTACATGTTGTTTCCCTTATGAACCACATTAGTCTAGGCAACATCATGTTTGGAAGCCTCTAGAAAATAAGAAATAATTGGCTCCTTAGGAGGAACCTTGGGCCTACTGACTATGAAAGGATAATCTTTGATCTTATAATCCACAGAGTGGAAACAAGACCAGGTATTGGGTAAATTGAGATAAGTTACATTCTGGGTGAAATAACACCCACCAACTTGAATTTCAATTGAGTCTTGTGCAAGTTCAACTTCAACACAAACCCTCTTCTAAGGGAAAGCATAAAATAAATGCTCTATTTTTAAGACAACTACCATACCCAGGGATTGAGCAGTATGTTACGAGAAAGGCCAAAAGGGAAAGGGAAAACCAAGAAATTCAACCCAAATAGGTAATTTGAGATTTTTATTGCCAGAGATATCAAATTTTTTTGACCAGTGCTAAAAGACAAGGATGAAAGTGTGAACTAACAAGCAACAATGATTGAGAATACCCTCCATGTGGGAAGCATTCCAAAAATGCAAAAAGGAAAAATCCTTTAGTGTCATTCTAGACACCATCTAAGTGCACCCCATGAGGGAGCCAAGATTTGGTGACCCAATCCTTAAGCACATATTCAGATGAAACTCTAGACATAAAATATCTAATTAAAGTGAATTTTTCTAATCATTTAAAATCCTCATCAAAGTTTGGCAAAGGATAAAATACATTAGGGATAGAAGAGGATTTACCTCGTGGAATACTTTGGGGATTAATTTTCTTGGATACTTTCTCAAAGGAGCCATTATCACTTGTAGGCAAAAGAAAATATTTACAGAAGAAAATATTTACAGATCTGGTTTACCCAGAGCGGGAGATTGATGAGAAGAAGCTGCGGCACCATTAAATTGGATCAGTAAATCACGATCCGCATTACCCACTTCCATTTCAGTTGGTTAAGCAAGAGACAAGGATTCACAGACTGATTCTCAATAGAAAATTAGATGAATGAAGCTACGGTAAAGGAGTTATTTAAAGAATACCTCCTTTATTTGTTATAGCACATGAAAGGAGTTACCTTTAAATAACTCCTTTACCGTAGCTTCATTCATCTAATTTCCTATTGAGAATCAGTGTGTGAATCCTTGTCTCTTGATTAACCAACTGAAATGGAAGTGGGTAATGCGGATCGTGATTTACGGATCCAATTTAATGGCGCCACAGCTTCTTCTCATCAATCTCCAGCTCTGGGTAAGTCAGATCTGTAAATATTTTCTTTTGCCAGGCCAGATGAATTTCACTTTTTAAATATTTTATTATGTTATTCTAATAGTTTTCGTTACCTGGAGAAGATAAATCGGAACTGCGGATTCCAATTGTCTTTGACCTGAATAAACCACTTCCTTGTCTTCTCCAAGTGTACAGTTCGTTTATTTTCGACCTCAATAAACCACTTCCGCCTGGCGATGATGGATTGGTAAAGATCACTCTGTCAGCTGAACAAGACGACAGTATTAAAAGATAGATCAGACTGTCAGCAGAACAAACTGAAATATTGGAAAAAGCCTTCAGTGAAAGCCGTAAATTGTTTAGCGTATGTGTACTTTTCCCATTTGATAACAGTTTTCGTTTGTTTTTTTGTTTTTTCCTTGTATCTCTTTCCTCCAGTACATAGCAATTAAACTTCTATAAATATATAAAAGTTCTTAAAAATTGCTACATATTGTTTGGACTATTAGAAAATGATTTCAACAAAGATGGACAATAATTTATATCCAATGTTGTTCTTATCGGTCAGTTTTTTAATATAGATTTTCATTTGCTTATTGTAAAAAAAAATATGTGATGCATTTTCGTCAGAGATCTACAAGTTGTTAATATTTATCTGTTGGTTCTCATTTGGTCTAATTTTTATTGAATTCATTAATTGGTATTTTTAATAACTACCCACATAGAATAAAACAGTGAAAATATATATTTATTGTGTAGGGGAGGATGGATTGGATCCACTCCTCAAACCAAAAATAAAAACACAGATTTGTTAATAAATACACAGAAATTATAAATGTGCTGTTGCAGATAAATCCATTCTTATTGCTTGCATGAAACACAATTACAAAATGCCTTTTTATAAAAGGCTTAGAAGTTACATAGAAAACTTTAGAATATTTTCTCATACCGGACATTCATTTTTAGAACATTCTAAATATAATATTAGAAACTTTACCTAATCTCTAATCTAGCTGGAGGCCTCTAGAATAATCTAATTCACTTAATATTTTGGACTTTGCATTTGAGAAATTTCTGGAAACCCTTCTAGAAGGTGTAAATTTCCAAAAACTACTAAATAATTACTATTTTGGAAAATTTCATCTTAACCCGCAAAGTTGTTGGTAGAAATTACTAGAATCTTCTAACACTCCCCCCTAATTTCTACCACTAATTACATCAAAATCTATAATTATACATCAAGATCTTATTCCCTGAATTTTGTCCACGATTGCTGCGGCATTCAAATTCTTTTTTTTCTCTTCCCTCTTGTCTTCTCTTACTATCAACATCCTTTCATTTTCCTGATGCCAATGCCTTTCTTTTGCCTTATTCCAAAATGTCATTTTTCATATCTATTGATGCCTTTGTCTTTGTCCAACTACTGCGACAATTCTTCAAAACCTGGATCTGGAACTTCCTGGAATCTTTCCATCTATAGATGTCTTGCCATAAATATTTTTTATGTCTTTACTTTTGCTATAATTTCCATTTCCATTAGCTTTCACATGTGAATTTTTATACTTGAACAAATTCTTGATCATACCTGTAATTTTTTGCCAACTTGATCCGTAGCTCCATCCACAATCCATTTTCATGTAACCTTTCGTAGAAGCATTCTTTAATACTTTATTCCAACATGTCTTTTCACAATGACTCTTCAAACCGTAAATACTGCAAGGATGTAGATCCCAACATCTATCCTCTGTATGCCCTTTCCTATTACAATGCGAACACTGTATAGACTTCATTCCTTTAGTTGATTCACTTGTACCTGTATGCATATTTCCATTATCTGTAGCATATCCAAGACTTTCATATTTTGGCCTAATTTTAGGCTCAATTATATTCCTCATTCCTTGCTCATTCTTTCCTAGTCCTTTACCCTTGTATCCCATTCTTTTCATAATCTTCAAACCAATGTTGCCATCAAAACAACTAGTGTCTTTTTCATTATCATTACAACTTATATTTTCATCATCACACTCTTTTTTACAGATAACTTCAGCAAAATCACATTTCTCAATTGACAAATTCAAATCCTCTGTACTACATGAAACATCATGCACTAATTTATTTTCCTTTAAACATTCATTCTCTTCTGTTAGTTTTGTGATTTCCTTCTTGTATGTATTATTCTCTTCTTCTAGCTTCTTCATTTTTTCCTCTAAATCATCATTTATTTTCTTAGTATCATCAAACAACTTTAACTTTTTTTCTAGCTCTTCATTTTTCTTTTCAGCTTTGTCTAATTCGTCATAAAAAACACAAATTCTTTCTTGAAGTTTACATTTTTCTGCTAACCCCTCTCTTATGTGCGTAGCCATTTCTTTTCTTAATTTTGCCAATTCCTCCTCCAAAAGACCTTTTTCACATATTAAATTTATATTTTCTCTCTTCACCTTTATTAATTCTTCTTCTAAATTATTTGATTTTTCTTTCTTAACTCTACCAGCTTTTCCCATTAGAATTAAATGATTTAACTCTTTGTAATAAATAAGGCACTTTCCTTCTCAAAATTTTCTAAATTCAAATCTTCATGACCACTTCTTGACGACAACAACCTTCATATCTAGACAGATAAATTTTCTCACAAACACTTATTTCTCCTGGCATATATGCTTTACCCAACACATAAAACGTTTATGCCACACAAATAACGGACCATTGAAAAATAAAATCTTTTAGTAAACAACAACTTCACCAAACACTACAAGTTCTTTACTTCATTTCACATGTAAGCATGTTAAAAAATTTACACCCTTATTTCTTCACATAGCAGCCCCATCACGCAACACACATTTCTTCACACAGCTCCTCTATAACAGAGATAACAAAGAGAACTTACATTGATCTTATTGTCTTTAATGGGCAATCAAACATCTTCTTGCATTGGCAGTTTTCCCGTGAGCAGCCAAGTTTGGTATCTCCTTCCAATCAGCAAAATGTATCCCTGGCACCTTGCTCTCTTTTCATTTTTACAAACATCTTCGTTTGCAGCACTCCATTTATAGATTCCTCTACCTCTCCAGACTCTCCAAGGTCTTTTACCATTGGCTCTGATACCAATTTTGTAGGGGAGGATGGATTGGATCCACTCCTCAAACCAAAAATAAAAATACAGATTTGTTAATAAATACACAAAATTATAAATGTGCTGCTGCAGATAAATCCATTCTTATTGCTTGCATGAAACACAATTACAAAATGCCTTTTTATAGAAGGCTTAGAAGTTACATAGAAAACTCTAGAATATTTTCTCATACCGGACATTCATTTCTAGAACATTCTAAATATAATATTAGAAACTTTACCTAATCCCTAATCCAGCTGGAGGCCTCTAGAATAATCTAATTCACTTAATATTTGGACTTTACATTTGAGAAATTTCTGGAAACCCTTCTAGAAGGTGTAAATTTCCAGAAACTACTAAATAATTACTATTCTGAAAAATTTCATCTTAACCCGCAAAGTTGTTGGTAGAAATTACTAGAATCTTCTAACATATTGAAGCGTTACATTTTAAGATTAGATTTAAAACTAGTCACATACATATTGTTGAAAATAATTCTTGATTCTAGGATTAGATTTTAAGGTGAGATTTAAAAATTTTGCTATCTGATCATTCGGAAACATATGAAAAAATGAAAAAGTGAAATACATTCTTATGAAATAACATCAACAATTCTGAACAAAGGAATGTGGAGAGAATCTAGGGTATATTGCATTCATTTTTCAGTACAAAAAAATAGATTTTATGTTCATAAAAGTTTATTTTGTTTGTATAAGAACATAAATCTATCTTTCTGTTCGATAATCAACGATTAACAGATATCTATCATTTGAAACACAATCTATACCTCAGAATGAATACCTACAGTCTGTAATTATTTTCTTTCTTTTTCTTTTTGTTTACAGGAGCGAAACGAAGATCTGGCCAGGAAGTTAAACATCACCCCTAGGCAAGTTAAAGTTTGGTTTCAAAATAGGAGGGCAAGGTAGTAATCACCTCCATATAGTGATTCATTTCATCAAATTAATCATAATAATGAATATTAGGAAATTGATTTATTTCAACAACAAAATTTGCAGGGACAAATTGAAGGTGAACAAAACGGATGGTAAAGTGCCGAAAAGAAACTAGGAAGTATTATCTTATAGAGTGCGTAAAGCGAGGGATGAAATTATCGATCTGAATCAGTGATGGGATTTACCGTAGAGCATTCTGTAAATTTGAAAAAGCAGAAGAATGATGAAGATGAAGATGAGGTTCTTTTGCGTCGTTTATCCTCTATTCGTTCTGTAGGGTCTCCTTCTATGTTGAAATATTTTGTTTCAGTCTATATCATGTTTTCTGGTTTCCCCTGGTTAGTTGAGGTAAGGGTTTTCTCTGTGTCTTCTTGGTGCTGCTATTTTCTCCGTGTTGGTTGTCGGAGGTTGAATTTTGTGAGACTGATGTCTTCTTTCAGCTCTTCTGTTTTATGCTCTCTATATATGTACTTTTCTACTTTCTATATATATATATTCAGGCCTTACGTCATTTGTTAAAAAGGAAAAAGAAAAAGAAAACATGACATGGGGAGCAATCTATTTTGGCTCAAGTGGTGTTTCTTTGAAACATTTTCCAATGAGTGTGATTTGATATAAATTTCTTAATTTTTTAAAAGGAAAATATCATATATATATATGGTTATTTACATATTATGAATCCAAATATTTATTAAAACTAGAATTTTCATCTGGTACATTCTTTATGATGGTATGATAGTGAGTACTTTGATCATTAACATATCATTACTTGGTAATTATTAGTTTCTTATAGCTAAGTTATAGATTAAATGAACAATAAAATTATAGAATAGAAACTCTATCTAATTTATAACAACCAATACTCTGGTGAAATAACAAGAAATAATAGCTGAAGAACAAATAACTAAAAGAAGTCAATCGCAAAAAGACAATAACGTAGGTATAGTGTGGGGAAAAACCTGCAAATGTTAGATCTTCTACTCAGCATAAGAACCAAGTTTCTCTTCTCAACCCAATACAAGTTTGCTACAACAATCTTACATATATAGAGCCCAACTACTTTATTAGCTTGTAAGAAAAGAAATTTTTCTCTCCTTCTTTGTCTTTAAACCATATAAAAAATCATTCTTGATTTACTCAACCTCACAAGTTGCTTAGAAATATTCTTTGTAATGAATAAAAAACAAAGTTGTTCCTAAATATTCAATTTGAGTTTCTTTAAAGCAACTCCACTCCACTTTTTGAGATAAATAAAAAAATAACACGCCTTCTTAGCAAGGAATGCATTTTGTGCAACATCCAGCTTATCCCTGATGAATACAAATTTTTTCTTCATCAAAGCCTTTTCAGGTTGTCTTCTATCTATTTATCGGTAGGTATGTACTAGAGTTTCACTGTTGCATTCTCCACACAATCTATGACAAAAACTTGTAACTGCACCTTTTATTCAGCTTCAAGAGAAAGGACTCATTCAACAGATTACAAGATTTCCAGAACAATTATTTTAGCTGCACAATCTCCTCTATCTATATCCACACACTCACTCTCAACTTGTGCAAATAACTTTTCCTAAAAATTATCTTTAGAAAAATCTGAAACATCATAGCAGAAAGTAGAAAAATTTCTATCTATGAGAATAATTGCCTTCACTTTTCTTGCTAAAATTTTCTTACCCCTTCTTCCCCAGTTTCTTTTGGAAATCTCTTCCTCACAATGTACTCTTGGAAAATCTCTTTCCTGTCAACAGCCTAGGAAATTTCTTCCTCTTAATATATGTGGGAAATCTCTTCCTCTAGTTATCTAGGAAATATCTTCCTATCAATTTCTCCAAGAAATCTCTTCCTCTCAATATGTCTAGGAAATCTCTTCCTCTCAATGTCTCAGGGAAACCTCTTCTAAATATATATATGAAATCTCTTCCACTTAATATATCCAAGAAATCTCTTCCTCTTGATGCCTCCATCCTACTGAATACACTTTAGCCCATGTTCAATGATGCCTTTGAGATATATTTGGAAACATGCTTTGTAGTTATCTGATACACACGTTTAAGTTCCACCATTTATTGACTTAGAGAGATCACTGCAAAATAAATGTATGGACTAGTGTTGACTAGATACATAAGACTAGGTTTTGACGGGCCCCTAGGAACCTTTACAAATATATTTTGAGGGGAATCTAGAACCTCATTAAGAAGAAACACTACAAGAGATAAGATATTTTTTACCAACATCGCAAAACCAGCAAACAAACAATAATTAAAAAACTAGAAAATACCAACTTCCCAGAACTTGGAACACAAGGCCTAGGCCTTACATCAAAGAGAAAATCTCTTGAGAAATGAGAAATTGGGGTTTTGAGGGACACCCAAACCCAATCCTAACCCAAAACAACCAAAGACAGAGCTGGACCCTTGAAAAAATCTGAGCATCTATCTAAACAACAAATAGAAGCAAGAAAAATAACCAATTGAAAACAACCTAGGTTTTAACCCTGGATCCAAAACCAAGATGAGTACTTAGAGGATTCCCCAAACCATAACCTTCTCCTATAAAAGAAATACCATTCGACCAGGAGCTAGCATCACAAAACAAAAATAAAAATAGATGCTTCAACACATGAGTGTATTAAGGTTCAGCTACTCAATGATATAAGGGCTTTGAAAGGCTCCCCCAACCTTCAATAGAGATATGGGGTTTTGGAAGGCTCCCTGAATCACCAAGCCAATTTTTTCCATAAGAAATATGATACAAGAAAAGCTACATGATAAAAAACACTCCTTCCAACACAAACCTAGCCTAGAAAAAACACTCCTCCCCACCTTCAAAGGTGAGAAACCTAGCTCAATAGGGAATGATGAGAAAATGATAGTTGGAAGAGAAAACCTAGGCAATATCCAGCCTACCTCCATGCAACTAAGTGATAGAAAAGATCACCAACTGCCACTGCCTACCTCTTTCATCCAACAACGAGCCACCTCAATAAGTTGAGCTTCCATCTCAATAGGAACTTCCACCTCAATAAGAAGCAGGAAAGAAGAGAGAAGGATAAGAGTAACCTTCAACTGCTAGTGATTCATCAAGTGAAACCCTACCTCAATAGGGATCTTCTCCATAGCATTGAGTTGCCAACCAAAACAACCAAATAAACAAATGAGGGTATTTGTAGCTTCAACACTTGCAATAGAAGAGATATAAAAACACAAGGACCCTCCACACTGGTGGCATAAATCCCAACTACTCGAAGGAGAAGCCTAGATGAAAAAAAGTTGAACTGAACCATCATAAACAAGGAAGGGAGGCACAAAAAGACCCTACCCAAAACAGTCCTTAAACAACAGATAACAAGAATAGGGCCTTCCACAAAATCACCAAGGCACAAGCCAACACACCACTTGAGGTAGATAAGCATCATGCACTAGAAGAAAAATTACAGACAAGAGGGGAAACCTCTCTGCTCCACAGACTAGCCTCCCACAACCGATAAGAAGGTGATGAAGAGAAGCCACACACAACTACACAGAACTAGACCAGCCTGTCCCCAAGACAACCACACTCGGAAGGGCCAAGATCCATGGAAAACACCCCTTCCATACACCATCATGAAGGAATGGGCCCCACCAAGGTAGAGATCATCATACAAAAACCCAATGCCATGGAAAAGAAGAGGGATTGTGGAAATCAACGCAAATAGATCCCCAACAAAATCCTAGAGCAGTGCAAAACAAAAAGACCCTCTCCTAATGCAGTATTGAACCAAAGACATTGGGAACACACTCAACCAGCTAGCATCTTCCTCTGAGCCCTCCCCATCTCTATTAGTTTCAAACTCCTTTCATCTAACTCTTGATATCCTAGGTTTCAAACCAGAGATGCTCTCACTCCCACCCATTTTATGACAATTTTTCCTTTAGGTCGGTAAGTTGAGTATTCATTGAACACCACATTAAGTATGTTAGTGAATGTTAAGTGTTTCAGAAAAAAATAAATGAACATACTTAATCAACTATTCCATGTTTTTGATTAAGTAAAATAGGTTTTACAGGGATCTTGAAACACACATCAGTATAAGATCGAAAGAAAGGCATGAAAACCAAGCAAAGAAAAGCAGTTCAGAGTAGCTAGGAATAGGTCACTACAGTGCCAAACAAGAAAAAAAAATTAAATTAAAGAATGACCAAAAAGAAGAGCACCATAACATGTTATGCCAAACTCCTGAGCATGACAACTGCATTGCTTTCGAGGGCCTCCATCAGTTGAACAGTGTTTTTCACATTTTGAACTTGGGAGCCTTGAGGATCAATTTTCTCTCTATTCTTCCTTGTTCTAGCCCTGGTTCTTTTACCTGGTCCTTTAGTGGGCTCCTTCTCCTCCTTCGTAGTCCTTTGCTCAGTCTTGGAATCTATTTTTTCTTCCATCTTTTTGATCTGCAGCTTCAGGTTCTCGTTGGATGTTTTGAGGATTTTAAAATTTTGCTCTACCACACCCTCAAGGGTTTTTTCTAGGCTTATCATTTTGGATTCCAAGTGCAGGACCCTGGTTTCTAGGCTTATCTTTTTCTCTGTGGTCTTATGCTTGTTGTGCAAGCCTTGAATTTTTTCTTTGAGGTTCTCAATCTCATGGTAGAGCCATTTGAAAGATCTAAACTGATCCAGCATGCTATTCTTGGTATTGTTGAGGAAATTCATGTCCATTTCCCTGGCTTTATCACTAAGTACAGCCAGTGCAGGGTTTATCAATTCTTCCTTATGGACTTTTCCATCATTGTCTTCCAAAATATGGGGATAGACGGCCTCCCTAATTATTCCCATTCGCACTGTGTTGATATTGAAATTTCTCCAGACCTTTTTGCCTCTCCCAGTATCCTTACTCTTATACTCCCCCCCAGAGGCTTCTTCAGTATTCCTATAATTAAGCCCCTTCATATTCCTATTCAAAAGTAGGGATTTTTTTCTAATAGACTTTATCACAATGATTCCAATTGTGCAAGGGAACGACTATATATTTTTTTATATTGGATAGATTGAATAAGTTTTCTCATTTTATTTGTATTTCAAAAGGGTGCACAATAGATTAGGTGGTATATTATTTCTTCAAAGAGGTGTTTAGATTTAATGGAACACCTAATAACATCATTAGTGATAGGGACACAAATTTTACGAGTTTCTTTTGGTAGTATTTTTTAGTTTTGTCATCCCGAATTAGCTCCTAACACTAGTTAAGTGGTTGCATTTGGGAAAGTTCTATATATAAAATTTTAGAAAGGTATTGGGAGAGCGTTTGAGGTAGGAGACAAGGTTTTTGTAAGAATTCTTCCCAATAGGAAATCTAATTTCTAATAAAGTGGTTCAAAGAAGCTTAAGCCTCTCTTCTATGTGCATTTTAAAGTCACCAAGGGGATTGGAGGTATAACCTATGAGATTTAGCTACCTAAGAGAAGGAAGGTGCATAATATTTCTCATGTCTCATGCCCCAAGAGAGAACATGTTAGGCCATTTTTCCAGTCATTGCAAAATCTTGTAAAATTGGCCTCTCCCTTGCATGATTTTGCTAAGTGTCCTGTCCTATGCTTTTCAGTGATGTCGCCTTGCTTCAGCCCATGTCGTGTCTCTTACTTTGCAAAACCTAGAAAGATTTTCATTTTCTAAGGTCCGTGGGAGCAAACTTTAAAAATTCTGCCACAGTGTCGAAAACATGCAGTGTTTTCGAAAACCCGTGTTGTTTTCGGCTTCCTTGTTACCTTTCAGTCTGTTGAAAATTCCTGTGTGTTTTCGATCATTTGCAAAAAACCTGCATTGTTTTTGACCCTTTTCCTTAAGCTTTATGCACTTGTCCTTTGGTGCCAAAAACTCTGTGTGTTTTCGACTTTGTCTTAACTGTGCAGGTCCGACGTTGGTGGTGGGTCCAGCTTCTTACCTATTGGCTATCGCATGGCCGCATGTCAGAATTTTCTGACATGTGATCATACGACTGCTTGCCACCTGGCCGTGTGGGTCATAGTCTTGTGCAGTTGCCTGGTGGTTTACTTCTCTAACTGCGCAAGTGTGATTGTGGTGGGACCTGGTTTTCAGATTGGGCAGAGGGCCCTAACGTGTCAGAGGATCAATGGTTGTCGTTAAAGCATGAAGGATATGTCAGGGCCATGTGTTTTTGTGACAACCGTCTGATCCTCTGAAGGGGTGGTTGCAGTTTGGTGATCGCAGTTTGGTGGTCAAATGTGGTGATGTGGCAGCTTCCTATGGGCTGTCATATGATCGCATAGCCTTTCTCTTGGCTATGTGATCTTGCGACTAGGTGACATGCATCCTTGGCAGTGTGGTGGTAGTTGCGATACCCCTTGCAGTTTTGCTGGCGATTAAAGGGCGGGTTGTCGCATGTTCGCATAGCCCATTTTCGGGCTATGCGATCATGCGACAAACTGGTTGTGGTAACAGTTGTGGTGTTGTTAACCGGTGGCAGCTAATGTTTACAGGCTATTGCATGTTCGCATAACCCATTTCTCGGATCATGTGACAATGGTCTTGGCGGTGGCGGTTGTGGTAGGATTAAGATCTGTGGGATGTCGCATCTTCGCATAGCCCGTCCCTGGGCTATGCAATCATGTGACTAACTATCTGTTTGTCGCGGTTGCGGGGTGATATGGCCGGAGACTTTGTAGAAGATTTGGGCCTGATTGTCGACTACGGTTAAGAGTCCAGGGTCGCATGATCACAAGGGCTATCTTTCAGTCATATGATCATGCGACCAAGCATGATATGTTGTCTGAATTCCTATGGTAGTGAAATTCATGATAGCACTATTGTGCAACTGGGGGAAAAAATTTTGAGAACATAGATCCCACCAAATGCATGATAGCCGTTGTAGTTTGAAGTTTCAATTTCTGAGAGACAGGGGGTACCATTTTATGGAATTGAATGCAAAATTGACCCTGTTCAGTGAGAAGTGACTGGCAAGCTGTTTGCAGTGTGGTCCAGGGTGCTTGGCAGTTGTTTGCAGAGGTTAATTTGTACCTGGGGCCATGTGGTTTTGAGCTCGAGAAGTGTTTGCAGCTGGTGGATTTTGACTTTTTTGAGCTTGCATTGCCGTGGCTTGACACCTATCTTGTCTAGTGTTTATTTCTTGGGGTTAGGTGATTTTGAATTTCAAATGATCGTGCTTGCATTGTAACCCTGGTATAAAGGGATTTTTATGATCATTTGGTAGCATGGGGAGTTAGATTTTAAAACTTTTTTAGTTGTTAGTCTTCTGCCCAGTCAGGATTGTAACATTTTAGCATTTGGTATTTTGTTGATGATAGAGAAAAAGTTGCAGGTCTAAGCTTTAATTTACAAGCTTGACTCTTCTGGTTTGATTGTTTATACTTAAGGATTCCTCATACTTAATACAAATACAAGACTCTTATCTGTCGATAGATTCTGAACTTTGTAGTTCTCTACATATTGTTTTGTGTATGTGTCTTCAGTCTTCAGTTCTAATCAAGGATTAGATTAAATTATGCTTTAGATGGGACATAGGTCTATCTTGTTGTCTATGTAAGGATATCTCATAAGTAGTGAAGGGGATTGTAGGTGTGTTTATGGCTTGGAATCTCAGCTATTGTCTGGTGTGTGTAGCATTCTTGTTCTAGGAGATCTTGCCCAATGGATGAGGCACTGGCCTAAATGATTATCTCTTTATCAACAGATACTGATTGCTGCTATTATGATTAAAACACATAAAATAAGAACCATTCTTTAAGTTTTTAGCATTTGGTTGTCTGTAGTCCTACCCCATAGCAATGGAGAGTCAATGAGTGTGTGGTTAACATTCAATACTTTCTTGCTATCCATTTATCTATTTTTCAAATCTAATTTTTGGTATATGAAGTCTATTTTATACTAGGTTAGGTGCACCTGCCTTGGTCTTGTAGAACCAGAAGCAGAAGAGGGCAGTCTTGTCCCTAGAGTTGGTCCAGTTACCCTAAGACCTCTTTCCATTTTAGAGCTAACCATTCCTAAAATCCTCTGAGGGTATACTGGCAGCCTGTTAGAGCATAAGCATCATTTTGGACACCAAGAAGATGGCAACTCTGCTGGGGAAGTGTTATGCATGTTCATCTTAACCAGTAGGTCATCATTGGAAAATAGGGTTATCCTTGTCCCTTGTCTCTCTAACTTATTGGAGCATTTTCTAAAGTCAATAAATTTCATTATAATATTCCCAATACACTTGGGTAGCGACTCAAAAATCTTGGTAGTAGTACTGGTCAGTGATTTATTTTGTAAAGATGAGTTATAGAGGTTCCAGATCTTGGAGAAAGAAGCCTCTTGAAGATATAATGGAAGAAGGCATTCCAAGTACTTCAAGGCCTAGTCAGACAAGGGGAGGAAAGAAAAGAAGAGGTTTTTCTCAGACTTGGAGAAACAAGAAAGATACCAGACAAGAAACCCAAGCCAGGCCTAGTCAAGAAGAAGACAATTCAGAATATGAAGAGGCTGCTGTTGACTTGGGATTGAATCAGTATGAAGATGAAATTCAAGTGGGAGATGATGAGTTAGACACTACACTCCTTGAATTAGAAGAGATCTTTAAGGAGGTCTATGAACTAGAAAGAATAGTTCAAGAGCAGCTTGCCATTAGGTAGCATAGAGAAAAGGATAAAGAAGATAAAGTAAGACAAGCCATGATAAGGGCTGATCAGTTAAAAAGGCAGTTACTGGATTTGGAGGCAATTAATTTTTTTCCAGAGCCTGAAAGAGTGGAGGAACAGCCTATTGTACAAAGGACACATGAGGAAACCAGATGAAGAGATAAAGGAAAATAGAAGGCCATTGGAGTTCAGATCAATGAACAAGCTATTGTTGATAGAACATCAGATCCAGGACTGAGATTAGATTCAGACCTTGAAATAGCAAGAAGGAAAAAAGAGATATTGGAAAAAGAACTGGAGAAAGAAGAGTTGGAGGCTTCTGCTACAGAAATCAGAAAGAAAATAGATTTTCTCAGGCATGCTTCAGGACCTTCAAATGTTGTTGCTTCCTTTTTACGACAAGGTGGAAATCATGGTAACAATGTAGCTCAAGCAAATGGTGTACCGGGTGCTGCTAGGGTTCCTGATGGTTCAAACACAAGAACATCTACATCTCAAGGAATGGATCCACCACATGGAGCTCCTATTCATGAAAAGTACAAACAACTTACCTTCTTTGGTATTCCTGGTTATCCTAATGTAATCCCTGATGAAATTAGAAAAAAGCTTCCTAGATTTATTGGAAATAATGTCATCACATGTGAAGAACATCTAAAAAATTTCATAGATGTAATAGATGATTAAAATATAGAGCCTGATGATGTTATCATGAAGCTATTTGTACAATCCCTAATTGAGGATGCTAGGGATTGGTTTAGAGGGTTACCCCATGCTAGCATAGGGTCATGGAATGGATTTAAAAACTATTTTAAGGAACATTATGGTGATAAGACTAATGAGGGTTTTATCCTGAATGAATTCAATAATATAAAAAAAAATTAGAATGAAGAGGTCCTTGAATTTAACATAAGGTTCCAAAAGGCTATGGATAGGCTCTTGCAGGTTATCAGATTAGATGACAAGGTATGTCTTGTGACATACTTGAATACCTTTGATGCAAAGATGAGATATCTCTTGAGGGATAAGAGCCCTAGAAGTCTTGGGGAAGCTTACAAATTGACCATCAACATAGAGAGAAATAGAAGAATATCAGGAAAGATATGAAGAAGAGATGATTGCAGGCCTCAAATGTAGAGTAAGAAGGAAATGGGAAGGTTTGCTGACTTTAAACCTAAAGAGGATAACAATCTAATTCATATTTTAAAGGCTTTGGAATGTTTAAAGCCTGGAGAAAAGGGAAACAACAGGGCTGTGACTATGGAGAGGTCAGCTCCAAACAACTTTAGCAGATAGCCAAGGATGCAAAATTATCCTTACAACACTCAGTGGAAAGATGGCAAGCCCATTCTCCCAACCAAGCAAGAAAGGCCTGATGGAAGGATCCTGGATCCTTTGCAGAGGAAATCAGTGAACATGACTGATGATATTCTATGGTGTGCTGTTTGTCAATCTCCTCATAGTCCAGAGCATTGTGTCATTTCTTTGAATTTACCTGATAATCAAGAAGGTGAGGAGCAGTATGATAAGGAAGGATGTGGTATGACTTCTTCACATGCGTGGGATGAAGCTGACTTTACTGATGATGAAGAAAAAGAGTTTGATGATGTTGGATGTGGTGCAGTGAGGGGTGAGGAGCAGGTTTCTTTAAGAAGACCATCACATGAAGAGTGATGAAGGGTGCTCCCCTTAATACCACAAACACATAACAAAAATAGAGAAACAGCAACAATATGCAAGAACAGAAAATTGGCTTCTTATTATCTCCACAAATGTGGAATTACAAACTTTCAGAATTACAATATGCAAAGCCACATGGGCATTCCCTTAAAATATTCTGTAGGACAAAGCCTCAAACTATTAACCAGATCTACTACCCAGAACTATTCTGAACTGCCTAAGATAATAATACAGCCTTCCTTATATAGGCAATTTTCCACCAACTGGGAAGGTTCCAAAATTTTAGCCAACAAGGCCGACCAAACTTAGAATTATTTTATTTTACATTTTATTACATCATAGTCGGCTCAAGATAGCTTTTGAAACCCGAACAAAAATTTTGAAGAAAATTATTTTCCACCATTTCAGGTGGCCCAACTTTCGAAGACCATAAGTCATCACCAGTTGACCCGATCGGCTATTATAACCCCATTTCAGAAATGCCACAAAGCGCTCTACAGGCTTGCCCGGCACAAGCGCCCATCACCCAAATTTTTGACCTCATCTGGGGCCTCTAAAGCCTTCAAAACTGAGTTCAAAATTTCTGTACCCTGCTGCCAATACCAAAAATCTTCAATATCTTCCAATATACACTTGATCTGGCAATGAAACTTTACTGGCAGACTTATATGACCAAAATGAACCTCCAAGAAAGAAATCAGATCATTTTGAGCACATATAAAAATTACCAAAAATAGTAACTTTTCATAAATAGCAGCTCTACAAAAAATAACCCTTATTGAATATAAAAATAGAAATATTTTTGGGTGATGCAAGATTGCTCTTACACCCAGGATGCTCCTGCATCAGACACCCAGGGTAATTTGAGAAGTGACCCTGTCACGACTCAGGTGTGCAAAGGAAAACCAAGATGGTTAACCTCCACCCTTGTTAGCCATGATGAATCTTCAACAGGTCATCCTTTCCACTTGACCAGATATTCTTCATAAGTCCTGTTCCTTGTGCTTCTGCCAACACCACTGTCCAGTATATCTTCGATCTCCTTAGTGTCTGAACTAGTTGTTGGAATACTCCACTGTGCTGCTGTGATCGCATCTTCAAGACCTCCTTCATGATATTCTGTCAGATCTGAAATGTTAAACACTGGTGAAATATGTAGCTCAGTAGGAAATTCTACCTCATATGCGTTTCTTGAATCATATTTTTTCAGTATCTTACATGGTCCAAACTTCTTTATTTTCAGCTTGTTATATGTACCAACTGGAAACCGCTCCTTCCGTAAATGAACCATGACTTCATCACTAACCTAAAATTCCTTATACCTCCTTTTCTCATCTGCCTTAGCTTTATACTGTGCATTCATCTTGGTAATATGCTTCCTCACCTCCCCATGGATGTTCTTCAAGTGTTCTACAAAATCCTCAACTTCAACACTAATTATTTCTCCTTTATCTATCTTCCTCAATTCAGATGCATTTCTTGGACTACTTCCATATACAATCTAGAATGGTGATTTACCAGTGCTCCTATTGATAGAATTATTGTATGCAAATTTTACCTGTGGTAAAATCAAATCCCATCCTATTGGCTTATCTCCAACCAAACATCTCAGCAAATTTTCCAAACTCCTATTCACCACCTCTGTTTGTCCATCAGTCTGTGGATGATGTGATGAACTGAACTTCAAATCTATTTTCAACTTCTTCCACAATGTACGCCAGAAATATCCAACAAACTTAGTGTCCCGATCTGAAACTATGGTCTTTGGCAAACCATGAAGTCTCACTACTTCTCTGAAAAACAATTCTGCTACATGAACAGCATCATTAGTCTTCTTGCAGGGAATGAAATGTGCAATATTTAAAAATCTGTCAACCACCACAAAAATTGAATCATGTCCCCGCTGAGTCCTCGGTAAACCAAGAACAAAGTCCATGCTGATATCCTCCAAAGGCTTCTCTGGTACAGATAATGGCTGATAGAATCCTATATTCTACTTCACTCCTTTCGCCATATGACATACTCTGCAACTCTGTACAAACTTCTTCACATCTTGCTGCAATTGTGGCCAATAATAATTCTCACTAACCAAACCAAGGGTTTTATCACGACCAAAATGTCCAGCCAATCCTCCGCTATGCTTCTCCTTGATGAGATTCTCCCTCATAGAACTTCGTGGAATGCACAACTGACTCTTTCTGAATAGCATATCATCTTGAATGATGAAATCCAGCCATTTTGTCCTGTCTAGAGTAACAGGTTCTGTACAAGCTTTCCAAGGCTCACCAAAATCAGGATCCTCTGGATACAAATTCTTGAGTTCGTTGAACCCAACCACTTCAATTTGAATTTTTGTCAACAATAATTGCCTTTTACTAAGAGCATCTGCAAACCTATTAGACTTTCCACTCCTGTGTTTCAAAACAAATGTATAACTTTGCAAAAACTCAACCCATTCCAAATGCCTTTGATTCAACTTTCCTTGACTATTCAAATATTGCAAAGCTTGATGATCAGTATACAAAACAAACTCCTTAGGAAGCAGATAATGTCTCCACTTCTTTAATGCCTGAACTATAGCATAAAATTTCTGATCATAAATAGAATATTTCCTCTTGGCATCATTTAACTTCTCACTGAAATAAGCAACAGGTTTACCTTCTTGGCTCATAACAGCTCCTATTGCAGTACCACTAGCATCACAATCTACTTGAAACACCTTATTGAAATCTGGAAGTGCTAAAATAGGTTGTTCTGTAACTTTTCATTTCAACAACTGAAAACTCTTTTCTGCCCCATTAGTCCACTTAAACTCTTTTCTATCCCCTCTCATTGTTTCAGTCAAGGGTCCACAAATACTGCTAAAATTTCTGATAAACTTTCTCTAAAAGCTAGCCAAACAATGAAAAGATCTTACCTCAGTAGTACTCCTTGGATTAGGTCATTCAAGGATAGCCTGTACCTTCTCTGGGTCTATTTTTAGACCTTCTGCTGAAACTACAAATCCCAAATACACTAACTCTTTCTTCACAAAACTGCACTTCTTCAAATTAAATACAATTTCTCTTCTCTCAACTTCTCATATCATATGAATATGCATCATATGCTCATCCAATGTCTTACTAAAGATCAAAATATCATGTAGGTAAACAATGACAAACTTACCCAGATATTCTTTCAGAACTTCGTTCATGAGCCGCATGAAAGTGCTCGGTGCATTGGTTAGCCCAAAAGGCATGACTAACCACTCATATAGTCCTTCCTTTGTCTTGAAGGCAGTCTTCCATTCATCTCCTTCTCTGATCTGAATATGATGATATCCACTTTTCAGATCTATCTTTGAAAAATACACAGCTCTACTCAAACAGTCCATAATATCATCCATTCGTGGCAATGGAAACCTGTACTTGATTATGATCTTGTTTATTGCCCTAGAATCTATACACATCCTCCATTCTCCATTCTTCTTTGGTGCTAATACCACTGGTACAGCACAGGGACTCAGACTCTCACGGATCAATCTTTTTTGTAACAACTCATGTACCTGTCTGTTCAACTCTTCACTTTCCGCAGGTGTCATTCTGTGTGCTACCTTATTCGGCAAACTCGCTCCTATGATCAAGTCCATCTGATGACTGATCTTCCTCACTGGTGATAATCCATAAGGCACATTATCAGATACAATATCGTGAAACTCATTCAACAAATTTGTAACTTCTATAGGAACATCTTCTACTTCCTCTTTACTAGCTTTTGGAATTAAAGCAAAACATACATGCTCATGCCTCATACCATCTAGAAAATTTCTTCCATCAAAAAAAGTTATCCTTGCATTACCACATACCTTTTCTTCAGTCTCCTTCAATGGTTTTAGCTTATGTCGCACTCCATCCTTTGTCAGAGAATAGGTATTCGCACGACCATTATGTACAACACATCTGTCAAACTGCCATGGTCTACCCAACAACATATGACATGCATCCATAGATATGATATCACACAATACCTCATCTTGGTATTTGCCAATCTTGAACTTCACCAGATATTCTTCATTTACCATGACCTTGTGGTCATCCTGTACCCAGGCAATCCGATATGGATGTGGGTGTTTCTATCTCTTGAGCTTCAACTTTGTCACCATCTCTTCTGACACCAAATTGTCACTGCTTCCACTATCAATAATCACATCACAACATTTACCTTCACACTTGCACCTGGTGCGAAATAGGCTCCTCCTTTGCTCAGGTTCATTCTCACCACTCAATAGGACTCTTCTGTTAATCAACGTTTCTCCTCTTTCAGCATCTTCAGAATTTGATGATCTGACATCTTCATCTACATGTGCAACTCTGGCCTGGCCTTCATTTCTCTTGTCTGTTCTACCTTGGCATTGAGGACATTCAAATGCCCTATGACCTTCTTCTCCACAGTCAAAACATGTTCCACGGAAGCCTCCTCTTCCAGATCCTTGTCCTCTTCCTCTTCCTCTCTGATCTCTATTATTCTGATCCTGGAAGTGATTGGAATTATTTCCATGATGATTCTGACTGCTACTAGCCTCATCCTTCTTTTTCGGATCTTCATTTCAGCCACCATATGACCGTCCACTAGATCATCCACGGCGACCTCTTTCATTTTGCCTACTCTCAAACTTCTTGTTCAACTTTTCCTCTACTTTTAAGGAAAATTGGTATGCTTCCTCAATACTGCTCATTCGAACCAGATTCAACTCCTCTTGAATGCTTGGCCTTAACCCATTAAAGTATCGGGCAACTTTCTCCTTATCAGCTTCTGCATGGCCTGTTCTGATGAGAAGTCGATAGAAATCCTCTGTATACTCCTGAACAGATCTTCCTGCTTGCCTGAAACTCTGTATTTTATTTAGTAGGTCAAGCTCATAATCAACAGGAATGAACTGTCACTTTAATTTATCCAACATCCAATCCCATCTCATGATTTTCTCATTTCCTCTTCTATTTCGCTCCAACTGAATCTCTTGCCACCATATCTTCGCATGACCTTTCAGTCTGGCCTTCGCAAATTTGACCCTATCAGGATCCTCAACATCTTCATACTCAAAATATTCCTCACATTCATTGATCCAGTCGATCAATTCTTCTGGGTTAAGATTTCTAAAAAATGTAAGAACCTCAATCTTAGGTCTTTTCCCAATCTTAGAAATGGCCCGAAAAAGTCCTTCTTCCTCCTGGTTCACAATTTTGACTTCTCCTTCTTGATATTCTTCTTTAGCTTCATCCTCGCTTTCATCTCTGATATTAAGATTCATTCCTCTACGAATCTCTTCTTGCAAAGCTCATACTTATCTCTGCAGTTCTCTAACCTCAAGTGTTACAACACCAGCTCTTCCGCCACGTTCCCTTTGTGGAGGTATTTTTGCAATGCACGCTGAAACCCTAACCACGGTCCTGGTGCAAACTGCCTCACAGTCGGTGATCTATTTACACACTCAGGAACTCCTGCTCTTATACCACTTGATGAAGGGTGCTCCCCTTAATACCACAAACACATAACAGAAATAGAGAAACAATAATAATATGCAAGAAGAGAAAATTAGCTTCTTATTATCTCCACAAATTTGGAATTACAAACTTTCAGAATTACAATATGCAAAGCCACATGGGCATTCCCTTACAATATTCTGTAAGACAAAGCCTCGAACTATTACCCAGATCTACTACCCAGAACTATTATGAACTGCCTAAGACAATAATACAGCCTTCCTTATATAGGCAATTTTCCACCGCCTGGGAGGTTCCAGAATTTTAGCCAACAAGGCCGACCAAACTTAGAATTATTTTATTTTACATTTTATTACATCATAGTCAGCTCAAGATAGCGTATGAAACCCGAACAGAAATTTTGAAGAAAATTATTTTCCACCATTTTAGGTGGCCCAACTTCCGAAGACCATAAGTCATCACCAGTTGACCCGATCGGCTATTATAACCCTATTTCAGAAACACCACGAAGCGCTCTACAGGCTTGACTGGCGCAAGCACCTGTCACCCAATTTTTTGACCTCATTCGGGGCCTCTAAAGCCTTCAAAACTGAGTTCAAAGTTTCTGTACCCTGCTCCCAATACCAAAAATCTTCAATATCTTCCAATATACACTTGATCTGGCAATGAAACTTTACTGGCAGACTTATATAACCAAAATGAACATCCAAGAAAGAAATCAGATCATTCTGAGCACATACAAAAATTACCAAAAATAGTAAGTTTCCATAAATAGCAGCTCTGCACAAAATAACCCTTATTGAATATAAAAATAGAAATATTTTTGGGTGATGCAAGATTGCTCTTACACCCAGGATGCTCCTGCATCAGACACCCGGGGTAATTTAAGAAGTGACCCTGTCACAACTCAGGTGCGCAGAGGAAAACCAAGAGGGTTAACCTCCACCCTTGTTAGCCATGATGAATCTTCAACAGGTCATCCTTTCCACTTGACTAGATATTCTTCATATGTCCTGTTCCTTGTGCTTCTGCCAACATGACTGTCCAGTATATCTTCGATCTCTTTAGTGTCTGAACTAGTTGTTGGAATACTCCACTGTGCTGCTGTGATCGCATCTTCAACACCTCCTTCATGATATTCTGTCAAATCTGAAATGTTAAACACTGGTGAAATATGTAGCTCAATAGGCAATTTTACCTCATATGCATTTTCTGAATCATGTTTCTTCAGTATCTTACATGGTCCAAAGTTCTTCATTTTCAGCTTGTTATATGTACCAACTGAAAACTGTTCCTTCCGCAAATGAACCATGACTTCATCACCAACATGAAATTATTTATACCTCCTTTTCTCATCTGCCTTAGCCTTATACTACACGTTCATCTTGGTAATATGCTTTCTCACGTCCCCATGGATGTTCTTCAAGTATTCTGCAAAATCCTCAGCTTCAGCACTACTTATTTCTCCTTTATCTATCTTCCTTAATTCAGATGCATTTCTCGGACTACTTCCATATACAATCTGGAATGGTGATTTACCAATGCTCCTGTTGACAGAATTATTATATGCAAATTGCACCTGTGGTAAAATCAAATCCCATCCTGTTGGCTTATCTCCAACCAAACATCTCAGTAAATTTTCCAAACTCCTATTCACCACCTTTGTCTGTCCATCAGTCTATGGATGATGTGATAAACTGAACTTCAAATCTGTCTTCAACTTCTTCCACAATGTACGCCAGAAATATCCAACAAACTTAGTGTCCCGATCTGAAACTATGGTCTTTGGCAAACCATGAAGTTTCACTACTTCTCTAAAAAATAATTCTGCTACATGAACAGCATCATTAGTCTTCTTGCAGGGAATGAAATGTGCCATCTTTGAAAATCTATCAACCACCACAAAAATTGAATCATGTCTCCGCTGAGTCATCGGTATACCAAGAACAAAGTCCATGCTGATATCCTCCCAAGGCTTCTCTAGTATAGATAATTGCTGATACAACCATATATTCTGCTTCACTCCTTTCGCCATGTGACATACTCTGCAACTCTATACAAACTTCTTCACATCTTGCTGCAACTGTGGCCAATAATAATTCTCACTAACCAAACCAAGGGTTTTATCACGACCAAAATGTTCAGCCAATCCTCCGCTATGCTTCTCCTTGATGAGATTCTCCCTCATAGAACTTCATGGAATGCACAACTGACTCCATCTAAATAGCATATCATCCTGGATGATGAAATCCAGCCATTTTGTCCTGTCTAGAGTAACAGGTTCTGTACAAGCTTTCCAAACTTTACCAAAATCAAGATCCTCTGGATACAAATTCTTGAGTTCATTGAACCCAACCACTTCAATCTGCATTTTTGTCAACAATAGTTGCCTTCTACTAAGAGCATCTGCAACCCTATTAGACTTTCCACTCCTGTGTTTCAAAACAAATGTATAACTTTGCAAAACTCAACCCATTTCAAATGCCTTTGATTCAACTTTCTTTGACTATTCAAATATTGCAAAGCTTGATGATCAGTATACAAAACAAACTCTTTACGAAGTAGATAATGTCTCCACTTCTTTAATGCCTGAACTATAGCAAAAAATTTCTGATCATAAATAGAATATTTCCTCTTGGCATCATTTAACTTCTCACTGAAATAAGAAACAGGTTTACCTTCTTGGCTTATAATAGCTCCTATTGCAGTACCACTAGCATCACAATCTACTTGAAACAACTTATTAAAATCTGCAAGTGCTAAAACAGGTTGTTCTGTAACTTTTCATTTCAACAACTGAAAACTCTTTTCTGCCCCATTAGTCCACTTAAACTATTTTCTATCCCCTCTCATTATTTCAGTCAAGGGTCCACAAATACTGCTAAAATTTTTAATAAACTTTCTGTAAGAGCTAGCCAAACCATGAAAAGATCTTACCTCAGTAGCACTCCTTGGAGTAGGCCATTCAAGGATAGCCTGTACCTTCTCTGGGTCAATTTTTAGACCTTTTGCTGAAACTACAAATTCCAAATACACTAACTCTTTCTTCACAAAACTGCACTTCTTCAAATTAATCAATAATTTGTCTTCTCTCAACTTCTCAAATACCATACGAATATGCATCATATGCTCATCCAATGTCTTACTAAAGATCAAAATATCATCTAGGTAAACAATGACAAACTTACCTAGAAATTCTTTCAGAACCTCATTCATGAGCCGCATGAAAGTGCTCCGTGCATTGGTTATCCCAAAAGGCATGACTAACCACTCATATAGTCCTTCCTTTGTCTTGAAGGCAGTCTTCCATTCATCTCCTTCTCTGATCTGAATATGATGATATCCACTTTTCAGATCTATCTTTGAAAAATACACAACTCTACTCAAACAGTCCATAATATCATCCATTCGTGGCAATGGAAACGTGTACTTGATTATGATCTTGTTTATTGCCCTAGAATCTATACACATCCTCCATTCTCCATTCTTCTTTGGTGCTAATACCGGTGGTACAGAATAAGGACTCAGACTCTCACGGATCAATCTTTCTTGTAACAACTCATGTACCTATTTGTTCAACTCATCACTTTCCGCAGGTGTCATTCTGTGTGCTGCCTTATTCGGCAAACTCGCTCCTAGGATCAAGTCCATCTAATGACTGATCTTTCTAATTGGTGGTAATCCATCAGGCACATTATCGGATATAATATCGTAAAACTCATTCAACAAATTTGCAACTTCTATAGGAATATCTTCTACTTCCTCTTTACCAGCTTTTAGAATTAAAGCAAAACATACATGCTCATGCCTCATACCATTTAAAAAATTTCTTCCATCAACAAAAGTTATCTTTGCATTACCACATACTTTTTCTTCAGTCTCCTTCAATAGTTTTAGCTTATGTCGCACTCCATCTTTTGTCAGGGAATAGGTATTCGCATGACCATCATGTACAGCACATCTGTCAAACTGCCATGGTCTACCCAACAACATATGACATGCATCCATAGATATGATATCACACAATACCTCATCTTGGTATCTGCCAATCTTGAACTTCACCAGGCATTGTTCATTGACCATGACCTTATGGTCATCCTGTACCCAGGCAATCCGATATGGATGTGGGTGTTTCTGTCTCTTGAGCTTCAACTTTGTCACCATCTCTTCTGACACCAAATTGTCAGTGCTTCCACTATCAATAATCACATCACAACATTTACTTTCACACTTGCACTTGGTGCGAAACAGGCTCCTCCTTTGCTCAGGTTTATTCTCACCACTCAATAGGACTCTTCTGTTAATCAACGTTTCTCCTCTTTCAGCATCTTCAGAATTTGATGATCTGACATCTTCATCTACATGTGCAACTCTGACCTAGCCTTCATTTCTCCTGTCTATTCTACCTTCGTGCTGAGGACATTCAAATGCCCTATGACCTTCTTCTCCACAGTGAAAATATGTTCCACGGAAGCCTCCTCTTCCAGATCCTTGTCCTCTTCCTCTTCCTCTCTGATCTCTATTATTCTGATCATGGAAGTGATTGGAATTATTTTCATGCTGATTCTGACTGCTACTAGCCTCATCCTTCTTTTTCGGATCTTCATTTCGGCCACCATATGACCGTCCACCAAATCGTCCACCGCGACCTCTTCCATTTTGCCTGCTCTCGAACTTATTGTTTAGATTTTCCTCTACTTTTAGGGAAAATTGGTATGCCTCCTCAATACAACTCATTCGAACCAGATTTAACTCCTTCTGAATGTTTGGCCTTAACCCATTAATGTATCAGGCAACTTTCTCCTTATCAGCTTCTGCATGGCCTATTCTGATGAGAAGTCGATAGAACTCCTCTGTATACTCCTGAATAGATTTTTCTGCTTGCTTCAAACTCTGTATTTTCTTCAGTAGGTCAAGCTCATAATCAACAGGAATGAACTGTCGCTTCAATTTATCCACCATTCGATCCCATCTTATGATTTTCTCATTTCCCCTTCTATTTTGCTCCAACTGAATCTCTTGCCACCATATCTTCGCATGACCTTTTAGTCTGGCCTTTGCAAATTTGACCCTATCAACATCCTCAACATCTTCATACTCAAAATATTCCTCACATTCATTGATCCAGTCGATCAATTCTTCTGGGTTAAGATTTCCAGAAAATGTAGGAACCTCAATCTTAGGTCTTTTCCCAATCTTAGAAATGGCCCGAAAAAGTCTTTCTTCCTCCTGGTTGACAATTTTGACTTCTCCTTCTTGATATTCTTCTTCAGCTTCATCCTCGCTTTCATCTCTGACATTAAGATTCATTCCTCTACGAATCTCTTCTTGTAATGCTCGCACTTGTCTCTGCAGTTCCCTAACCTTAGGTGTTACAACATCAGTTCTTCCGCCACGTTCCCTTCGTGGAGGCATTTTTGCGATACACGCTAAAACCCTAATCATGGTCCTGGTGCAAACTACCTCATAGTCGGCGATCTATTTACACACTCAGGAACTCCTTCTCTGATACCACTTAATGAAGGGTGTTTCCCTTAATACCACAAACACGTAACAGAAATAGAGAAACAACAACAATATGCAAGAACAGAAAATTAGCTTCTTATTATCTCCACAAATGTGGAATTACAAACTTTCAGAATTACAATATGAAAAGCCACATGGGCATTCCCTTACAATATTCTGTAAGACAAAGCCTCGAACTATTACCCAGATCTACTATCCAGAACTATTCTGAGCTGCCTAAGATAATAATACAGTGTTCCTTATATAGACAATTTTCCACCGCATGGGAAGGTTCCAGAATTTTAGCCAACAAGGCCAACCAAACTTAGAATTATTTTATTTTACATTTTATTACATCATAGTTGGCTCAAGATAGCCTTTGAAACCCGAACAGAAATTTTGAAGTAAATTATTTTCCACCATTTCAGGTGGCGCAACTTTCAAAGACCATAAGTCATCACCAATTGACCCGATCGGCTATTATAACCCCATTTCAGAAATGCCACGAAGTGCTCTACAGGATTGATCAGCGCAAGTGCTTGTCACTCAAATTTTTGACCTCATCCCGACCCTCTAAAGCCTTCAAAACTGAGTTCAAAGTTTCTGTACCCTGCTACCAATACCGAAAATCTTTAATATCTTCCAATATACACTTGATCTGGCAATGAAACTTTACTGGTAGACTTATATGACCAAAATGAACCTCATAAAAAGAAATCAGATCGTTTTGAGCACATACAAAAAATACCAAAAATAGTAACTTTCCATAAATAGCAGCTCTGCACAAAATAACCCTTATTGAATATAAAAACATAAATATTTTTGGATGACGTAAGATTTCTCTTACACCCAAGATGTTCCTGCATCAGACACCCGGGGTAATTTGAGAAGTGACCCTGTCACGACTCAGGTGTGTAGACGAAAACCAAGATGGTTAACCTCCACCCTTGTTAGCCATGATGAATCTTCAACAGGTCATCTTTTCCACTTGACCATATATTTTTCATATGTCCTATTCCTTGTGCTTCTGCCAGCATGATTGTCTAGTATATCTTTGATTTTCTTAGTGTCTGAACTAGTTGCTGGAATACTCCATTGTGCTGCTGTGATCGCATCTTCAACACCTCCTTCATGATATTCTATCAGATCTGAAATGTTAAACACTGGTGAAATATGTAGCTCAGTAGGTAATTCTATCTCATATGCATTTCTTGAATCATGTTTCTTCAGTATCTTACATGATCCAAACTTCTTCATTTTCAGCTTGTTATATGTACCAATTGGAAACCGCTCCTTCCGCAAATGAACCATGACTTCATCACCAACCTGAAATTCCTTATACCTCCTTTTCTCATCTACCTTATCCTTATACTGTGTGTTCATCTTGGTAATATGCTTCCTCACCTCCTCATGGATGTTTTTCAAGTGTTTTGCAAAATCTTCAGCTTCAACACTACTTATTTCTCCTTTATCTATCTTCCTCAATTCAGATGCATTTCTTGGACTACTTCCATATACAATATGGAATGGTGATTTATCAGTGCTCCTGTTGACAGAATTATTGTATGCAAATTCTACCTGTGGTAAAATTAAATCCCATCCTGTTGGCTTATCTCCAACCAAACATCTCAACAAATTTTCCAAACTCCTATTCACCACCTCTGTTTGTCCATCAGTCTGTGGATGATGTGATGAACTAAACTTCAAATCTATCTTCAACTTCTTCCACAATATACACCAGAAATATCCAACAAACTTAGTGTCCCGATCTGAAACTATGGTCTTTGGCAAACCATGAAGTCTCACTACTTCTCTAAAAACAATTCTGCTACATGAACAACATCATTAGTCTTCTTGCAGGGAATGAAATATGCCATTTTGAAAATCTGTCAACCACCACAAAAATTGAATCATGTCCCTGCTGAGTCCTCGGTAAACCAAGAATAAAGTCCATGCTGATATCCTCCCAAGGCTTCTCTGGTACAGATAATGATTGATACAACCCTGTAGTCTGCTTCACTCCTTTCACCATCTGACATACTTTGCAACTCTCTACAAACTTCTTCACATCTTGCTGCAACTATGGCCAATAATAATTCTCACTAACGAAACCAAAGGTTTTATCATGACCAAAATGTCCAGCCAATCCTCCGCTATGCTTCTCCTTGATGAGATTCTCCCTCATAGAACTTTGTGGAATGCACAACTGACTCCCTTTGAATAGCATATCATCCTGGATGATGAAATTCAACCATTTTGTCCTTTCTAGAGTAACAGGTTCTATACAAGCTTTTTAAGCTTCACCAAAATTAGGATCATCTGGATACAAATTCTTGAGTTCCTTGAACCCAACCACTTCAATCTTCAT
Organism: Chamaecyparis obtusa; assembly: GCA_027943335.1. Lineage (NCBI taxonomy): Eukaryota > Viridiplantae > Streptophyta > Pinopsida > Cupressales > Cupressaceae > Chamaecyparis > Chamaecyparis obtusa. The sequence goes on along the minus strand of BSBK01004964.1, from coordinate 246,819 downwards.
TTCTGTCAACAATAGTTGCCTTCTGCTAAGAGCATCTGCAACCCTATTAGACTTTCCACTCCTGTGTTTCAAAACAAATGTATAACTTTGCAAAAACTCAACCTATTTCAAATGCCTTTGATTCAACTTTCCTTGACTATTCAAATATTGCAAAGCTTAATCATCAGTATACAAAACAAACTCCTTAAGAAGCAAATAATGTCTCCACTTCTTTAATGCCTGAATTATAACATAAAATTTTTGATCAAAAATAGAATATTTCCTCTTGGCATCATTTAACTACTCATTGAAATAAGCAACAAGTTTACCTTCTTGGCTCATAACAGCTCCTATTGCAGTACCACTACCATCACAATCTACTTGAAACACCTTATTGAAATCTGGAAGTGATAAAATAGGTTGTTCTGTAACTTTTCATTTCAACAACTGAAAACTCTTTTCTGCCTTATTAGTCCACTTAAACTCTTTTCTATCCCCTCTCATTGTTTCAGTCAAGGGTCCACAAATACTGCTAAAATTTCTGATAAACTTTCTGTAAAAGCTAGCCAAACAATGAAAAGATCTTACCTCAGTAGCACTCCTTGGAGTAGTCCATTCAAGGATAGCCTGTACCTTCTCTGGGTCCATTTTTAGACCTTCTACTAAAACTACAAATCCCAAATACACTAACTCTTTCTTCACAAAACTGTACTTATTCAAATTAATCAACAATTTCTCTTCTCTCAACTTCTCAAATACCATACAAATATGCATCATATGCTCATCCAATGTCTTACTAAAGATCAAAATATCATCTAGGTAAACAATGAAAAACTTACCTAGAAATTCTTTCAGAACTTCATTCATGAGCCGCATGAAAGTGCTCGGTGCATTAGTTAGCCCAAAAGGCATGACTAACCACTCATATAGTCCTTCCTTTGTCTTGAAGGCAGTCTTCCATTCATCTCTTTCTCTGATCCAAATATGATGATATCCACTTTTTAGATCTATCTTTAAAAAATACACAGCTCCACTCAAACAGTCCATAATATCATCCATTCGTGGCAATGGAAACCTGTACTTGATTGTAATCTTGTTTATTGATCTAGAATCTATACACATCCTCCATTCTCCATTCTTTTTTGGTGCTAATACCGCTGGTACAGCACAGGGACTCAGACTCTCACAGATCAATCTTTTTTGTAACAACTCATGTACCTGTTTGTTCAACTTCTCACTTTCCGCAGGTGTCATTCTGTGTGCTGCCTTATTCAGAAAACTCACTCCTGAGATCAAGTCCATCTGATGACTGATCTTCCTGACTGGTGGTAATCCATCAGGCACATTATCAGATACAATATCTTGAAACTTATTCAACAAATTTGCAACTTCTATAGGAATATCTTCTACTTCCTCTTTACCAGCTTTTAGAATTAAAGCAAAACATACATGCTCATGCCTCATACCATCCAAGAAATTTCTTCCATCAACAAAAGTTATCCTTGCATTACCACATACTTTTTCTTCAGTCTCCTTCAATGGTTTTAGCTTATGTCACACTCTATCCTTTGTCAGGGAATAGGTATTCGCACGACCATCATGTACAGCACATCTGTCAAACTGCCATGGTCTACCCAACAACATATGACATGCATCCATAGATATGATATCACACAATACCTCATTTTGGTATCCGCCAATCTTGAACTTCACCAGGCATTGTTCATTGACCATGACCTTGTGGTCATCCTGTACCCAAGCAATCCGATATAGATGTGGGTGTTTCTGTCTCTTTAGCTTCAACTTTGTCACCATCTCTTATGACACCAAATTGTCAGTGCTTCCACTATCAATAATCACATCACAATATTTACCCTCACACTTGCACCTGGTGCGAAACAGGCTCCTCCTTTGCTCAAGTTCATTCTCACCACTCAATAGGACTCTTCTGTTAATCAACGTTTCTCCTCTTTCAACATCTTCAAAATTTGATGATCTGGTATCTTCATCTACATGTGCAACTTTGGCCTGGCTTTTATTTCTCTTGTCTGTTCTTCCTTGGCGCTGAGGACATTCAAATGCCCTATGACTTTCTTCTCCCCAGTGAAAACATGTTCCACGGAAGCCTCCTCTTCCAGATCTTTGTCCTCTTCCTCTTCCTCTCTGATCTCTATTATTCTGATCATAGAAGCGATTGAAATTATTTCCACGCTAATTCTGACTGCTACCGGCCTCATCCTTCTTTTTTGGATCTTCATTTCGGCCACCATATGACCGTCCACTAGATCGTCCACCACAACCTCTTCTGTTTTGCCTACTCTCGAACTTCTTGTTCAGCTTTTCCTCTACTTTTAAGGAAAATTGGTATGCCTCCTCAATATTGCTCATTCGAACCAGATTCAACTCCTCTTGAATGCTTGGCCTTAACCCATTAAGGTATCGGGCAAATTTTTCATTATTAGCTTCTGCATGGCCTGATCTGATGAGAAGTCGATAGAACTCCTCTGTATACTCCTGAACAGATATTCCTGCTTGATTCAAACTCTGCATTTTCTTCAGTAGGTCAAGCTCATAATCAACAGGAATGAACTGTCGCTTCAATTTATCCACCATCCGATTCCATCTCGTGATTTTCTCCTTTCCCCTTCTATTTCACTCCAACTGAATCTCTTGCCACCATATCTTTGCATGACCTTTAAATCCCGCCTTCGCAAATTTGACCCTGTCAGGATCCTCAACATCTTCATACTCAAAATATTCCTCACATTCATTGATCCAGTCAATCAATTCTTCTGGGTTAAGATTTCCAGAAAATGTAGGAACCTCAATCTTAGGTCTTTTCTTAATCTTAAAAATGGCCCAAAAAAATCTTTCTTCCTCCTAGTTCACAATTTTGACTTCTCCTTCTTGATATTCTTCTTTAGCTTCATCCTCGCTTTCATCTCTGACATTAAGATTCATTTCTCTATGAATCTCTTCTTGCAATGCTCACACTTGTGTCTGCAGTTTTCTAACCTCAGGTGTTACAACACCAGCTCTTCCGCCACGTTCCCTTCGTGGAGGCCTTTTTGTGATGCACACTGAAACCTTAACCACTGTCCTGGTGCAAACGACCTCACAGTCGGCGATCTGTTTACACACTCAGGAACTCATGCTCTGATACCACTTGATGAAGGGTGCTCCCCTTAATACCACAAACACATAACAAAAATAAAGAAACAACAACAATATGCAAGAACAGAAAATTGGCTTCTTATTATCTCCACAAATTTGGAATTACAAACTTTCAAAATTACAATATGCAAAGCCACATGGGCATTCCCTTACAATATTCTGTAGGACAAAGCCTCGAACTATTACCCAGATCTACTACCCAGAACTATTCTGAACTGCCTAAGACAATAATATAGCCTTCATTATATAGGCAATTTTCCACCACCTTGGAAGGTTCCAGAATTTTAGCCAACAAGGCCAACCAAACTTAGAATTATTTTATTTTACATTTTATTACATCATAGTCGGCTCAAGATAGCATTTGAAATCCGAACAAAATTTTTGAAAAAAATTATTTTCTGCCATTTTAGCTGGCCCAACTTCCGAAGACCATAAGTCATCACTAGTTGACCCGATCGGCTATTATAACTCGATTTTGAAAATGCCACGAAACGCTCTACAGGCTTGACCGGTACAAGCACTTGTCACCCAAATTTTTGACCTCATCCGGGGCCTCTAAATCCTTCAAAACTGAGTTCAAAGTTTCTGTACCCTACTGCCAATATTGAAAATCTTTAATATCTTCCAATATACACTTGATCTGGCAATGAAACTTTACTAGCAGACTTATATGACTAAAATGAACCTGCAAGAAAAAAATCAGATCATTCTGAGCACATACAAAAATTACTAAAAATAGTAACTTTCCATAAATAGCAGCTCTGCACAAAATAACCCTTATTGAATATAAAAATAGAAATATTTTTGGGTGATGCAAGATTGCTCTTACACCCAGGATGCTCATACATCAGACACCCGGGGTAATTTGAGAAGTGACCCTGTCACGACTCAGGTGTGCAGAGGGAAACCAAGACGGTTAACCTCCACCCTTGTTAGCCATGATGAATCTTGAATAGGTCATCCTTTCCACTTGACCAGATATTCTTCATATGTCATGTTCCTTGTGCTTCTGCCAACACGACCGTCCAGTATATCTTCGATCTCCTTAGTGTCTGAACTAGTTGCTGGAATACTCCACTGTGCTGTTGTGATCACATCTTCAACACCTCCTTCATGATATTCTGTCATATCTAAAATGTTAAACACTGGTGAAATATGTAGCTCAGTAGGCAATTCTAGCTCATATGCATTTTCTGAATCATGTTTCTTCAGTATCTTACATGGTCCAAACTTCTTCATTTTCAGCTTGTTATATGTACCAACTAGAAACCGCTCCTTCCGCAAATGAACCATGACTTCATCACCAACCTAAAATTTTTTATACCTCATTTTCTCATCTGCCTTAGCCTTATACTATGCGTTCATCTTGGTAGTATGCTTCCTCACCTCCCTATGGATGTTCTTCAAGTGTTTTACAAAATCTTCAGCTTCAGCACTACTTATTTCTCCTTTATCTATCTTCCTCACTTCAGATGGATTTCTCGGACTACTTCCATATACAATCTAGAATGGTGATTTACCTGTGCTCCTATTGACAGAATTATTGTATGCAAATTCCACCTGTGGTAAAATCAAATCCCATCTTGTTAGCTTATCTCCAACCAAACATCTCAGCAAATTTTTTAAACTCCTATTCACCACCTTTGTCTGTCCATCAGTCTGTGGATGATGTGATGAACTGAACTTCAAATCTATCTTCAAATTCTTCCAAAATGTAGGCCAAAAATATTCAACAAACTTAGTGTCCCGATCTGAAACTATGGTCTTTGGCAAACCATGAAGTCTCACTACTTCTCTGAAAAACAATTCTGCTACATGAACAACATCATTAGTCTTCTTGCAGAGAATGAAATGTGCCATCTTTGAAAATCTGTCAACCACCATAAAAATTGAATCATGTCCCCGCTGAGTCATCAGTAAACCAAGAACAAAGTCCATGCTGATATCCTCCCAAGGCTTCTCTGGTATAGATAATGGCTGATACAACCTTGTATTCTACTTCACTCCTTTCGCCATTTGACCTACTCTGCAACTCTGTACAAATTTCTTCATATCTTCCTGTAACTGTGGCCAATAATAATTCTCACTAACCAAACCAAGAGTTTTATCACGACCAAAATGTCTAGCCAATCCTTTTCTATGCTTCTCCTTGATGAGATTCTCCCTCATATAACTTCATGGAATGCACAACTGACTCCCTCTGAATAGCATATCATCCTGGATGATGAAATCTAGCCATTTTGTCCTGTCTAGAGTAATAGGTTTTGTACAAACTTTCCAAGCTTCACCAAAATTAGGATCCTCTGGATACAAATTCTTGAGTTCATTGAACCCAACCACTTCAATCTGCATTTCTGTCAATAATAGTTTCCTTCTGCTAAGAGCATCTGCAACCCTATTAGACTTTCCACTCCTGTGTTTCAAAACAAATGTATAACTTTGCAAAAATTCAACCCATTTCAAATGCCTTTGATTCAACTTTCTTTGACTATTCAAATATTGCAAAGCTTGATGATCAGTATACAAAAGAAACTCCCTAGGAAGTAGATAATGTCTCCACTTTTTTAATGCCTGAACTATAGCATAAAATTTCTGATCATAAATAGAATATTTTCTCTTGGCATCATTTAACTTCTCACTGAAATAAGTAATAAGTTTACCTTCTTGGCTCATAACAGCTCCTATTGCAGTACCACTAGCATCACAATCTATTTGAAACACCTTATTGAAATTTGGAAGTGCTAAAATAGGTTGTTCTGTAGCTTTTCGTTTCAACAACTGAAAACTTTTTTCTGCCCCATTAGTCCACTTAAACTCTTTTCTATCCCCTCTCATTGTTTCAGTCAAGGGTCCACAAATACTGCTAAAATTTCTAATAAACTTTCTGTAAAAGCTAGTCAAACCATGAAAAGATCTTAGCTCAGTAGCACTCCTTGGAGTAGGCCATTCAAGGATAGCCTGTACCTTCTCTGGGTTTATTTTTAGACCTTCTGCTGAAACTACAAATCCCAAATACACTAACTCTTTCTTCACAAAACTGTAGTTATTCAAATTAATCAATAATTTCTCTTCTCTCAACTTCTCAAATACCATACGAATATGCATCATATGCTCATCCAATGTCTTACTAAAGATCAAAATATCATCTAGGTAAATAATGACAAACTTACCTAGAAATTCTTTCAAAACCTCGTTCATGAGCCACATGAAAGTGCTCGATGCATTGGTTAGCCCAAAAGGCATGACTAACCACTCATATAGTCCTTCCTTTGTCTTGAAGGTAGTCTTCCATTCATCTCCTTCTCTGATCCGAATATGATGATATCCACTTTTCAGATCTATCTTTGAAAAATACACAACTCCACTCAAACAGTCCATAATATCATCCATTCATGGCAATGGAAACCTGTACTTGATTGTGATCTTATTTATTGCCCTAGAATCTGTACACATTCTCCATTTTCCATTCTTCTTTGGTGTTAATACTGCTGGTACAGCACAGGGACTCAGACTCTCACGGATCAATCCTTTTTGTAACAATTCATGTACCTGTCTGTTCAACTCCTCACTTTCCGCAGGTGTCATTCTGTGTGCTGCCTTATTCGGCAAACTCACTCATGGGATCAAGTCCATCTGATGACTGATCTTCCTCACTAGTGGTAATCCATCAGGCACATTATTGGATACAATATCCTGAAACTCATTCAACAAATTTGCAACTTCTATAAGAACATCTTCTACTTCCTCTTTACCAGCTTTTGGAATTAAAGCAAAACATACATGCTCATGCCTCATACCATCTAGGAAATTTTTTCCATCAACAAAAGTTATCCTTGCATAACTACATACCTTTTCTTTAGTCTCCTTCAATAGTTTTAGCTTATGTCGCAATCCATCCTTTGCCAGGGAATAGGTATTCACACTACCATCATGTACAACACATCTGTCAAACTGCCATGGTCTACCCAACAACATATGACGTGCATCCATAGATATGATATCACACAATACCTCATCTTGGTATCCGCCAATCTTGAACTTCACATGGTATTGTTCGTTGACCATGACCTTGTGGTCATCCTGTACCCAGGCAATCCGATATGGATGTGGGTGTTTTTGTCTCTTGAGCTTCAACTTTGTCACCATCTCTTCTGACACCAAATTGTCAGTGCTTCCACTATCAATAATCACATCACAACATTTACCTTCACACTTGCACCTGGTGCGAAACAGGCTCCTCCTTTGGTCAGGTTCATTCTCACCACTCAAGAGGACTCTTCTGTTAATCAATATTTCTCCTTTTTCAGCATTTTCAAAATTTGATGATCTGGCATCTTCATCTACATGTGCAACTCTGGCCTGGCCTTCATTTCTCCTGTCTAGTCTGCATTGGCGCTAAGGACATTCAAATGTCCTATGACCTTCTTTTCCATAGTGAAAATATATTCCACGGAAGCCTCCTCTTCCAGATCCTTTTCCTCTTCCTCTTCCTCTCTGATCTCTATTATTCTGATCCTAGAAGTGATTGGAATTATTTCCATGCTAATTCTGACTGCTACTAGCCTCATCCTTCTTTTTCGGATCTTCATTTCGGCCACCATATGAACGTCCACCAGATCGTCCACCGCGACCTCTTCCATTTTGCCTGCTCTTGAACTTCTTGTTCAGCTTTTCCTCTACTTTTAGGGAAAATTGGTATGCCTCCTCAATACTGCTCATTCAAACCAGATTTGACTCCTGAATGCTTGGCCTTAACCCATTAAGGTATCGAAAAACTTTCTCCTTATCAACTTCTGCATGGCCTCTTCTGATGAGAAGTCGATAGAACTCCTCTGTATACTCCTAAATAGATATTCCTACTTGATTCAAACTCTGCATTTTCTTCAGTAGGTCAAGCTCATAATCAATAGGAATGAACTGTCGCTTCAATTTATCCATCATCTGATCCCATCTCGTGATTTTCTCCTTTCCCCTTCTATTTCGCTCCAACTGAATCTCTTGCCACCATATCTTCGTATGACCTTTCAGTCTGGCCTTCGCAAATTTGACCCTATCAGGATCCTCAACATCTTCATACTCAAAATATTCCTCACATTCATTGATCCAGTCGATCAATTCTTCTGGGTTAAGATTTCCAAAAAATATAGGAACCTCAATCTTAGGTCTTTTTCCAATCTTAGAAATGGCCCGAAAAAGTCTTTCTTCCTCCTGGTTCACAATTTCGACTTCTCCTTCTTGATATTCTTCTTAAGCTTCATCCTCGCTTTCATTTCTGACATTAAGATTCATTCCTCTATGAATCTCTTCTTGCAATGCTCGCACTTGTCTCTACAGTTCCCTAATCTCAGGTGTTACAACACCAGCTCTTCCGCCACGTTCCCTTCATTGAGGTATTTTTGTGATGCACGCTAAAATCTTAACCACGGTCTTTGTGCAAACTGCCTCACAGTCGGTGATCTATTTACACACTTAGGAGCTCCTGCTCTGATAACACTTGATGAAGGGTGCTCCCCTTAATACCACAAACACATAATAGAAATAGAGAAACAATAACAATATGCAAGAATAAAAAGTTGGCTTCTTATTATCTCCACAAATGTGGAATTACAAACTTTTAGAATTACAATATGCAAAGCCACATGGGCATTCCCTTACAATATTTTGTAGGACAAACCCTTGAACTATTACCCAGATCTACTACCCAGAACTATTCTGAACTGCCTAAGACAATAATACAGCCTTCCTTATATAGGTAATTTTCCACCGCCTGGGAAGGTTCCAGAATTTTAGCCAACAAGGCCGACCAAACTTAGAATTATTTTATTTTACATTTTATTACATCATAGTTGGCTCAAGATAGCCTTTGAAACCCGAATAGAAATTTTGAAAAAAATTATTTTTCGCCATTACAGGTGGCCCAACTTCCGAAGACCATAAGTCATCACCAGTTGACCCGATCGGCTATTATAACCCCATTTCAGAAATGCCACAAAGCGCTCTACAGGCTTGATCGGTGCAAGCACCTGTCACCCAAATTTTTGACCTCATCCGGAGCCTCTAAAGCCTTCAAAACTAAGTTCAAAGTTTCTGTACCCTACTGCCAATACCGAAAATCTTCAATATCTTCCAATATACACTTGATCTGGCAATGAAACTTTACTGGCAGACTTATATGACCAAAATGAACCTCCAAGAAATAAATCAGATCATTCTGAGCACATACAAAAATTATCAAAAATAGTAACTTTCCATAAATAGCAGCTCTGCACAAAATAACCCTTATTGAAAATAAAAATAGAAATATTTTTGGGTGATGCAAGATTGCTCTTACACCCAGGATGCTCCTGAATCAAAGAGATTTCTCAAATCACTACAGACATGGTCACTCAAGCTAGAGGCAATTACAATTTGAGAAATAAGATTGTTGGAAATGCAGCTGGTAAACCAGGCAGTATGTTCATCAAAAGGACAGAAAATAGTGTACAACAACATGAAGAAAAGGGCAAGGGTGCTTGTGTTGTTGACCAAGTGAAGGTAAAAAAGAAAATTATGCCTGTTACAACACCTAGGAACAAAGCAAAGACATCAGATGTGGTTGTTCCTACCTTTTAGAAGGAAGAGGAATCCTCTCTCAGGGACAAATCTGATTTCACAAAAGATAAAGTTGTCACTATTTTTTATGAAGACATGAATAGCTAGAAGTATGTTTGAATAGATATGTCTAAGTTGCTTTCACAAATCACTATCAAGGTTCCACTTTTGGAAATGATGAGAATAGAAGAACACAAGGTCAAGGCCTTGAATTGGGTGAATGGTGTTTCTTCTACAGGAATCCAGGAGGTGAATAGAAATGACAAGCATGTGACTTCCTTGGAAGACACACTTGATAGTAAGAGTGAAGAAATTGTTTCTAAGATTCCTCAAATCTTCTTGGATACAAATATTGTAAACAATGCAATAGGGACAGTTGATCCTTTCTTTTTGTCCCTTGAGATTGATGGTAAAATATTGAAGAACTGCATGATTGATTCTGGAGCATCAAACACTGTCATGCCTGCAGAGATCATGAAATCATTAGGACTGAAGGTTGATATACCTCATGGGAGATGCCAAGCTATGGACTCAAGAGAAGTGCTGGTTATTGGTACCATTAAGGCTCTGCCTTATAAATTAGCTGCATTTCCTAACAAATAGTTGACTATGAGTGTTCTTGTAGTTGACATTCCTCCTCAATATGGAATGTTGTTATCTAGAAAGTGGAGTGCCTCCATGGGAGGAAGTATTCAATGTGACTTGTCCTTTGCCACTTTTGACATTGAAGGAGAGAATGTGAAGGTGTCAAGGGAAGCTAGCACTCCACATATGATTGAGGAGAATGAAAAGGATAACATGAATTCTTTTGTTGACAGTGACATTGGTTCATTCCAAGTTCAGAGAAATGAGATGTAGGAGAAGGTCAGGCCTATCCTTTTGACTAATGATGAGAGTAACATGGCAGAGGGTAATGTCTTATGGACATTATATTTTGATGGAGCAAGTTCTAGAGAAGGTGCTCGAGCAGGAGTATTGTTGGTATCCTCGAGTGGTAAGACTTTTAAGTTTTCTTTCACTCTCTTGTTTCCTTGCACAAACAATGTTGCAGAGTATGAGGCCCTATTGATTGGTTTGAGACAAGCATCAAAACATGGGATCAAACATCTTAGGGTGATTGGTGATTCTGAGTTAATAGTATCTTAGATTAGATCAAAGTATGCATTAAAGAATCTAAGGCTGAAATAATATAGGAATGCTGTATGGGATGAAATTAAATGTTTCAGTGCATTTGGTATTGATTGGGTGGATAGAAGCCAGAATAGGATGGCGAATTTACTAGCAAACATAGCCTTAAGGCTAGAGGATGTTACCTTTGTGGGGATATCCAGAATTGAGTGTAAGTCCAGGCCTTCTATTCCAGATAATGTTGAGAATTGGTAAGTATTCTCTGATGATCAGGATATATTGAGGTTCTTGTAGTGTGAGTCTCACTTTGATGGTCAGGAAATGGACTTCAGCACTTATGTAGATAGTAAAGATGGAAAAGAGAGTATCCTTGGGAAGGAGGTACTACAACTAAAGTCAAATAGGATCCCAAGGGGATTGGTTTCTCTTGAGAGAGAATTTGATGATAAAGAGAGGGCTTGTGTAGCTAGACTTGCTGACAAGGTAAGTGATTTGGAGGAGGTGAATCTAGGGACAAGCCAAGAACCAAGGAATGTTTACATAGGTAAATATTTATCTCAAAGAACTAGAAGAAATCTGATTGATCTTCTCAAAAAATTTAGACATGTCTTTGCATGGTCTTATGAAGATTTGAAGGCATATAGAGAAGATCTCTTTCAACATGAGATACCATTAAAGGAAGGAACTAAACCCTTTAGGCAGAAATTAAGGCCTGTGAACCCTACTTTGGCATCGAAAATGCAAGATGAACTCAAAAAGATGATGGATGCTGGTATTATAAAGCCTGTTAGACATTCTACTTGGGTGTCAAATTTGGTTCCAGTCAGAAAAAAGAATGGTGACATTAGGCTGTGTGTTGATTTTAGAAATCTGAATGTCAATTCTTTGAAAGACAACTATGGTCTCCCTAATATGGAAAACATGCTGCAAAGAGTCACTGGATCAAAGTTAATGTCCATGATGGATGGTTTCTCTGGTTATAATTAGGTCATGGTCAAGGAGTCAGAACAATTCAAGACTGCATTCACCACTCCTTGGGGAACATATGTTTATGTTAGGATGCCTTTTGGCCTGACAAATGCAGGAGCAACTTTTCAGAGGGCTATGGATGTAGCTTTTTCTGATTTCATAAACAAGTTTTTAGTGGTATACCAGGATGATCTTAGAACATATTCAGAAAAGGAGGATCAGCATTGTGAGCATCTAGAAAAGATTTTCATCAGAGCTCTGGAGTATGGGATTTCTTTGAATCCAAAGAAGTGTTCTTTTGGTGTTATAGAAGGCAAACTCTTAGGACATGTTGTGTCTAGGGATGGAGTGAGAATTGATCCTGAAAGGGTTATGACAATAGACAAGCTTTCACCACCAAGAAATGTCAAAGGAGTACAGTCTTTTTTTGGGCAGGTAAATTTTCTAAGAAGATTTTTTTACAAATTTTGCAAAAATTTGTATTCCCATCTCTAGAATGTTGAAAAAAGATGCAAAGGTAGAATGGAATGAAGAAGCAGATGAATCTTTCAGAAGTATCAAATAGGCCATTAAAGATGCCCCTATTTTGAGGACCCCTGATTATGGTAAGCCCATGCAGATTTTCTCTTTTGCTTCTTATCATACAGTTGCAGTAGTCTTATTACAAAAGAATTCAGATGGATATGAGCAACCTATCTCATTTTTTAGCAAGTCTTTACATGCAGCAGAATTGAAATATGATATCACTGAGAAATAGGCTTATGCCTTAGTCAAAGCAGTCAAGGCTTTTAGGTGTTATCTTGTGGGAGCCAGGGTGGTTGCTTATGTTCCTAATGCTGCTATCAAGGATATTCTAGTGCAACAAGAGGTCTCAAGTAAGAGACGTAGATGGATCAACAGGATCCAAGAATTCAATTTAGACATCCAGATTACAAAATTCGTAAGAGGCCTAGGCCTTGCAAAGTTGATGGCACAAAGTAATCTGATTGCTAATCATGTGAATATGCTAGAGGAGGAAGAGAGGCCATATATTTGTGATATGGATTACTGTGATTGGTATAAAGATGTCATCAATTACTTGCAAAAATTGTTTCTTCCCCCTGACATGAATGAAAATAAGAGGAGGACTATCAAGTTACAGTTAGCAAGGTATGCCATTATCCATGGTGAGTTGTGGTGGAGAAGCAATGAAGGAGTATTGCTGAAATGTGTGGATCATGAAAGATCTAAGACTCTATTGGAAGAAATGCATCAAGGTGTGTGTGGAGGACACTATATGGGAAAGACCACAGCCCACAAGATTCTCAGGTTTGGATTTTGGTGGCCTACAGTTTTTAAGGACACACATCAGTTTGTGAAGAAATGTGATGCATGCCAGAGATTTGTAGGAAAGTTAAAATTCAATGAGAATTTTCCACTCAAGCCTGTCTTAGCTCAGTCTCCATTTCAGAGGTGGGGTATTGATTTCATAGGTGAGATTCCAAACAAGTCTAGTGGTGGGCATTCCTACATACTAGTGGTGACAAACTATTTCACTAAATGGGTTGAAGCTATTCCCACTAGGAGGGCCACTAGTAAAGTAGTAATTGATTTTGTAATGTAGAATATTCTCACTAGATTTGGTTGTCCAGAAACAATAGTGGTAGAAAATGCGATGTGTTTTAGATCTCAAGAGTTTGGTGATTTTTGTCAGCAATATGGGATACACATTTCATTTTCTTCTCCATACCATCCACAAGGGAATGGCCAGGCTGAGTCCAGTAATAAAAGCTTGATAAAGATCCTCAAAAGGGTGTTGGATAGAAATAAGAAATCATGGGACTCAAAGTTATGGTGGGCATTGTGGGCTGACAGAGTGACTATAAAGAAGGCCATAGGTTGTGCCCCATTTGATCTAGTCTACAGGATTGGAGCTAGGTTACCTCAGAACAATCTATTGCAAATGTATAAATTCATCTAGGCATATGATGAAGACTTAGATGATGAGATGAGGCTAAGGATGAATGAGTTAATCCAGTTGGAGGAGGTAAGAAGGGATGCACATGAGAAAAATGAAAATTTGCAGCGATAGTGTAAAAATTTGTTTGACAAGAGAGCAACTCAGAGGAGTTTTGAAATTGATGATCTGGTCCTGATGTGGAATGCCAGATTAGAGGATAAGGGACGACATGGTAATTTTGATCCTATTTGGTTGGGCCCTTATCTGATTGAGAGCAAGTGGGGAGTTGATTCATATATTCTGAAAGATCTAACTGGTGGCACTTTGGAATTGCCTGTTCATGGACAATTCCTAAAGTTTTACTTCTCTTGAAGTATCTTTTTCCATGAGCAGTAGTTAGGCTTCTTCCCTAGGTCTCTTAGGGTTGTTTTTGGTTCAAAATTTTATGGTCTGCTCTTCCAGTAGATTCTGTTTCCTCATTGTATCTGTAGGAGATACATGTCCCCAGAAAGAGCCACTATTAGGCCATTTTTCCAGTCATTGCAAAATCTTGTAAAATTGGCCTCTCCCTTGCATGATTTTGTTAAGTGTCCTGCCCATGCTTTTTAGTGTTGTCACCTTGCTTCAGCCCATGTCACGTCTCTTACTTTGCAAAACCCAGAAATATTTCCATTTTCTAAGGTCCGCGGGAGCAAACTTTAAAAATTTTGCCATAGTGTCGAAAACATGTAGTGTTTTCAAAAACTTGTGTTGTTTTCAACTTCCCTGTTACCTTTCAGTCTATTGAAAATTCCTATGTGTTTTTGATCATTTGCCGAAAACCTGCGTTGTTTTTGACCCTTTGCCTTAAGCTTTATGCACTTGTCCTTTGGTGCCGAAAACTTTGTGTGTTTTCAACTTTGTCTTAACTGCGCAGGTCTGACATTGGTGGTGGGTCTAGCTTCTTCCCTATTGGCTATCGCATGGCCACATGTCAGACTTTTTTGACATGTGATCATGCGACCGCTTGCCACCTAGCCATGTGGGTCCCAGTCTTGTGCAGCTGCCTGGCGGTTTACTTCTCTAACTGCGCAAGTGCGATGGTGGTGGGACCTAGTTTTTAGATTGGGTAGAGGATTCTGACATGTCAGAGGATCAACAGTTGTCATTAAAGTGCAAAGGATGTGTCAGGGGCATATGCTTTTGGGACAACCGTCTGATCCTCCGAAGGGGTGGTTGCAGTTTGGTGATCACAGTTTGGTGGTCAAATGCAGTGATGTGGTAGCTTCCTATTGGCTGTCACATGATCGCATAGCTTTTCTCTCGTCTATGCGATCATGCGACCAGGTGACATGTGTCCTTGGCAGTGTGGTGGCGGTTGCAGTACCCCTTGCAGTTTTACTGGCAGTTAAAGGGCGGGTTGTCGCATGGTCACATAGCCCATTTTTGGCCTATGCAATCATGCAAAAAACCAATTGTGGTAATGATTGTAGTGTTGTTAACCAATGGCGGCTAATGTTTATGAGCTGTCGCATGTTCGCATAACCCATTTCTAGGTTATGCGATCATGCGACAACGGTCTTGGCAGTGGCTTTTGCGGCAAGATTAAGATCTGTGAGGTGTCACATGTTCACATAGCCCGTTCTCAAGCTATGCAATCATGTGACTAACCATTTGTTTGTCATGATTGTGGGGGTGATATGGCCGAAGACTTTGTAGAAGATTTGGGCCTCATTGTCAACTGTGGTTAAGAGTCCGGGGTCACATGATCACAAGGGCTATCTTTTAGTCATGCGATCATGCGACCAAGCATGATATGTTGTCTGAATTCCTGTGGTAGTGAAACTCATGATAGCGCGGTTGTGCGACTGGGGGCAAAAAGTTTGAGAACATAGATCCCGCGAAATGCATGATAGTTGTTGCAGTTTGAAGTTTGAATTTCTGAGAGATAGGGGGTACCATTTTATGGAATTGAATGCAAAATTGACCCTATTCGGTGAGAAGTGACTGGCAAGCTAATTGCAGTGTGGTCCAAGGTGCTTGGTGGGTGTTTGTAGAGGTGAATTTGTACCTGGTGCCATGTGGTTTTGAGCTCGAGAAGTGTTTGCAGCTAGTGGATTTTGACTGTTTTGAGCTTGCATTGTCGTGGCTCGACCCCTATCTTGTCTGGTGTTTATTTCTTGGGGTTAGGTGATTTTGAATTTCAAATGATCGTGCTTGCATTGTAACCCTGGTATAAAGGGATTTTTATGATCATTTGGTAGCATGGGGAGTTAGATTTTAAAACTTTTTCGGTTGTGAGTTTTTTGCCCAGTCAGGATTGTAACATTTTGGCATTTGGTATTTTGTTGATGATAGAGAAAAATTTGTAGGTCTAAGCTGTAATTTGCAAGCTTGGCTCTTTTGGTCTGATTGTTTATACTTAAGGATTCCTCATACTTAATACAAATATAGGACTCTTATCTCTCCTTTGTGTCAACTTCGATAGATTCTAAACTTTCTAGTTCTCTGCATATTGTTTTGTGTATGTGTCTTCATTCTTCAGTTCTAATCAAGGATTAGATTAAATTATGCTTTAGATGGGACATAGGTCTATCTTGTTGTCTATGTAAGGATATCTCATAAGTAGTGAAGGGGATTGTAGGTGTGTTTATGGCTTGGAATCTCAGCTATTGTCTGGTGTGTGTAGCATTCTTGTTCTAGGAGATCTTGCCCAATGGATGAGGCATTGGCCTAAATGATTATCTCTTTATCAACAGATACTGATTGCTGTTGTTATGATTAAAACACATAAAATAAGAACCATTCTTTAAGTTTTCAACATTTGGTTGTCTGTATTCCTACCCCATAGCAATGGAGAGTCAATGAGTGTGTGGTTAACATTCAGTACTTTCTTGCTATCCATTTATCTATTTTTCAAACCTAGTTCTTGGTGTATGAAGTCTATTTTATACTAGGTTAGGTGCACCCACCTTGGTCTTGCAGAACTAGAAGCAGAAGAGGGAAGTCTTGTCCCTAGAGTTGGTCCAATTACCCTAAGACCTCTTTCCATTTTGGAGCTAACCATTCTTAAAATCCTCTGAGGGTACACTGGCAGCTTGTTAGAGCATAAGCGTCATTTTGGACACCAACAAGATGGCGACTTTGCTAGGGAAGTGTTATGCATGTTCATCTTAACCAGTAGGTCATCATTGGAAAACAAGGTTATCCTTGTCCCTTGTCTCTCTAATACACTTGGGTGGCGACTCAAAAATCTTGGTAGCAGTCCTGGTCAATGATTTGTTTTGTAAAGATGAGTTATAGAGGTTCCAGATCTCGGAGAAAGAAGCCTCTTGAAGATATAATGGAAGAAGGCATTCCAAGTACTTCAAGGCCTAGTCAGACAAGGGGAGGAAAGAAAAGAAGAGGTGTTTCTTAGACTTGGAGAAACAAGAAAGATACCAGACAAGAAACCCATGCCAGGCCTAGTCAAGAGGAGGACAATTCAAAATATGAAGAGGCTGCTGTTGACTTGGGATTGAATCAGTATGAAGATGAAATTCAAGTGGGAGATGATGAGTTAGACACTACACTCCTTGAATCAGAAGAGATCTTTGAGGAGGTCTATGAACTAGAAAGAAGAGTTCAAGAGTAGCTTACCATTAGGTAGCAGAGAGAAAAGGATAAAGAAGATAAAGTAAGACAAGCCATGATAAGGGCCGATCAGCTAAAAAGGCAGTTAATGGATATTGATATTCAAAAACTCTAGGTTAATTTTGATTGCAATTTGGGTATTTTTGGGTTTTGAACTTTCAAATTATATGTATATGTAGATGTATCCATTGGTATTCTTATTACAATTGTAACTAGGGTTTATGTATATGTAATTTTTTTCTCTTTGATTTTTTATAAGTATAAATAGGTACATACTTCGTATTTTATCAAATAAATAAAGAATTTATGAACAACTAAAAAATAATATATAATATATAAATATAAATAAATTTATGAAAATAAAAAATTAAACAAAGAGTGATAAAAATATATCTTAGTAAATGGTTTTGAAAAAATATTAATAATATTTGAAAAAATTATATTTTTTTAAAATATTTGGTTGGGAGCACATTGGATTAGTGAAGTTTGGTAAAACAAAATTACGAGCACCTAACCAACACACTAAGTGGTGGATCCCAATATTTAAAACAAATATAACTTATAATTTTGAAGTAAATTTGATATATATTTATATGTATTTGTATTCATGTTTTTTAATATAAATTTATCTATAAATATATCAATCATTTTTATTTTTAGTTTTAAATACTAGACCAAAAAATTATATTGTCCAATTCTAGTCAAGAGCACACATAAAAGGAATTGGAGGAAAATATAAAAACCTTTCAACTCTGAATCATCCAAAGTAGTTTAACGAGGGAAAAGCCCTATAAAAACAAGCTTAGATGAGCATAGCCAAGAAAGAGAATTAAAACTAGAAATAGAAAATAGAAACACCGTCAAGAGCCTAGAGAAGTGGTAGATGGAAGTGGAGGGTCTTTCTCATCTTTCTTTTCTCTCGATCCTGAGACCTAAGTTGGATTTGGGTCTATTAGTGTCCAATCATCAGCATTATCGTCATCCTCATTTTTATTTCTACTTGGAGAGATGTCCATGGATAACAATGGGGAACCCTTTCCAAAAGAGAGCCATCTTGAACCCTAACCATTCGGTCATCCAATGGTGGGATCTGATGGCCAAGTGTGTGCTACTAAAGATCACCTATTAGAAAAGGAACCTTAGAGGCAAGGAAGCGCAACAGAACAGTTAGGATAATAAATGTAGGAGGGAGACTAGTCACAAGGAGGCTGAGAAGGAGAGTCAGCCTTCCTATTGGAACCACTTCTACTTTGACATCCCACACGGGAGGTGGAAGGAGCACTTGTAGTTGAGGCTTATAGAGGAACTCTAGCTACAATGCATGTAGAATCTCCCTAGTGTTGAAGAAGCTCATGTAAACGAGAAACTGCTTGAACTTGAATTTGAAGTATTATATTATTGAAAATACTAGGTTTGGAAAATGAGGACACTTTTGTATTAATTAAATTGTTACCAACTAGTAAAAAATTTTGTTCTTTCGAAATAGTAAATTGAATGTCTACTCTAAATATGTGCCATATTTGTAGGAACATAAAAGAGTTGAAGTTTTCTTTCCTAGAAGGATCATTGGCCACATAAACATGGCTAGATGAAATGGAGAGAAAAAATATGAATCCAAACCCAATAAGTTTTTTCGCTACAAGAAAACCAAAAAGATGAAGAAAATACTCTAGCTGGTCGAAAAAAGAACAATGAGGATATGGAATACCCAAATGATGGAGGCTTGTACCCAAAGGTAACCCTTGAAATAGAAGATAATAAAAATGTGCAATTTTGGGCTCTATAATGCTAGACACAACAGTAATAAAATACAATCTCCATAAAGAATGTTAGGATTGCACATACCACCTCTAGTTTAAAATCTCACTCGTATACTATCCTTGGATACTATCTAACAAAAGAAGTATTTGGGTACATCTTCAATCTTTTCACTAGGGTGAAAAATAAGTGATGCCAATTTTGTGCATAAGTTCTCATGGAAAAATGGAAACTAGTAACTCAAATGTGTCTTGGTCTTGAGAGGTAAGAAAAAAATTAGACCAAGAATCCTCCAACTTGAGGAGACAATTTTTTTCCCTACAAAAAAGATCATGTGGAGTGTGAAGTCCATGTTGATCTAAACGTAGAGCATGAAGACCCAAAACTTTGGCCAAGGGAACTCCTTTCATCCTAATTAAAGATGTCTAGTAGAGATTCTATTGATTAAATGAGAAGCCATCACAAAATCTATATCTATGTCATCTAAGCCAAGGTTTAATAGCCTCCCATGCATGTTATATTCTCTTTACCACAATGAACCCTAAATTTTCATTGGCTCTCTCTTCAGAAATAGAGTATGGAAGAACAAATCTCGCTAGGATGGTCAGTGCAAAGGATATATGGAGAAGATGAAATGTATCAAGAGAACTTTACAAGATTCATCTCATGGGATACTATGAAATATCAATTTAGCGGAAAGAGCTTGACCTTTCCTATGTAGAAATGATGCATATCCCTCCAAAATGTTGAGGAAGACAAAAATACTCCCATATAACATGGTGGAAACCATGGTTTTGAGTTTTGAAGGCCCATAAGAAATCTCTAAGCATATAGTCTAAATTGGCATATGCTGGTTTAGAAGGAGACCAGGTTGAAGAGTAATAGACATATGTGGATGCCAAAATATTTGAACAAACCTGAAATTTTACGATGAAAGAGAAATATTTGGTAATCCAATATGTCAACTTCCTCTTGAGATTTGATAGTACCACATTCCATGGTTCTATAGAAAAACTGTGAAAAGAAAAAGGAATTACCAAGAAGTGGAAAAACCTAACAATGCTGAATCTATTTCCAGTCATATTGCCAAATCGATTGAGGTGGTGGAAGAAAATAATGGTGACAATAGTGAGTAAAGAGTCATCTACAAAATGGACATTGACAAGCTGGGATGAGGAGTTGGATGAAAATATCCCATGAACTCATCATGCTAAAATAGTTGATCCAAGTAAGTAACCAAAAACCTCAGAACCTAAGACATGAAAAAAAGATGCAAGAGGATATCCTTGACAGATAGATATATGGAAGGAAAAGTGGTAGAGAAAAGGATATTAATGGTAATGTAGGCATTGGCATTTGCAAAGAGAATTCTCATACAAGAAATAAAAAGAGGACCAAAACCTAAAGAAGACAAAATAGAAAGGTTAAAATACCATTCAATATATTCACGTGCCTTGGCAAAATCTATTTTCATGAAAATTGTAGGTTGGCTAGATTGAAGGGCCCATTCCATATCATCCCAAATAGAAATAATATTATCAAGGATGAATATGGATTGAATAAATCCATCCTATTTGGGGTGGATTTTTTTGAGGAGGCTGATGGAAATATTTTAATGGCAAAACCTTTTCTATTATTTTATATGAAATATTGAGCAAAGTGATGGTGTGCCAGTTACAAACATCCTCTAGGTCAAAAATTTTAATTGTTAATTTAATGTTTCCTTTATTTATGTCAATTCCTAAAGTTCTATCTTGTAGAGATTCTAAATAATAATTGTGGAGGCTAGATCCTACACAATCCCATAAGGCTTTGTAAAATTCAGAGGGAAAACCATCACAACTTGGGGATTTATCATCATCCATTGAGAATGTGGCCTCGATAAGGTCTTGAAGAGACAATGTCTTCTCATAGAAATCTCTTTGGGAGTGAGAGAGATGATTCAGGACAAAAGATCTAATAAAAAAGTCCAAATCCTTCTATGAGGCTAGAGGGGGATCCTAGGCTATGAAAAATTACTTGTAATGAGTACCAAAATCTTGGAGAATGTCTGGAAGCTCTGTTAGAACTGAATTTCCATGTTTGATCCTTTTAACACCAAAGGTGGAATGTCGTGGGCATAGTGAAGTAAATATATATTTACTCACAAGGTCTCTTGGCTTCAGCCAATGCAAACTTGTCTTTAGTTGTACTCCCATAGTAGAATATGTGTAAGCAATCTATTTTGCAGGGGGAACTTCTATCGAATTTAGCTATAATTCCAGTCTAAAAAAGGATGAGCTAAATGGTTCTCAACTGTTGCGCACAAATGATTGGTGTTTCTAGCATAGGATTCACAGTACTAAAAGGCCAAGTATTTTCCATAAAAGAAAAAAAAGTGAGTTGTGTGAGTAATGGAAGAAATCCACCATAAAATCAAACCTCTAAGTTGAGTAGGCCTTGGTTGAAGATTCCAAATTTGTCTAATGTGGCCCAGGGTTGGTAAGTAGTTCAAGAGTGGTGTGTTGAAAAAGAAAGGAGGTGGTGAGGAATGTGGCTTGTGGTCACACAATTCAATAGAAAATTTAATGGGATAGTGGTTTGATCAAGTAATGGCTAATAAAGGTAAAACCAACAAATATTAGGATGGGCCAAAACAAAAAAATGATTGAGAAGAAATCATGGAAAGATCAAGCCTTTTAAATACTCTTTCAGATCAGGCTCTAAAATTACTCCAGGTATGGGAAACTACATGTGGGAGGTGACGATTATTATCAGGATCATAAAGTACTAATTTATTATGCATGTAAAATTTGGCCTCTCATTCTACAACTGTCCATCAAAATGCAGAGATGGCAACTTTATCAAAAGTCTCCTTAACCATGTTAAAATTGCCAAACAAAAACCAAGCCACAGATGGCAATAAATCAGCTAGCCATCTCCACAGAAAGTCTCTCTCTACTGCATCATTAGGAGCATAAAGATTAATAACACCAAAATGGTGATTGCAAATTCTAAAAAAAATCCACACCAACCTATGCATGGGGTCCTATGCATGATCTACAATTGCAATTTTCTAGCATGGTGCTAATTGTCTAACCACATCACCTTTTCCAAACTCATGGGAAGAAGAAAAAACCATGCTTTAAGTCCATATGATATGACAATCTGTTGAAAAAAGAAAACCAAATATCTTGATTTCTTGAAGCCAAAAAATATTTTTCTGTGGAAATTGATATTGAAAATTTCTGATAGAGTATTTTCAATGGAGTTCAATAAGACCCCTCACATTCCAAGAATGAAAATTCAAACTCAGAAATGCCAACTCACAATCAAAAGTTGTATAGATCTCCTGGACAGTTATGTTTCTTCCATTGGCCAATGTCATCAAGTTTATCACGCCAAAAAGGATTGCCAAAATGATAATACAAAGGGGTTGAAGAGTCTCGAGGATCCAGATAAGGAAATAAAAGAATTTGGGTGTCTATGGAATAAGTAGAAATTCCATGAGAAATTTCCCGTATCACTATAAACGGTACCATTTTCCCCTGAGAAGTAGGGTTTGAAACTACCTTTGTGGCTTTTGTTGTAGGAAAAAGAATTCTAGAATTCTACTTAGGCTGAGAAACTACACATTGTTTCCTTTATGAACCACATTAGTCTAGGCATCATCATGTTTGGAAGCCTCTAGAGAATAGTAAGTAATTGGCCCCTTAGGAAGAACCCTAGGCCTATTCACTACAAAAGGACAATCTTTGATCTTATAATCCACAGAGTGGAAACAAGACCAAGTATTAGGTAAATTGAGATAAATTACTTTCTGGGTGAAATAACACCCACCAACTTGAATTTCAATTGAGTCCCATAAGTCCTGTGCAAGTTCAACTTTAGCACAAACCCTCTTATAAGGGAAAGCATAAAAGAAATGCTCTATTTTTAAGTCACCTACCCTACCCAGGGATTGAGCAGTATTTTGTGAGAAAGGCCAAAAGGGAAAAGGAAAACCAAGAAATTCAACCCAAATAGGCAATTTGAGATTTTTATTGCCAGAGATGTCAAAATTTCTTAACCAGTGCTAAAAGACAAGGATGAAAGTGTGAACTAACAAGCAACAATGATTGAGAATACCCTCCACATGGGAAGCATTCCAAAAATGTAGAAGGAAAAATCCTTTGGTAACATTCTAGACACCATCTAAGTGCACCCCATGAGGGAGCCAAGATTTGGTGACCCAATCCTTAAGCACATATTCAGATGAAACTCTACGCATAAAATATCTAATTAAAGTGAATTTTTCTAACCATTTAAAATCCTCATCAAAGTTTGGCAAAGGAAACGAAAAAGAAAACATGACATGGGGAGCAATCTATTTTGGCTCAAGTACTTTGATCATTAACATATCATTACTTGGTAATTATTAGTTTCTTATACCTAAGTTACAGATTAATTGAATAATAAAATTATAGAAGAGAAACTCTATCTGATCTATAACAACCAATACTCTAGTGAAATAACAAGAAATAATAGCTGAAGAACAAATAACTAAAAGAAGTCAATCGCAAAAAGACAATAACACAGTTATAGTGTGGGGAAAAACCTGCAAATGTTAGATCTTCTACTCAGCATAAGAACCAAGTTTCTCTTCTCAATCCAAAACAAGTTTGCTACAATAATCTTACATATATAGAGCCCAACTACTTTATTAGCTTGTAAGAAAAGAAATTTTTCTTTCCTTCTTTGTCTTTAAACCATATAAAAAATCATTCTTGATTTACTCAACCTCACAAGTTGCTTAGAAATATTCTTTGTAATGAATAAAAAACAAAGTTGTTCCTAAATATTCAATTTGAGTTTCTTTAAAGCAACTCCACTCCACTTTTTGAGATAAACAAAAAAATTAACACTCCCTCTTAGCAAGGAAGGAATTTTGTGCAACATCCAGGTTATCCATGATGAATACAAATTTTTTCTTCATCAAAGCCTTGTCAGGTTGTCTTCTATCTACTTATCGGTAGGTATGTACTAGAGTTTCATTGTCATATTCTCCACACAGTCTATGACAAAAACTTTTTACTGCACCTTTTATTTAGCTTCAAGAGAAAGGACTCATTGAATAGATTACAAGATTTCCACAACAATTATTTTAGCCGCACAATCTCCTCTATCTATATCCACACACTCACTCTCAACTTGTGAAAATAACTTTTCCTAAAAACTATGTTTAGAAAAATCTGAAACATCATAGCAGAAAGTATAAAAATTTCTATCCATGAGAATAATTGCCTTCACTTTTCTTGCTAAAATTTTCTTACCCCTTCTTCCCCAGTTTCTCTTGGAAATGTCTTCCTCACAATGTACTCTTGGAAAATCTCTTTCCTGTCAATACCCCTAGGAAATTTCTTACTCTTAATATATGTGGGAAATCTCTTCCTCTAGTTATCTAGGAAATATCTTCCTATCAATTTCTCCAAGAAATCTCTTCCTCTTAATATGTCTAGGAAATCTCTTCCTCTCAATGTCTCAAGGAAACCCCTTCTTCTAAATATATATATAAAATCTCTTCCACTCAATATATCCAAGAAATCTCTTCCTCTTGATGTCTCCATCCTACTGAATACACTTGAGCCCATGTTCAACGATGCCTTGGAGATATATCTAGAAACATGCTTTGTATTTAGCCCATACACACATGTAGGTTCCACCATTAATTGAATTAGAGAGATCACTGCAAAACAAATGTATGGACTAGCGTTGACTAGATACATAAGACTAGGTTTTGACGGGCCCTTGGGAACCTTTACAAATATATTTTGAGGGGAATCTAGAACCTCATTAAGAAGAAATGCTACATGAGATAAGATATTTTTTACCAACATCCCAGAACCAGTAGACAAACAATAATTAAAAAAATAGAAAAAAACCAACTTCCCAGAACTTGGAACACAAGGCCTAGGCCTCACATCAAAGAGAAAATCTCTTGAGAAAGGAGAAATTGGGGTTTTGAGGGACACCCAAGCCCAATCCTAACCCAAAACAACCAAAGACAGAGCTGGGCCCTTGAAAAAATTTGGGCATCTATCTAAACAACAAATAGAAGCAAGAAAAAGAACCAATTGAAACCAACCTAGGTTTTAACCCTGGATCCAAAACCAATATGAGTATTTGGAGGATTCCCAAAACCATAACCTTCTCCTATAAAAGAAATACCATTCCACTAGGAGCTAGCATCACAAAAGAAAAATAAAAATAGATGCTTAAACACATCGGTGGATTAAGCTTCAGCTACACAATGATATAAGGGCTTTGAATGGCTCCCGCAACCTTCAACAGAGAGATGGGGTTTTTGAAGGCTCCCTGAATCACCAAGCCAATTTTTGCTAGAAGAAATATGATACAAGAAAAGCTACATGATAAAAAAAACTCCTTCTAACACAAACCTAGCCTAGAAAAAACACTCCTCCCCACCTTCAAAGGTGAGAAACCCACCTTAATAGGGAATTGTTATACACTAAGTTTGCACCTTTGTTTCAAGCTCTCGTAGTCTTGATAACATAGTATAACATGGGAATCATCTCCAGGTGTGGGACCTATGCTAACTGAGATGAGACCTCCAGATTCTATGCTGGTTCCTCTTGGATAATCACCCTAATTTGCTTCTTGACATGAAAAGTAAATCTTTTGAGGGAAAGGGATAGAAGGAGTACTTGAAAGTAAAAATGCTTGAACGAAAACTACCTACCAGGTGATACACTAAAATTAGGGTATGAATTGCAGTATAGAGGGATAGAATCAATGAAAGGCTTTGGTCTAGTAGGTCACAACTTACTGAATAGGCTTGCATAAGTGTTTCATAGGAGGGCCTAAATAGAAGACACAACCTATGACCAGCAAGCAGACATTCACTTCTGCAACTCGGCATAGGATTGAGACAAGACTGTTAGGGGGCTGAAGTATACCCACAAAAACATCTAAATCAGATCAAACACAATAACACACACAATTACAAAAAGTAAGGGTGATCAGGAACCCTAAGTTGTCATTGAAAACATGCATAGACTTCAATTCATTAAGAGATGATTCAGACAAGGAAGCATAGGGACATGAAGAATTGTCACAAAATACCTTTGCAATATTTGAATTGTCAATGAAAGATTTACAACTGTATAAGCCAGAGGGTAGAAATGATACCACAGATGACCCTTAAGAAAAGTGAAATTATTTTACAATTGTCAAACTTTGAGCTCAAAAGCTCCAAAAAATACAATATAAACATCTCTTCTAAACAATTGGGAGCAAAACCTAACTAGGGTTATAGATTTACAAGAGAATAACAAACCCTAAATCAATCAAGTTTGATCATAAATGTTACTTCTACAAATATCTCAACTGATCAGATATTCATCTTTGCGTGCCCATCCCTATACTAAAATCAACTTGTGGACAAGCAACCTCAGTTCACCAACCTTCCTGCAACTCAGCATTGCCATGAAGGCTCTAAATCTGATCATACTTCCTTGGGAAGAGTACCATTTAAAAGCTGGCACCAACTCTTTCTAGCATATCCTAACATGAAAATGTAGCACAGTATCCTACAACGCCGACCAATAGTCATCTCCATCACCCTCTCAACCATAACCGTCCTGAGAATTTAATTCCTGAGCTAACCAACGTTGTGCATGGCCGAAAAGAGCAAAACCTTAGCAAAACTTTCGTAGGAATTTTGAATTTAAATGCTAACGGCTAGCAAGTCTGAAATTAAAACACAACCACCCATCTCATGCATTTCCCGGCAGATGAATGGCCATGATACACTGAGAAAATAACTTAAAATCCCCCTCTAACAAGTCAAAACCATCATGAAAGTCAACAGCCAATCGAAAGTGAGCAAATCAACATCTTTGATAACCACGGACCCATTGCAAGTGAGATTCGAATGTAACAGCGGGTGCATGATCTCATAGGGTTAGAAGATTATATGAGATCATATGACCACCATAGATCTTAGCCTTTCTGACACATCCCTATGATCGCATGCTCTAACACAAAGCCTTGCAAACATATGCCAGCTGTCGATCCTCTGCAAATGTCAGAGCCTCTCACTACCGAAGGTCCCAGTCCTACTGACAAGAGATGACTCATTAGCATGTGGACCAATCAAAATATGCCACCTGTGCACACCTAGTAGTGGACCCGCCCATTTGAAGAGTTATGTCACAAAGGATAATCGACAGTCAACACATAATCTCATGGATCTGACATAACGCATGAGATCATATGCTAGCCATTGGATCGAAAAGGTGTCAGAGGGCTGGGCCCAAGAGACATAAAGGCCAGAAACATTAGAAAAGATTAAGCGCTAGGGCTTAGAAAAAATTAAAGCGCTAAGTGCTAGAGACTTAGGGAAATATTAAAGCATGTGGGCCTTTTGAGACTTTAGTGGCCGAAAAGGTAATGAAAGAATATAGCAGGCCAAAGAGATTTTTAGGGTTTTCTGCCTATAACGGCTAGTTTTATGAATTTTATGACTACAGACTAGGGGACTTTAAAAATTTGTAGAGGCCAGAGAATAGGGCAGAACACCATGAAATTTTTTGAGGTGCATGGCACGGTAAAAATGCAGACCTGGGGATAGTTTTTTAGAAAAATTTGTATAGAATAGGTAAATTGTGGTAACATTTTGGCAATTTCTACTAGATGTTAGCCTGCTAGATGTGGAAAACTAGTGGCCTATAAACAATCCATTGGGCATGGGGTCATCTTTTGAGCACAAAAATTTGAGAGAGGGACAAAACTTGTGCACAGACACTTCTTGGAAAGCAGGAAACTAACCTAGAAAATAGGGAAAGAAAGTACGGGAAAT
Source organism: Chamaecyparis obtusa (assembly GCA_027943335.1). Classification (NCBI taxonomy): domain Eukaryota; kingdom Viridiplantae; phylum Streptophyta; class Pinopsida; order Cupressales; family Cupressaceae; genus Chamaecyparis; species Chamaecyparis obtusa. The sequence goes on along the minus strand of BSBK01004964.1, from coordinate 218,830 downwards.
ATTTACAAAGATTTACAAGGAAGGACTAACCTCAAAATAGGGTTTCAAGTGGAATCCATTTACTAAGATAGGCAAGGGAACTCCTTCAAGAGTTGATAGTTGAAAATCATTAGACCCCTTGCACACTGTTATAACAAATGGTCCACTCCAGAATGAATCAAATTTTGTATGTCTACCAGGCTTGGATCTAAACTCATCCCACTTGAGGACTACATCCCCAACTTTGAAATTTATGATCCTGGCCCTTTTATCAAAAATTTTCTTTGTTTGGATCTGATGGAATTCCATATCCTTCATTGATTTGTCTCTGAGTTCTTCTAACTCCATGAGTTGAGCATATCTGATCTGCAAGGGATCTCCTTCTTCAAATAGGGCATACTGAGTAGCCAAGTCCAAAGCTAGCAATTCAGTTGAAATGGAGAACTTGGCCTCTCTACCATACACCAACATGTAAGGAGAATTCCCAATAATCCTCTTTGGAGTGATTTTGTCTAACCATAAGCCAGACCTTAGTTTAGTATGCCAATCCCTCTGGTTGTCTTGCAGAGTCTTCTTGATTATCTTAATCAAATTCTTATTTGTTGATTTTGCCAAACCATTGCCTTGGAGGTAGTAATTGGAACTTGTATTTAGACAGATACCATTCTTGACTACCCACTCTGAGACTTTGAGGCCTGTGAATGCCAATGCATTATCTGATATGATGGAATCAGGAGTGCCAAACCTATGAACTATATCATCATAAAAACTTAAGACATCACTCTCATTTGTTTCTTTTAAAGCAATTGCTTCTGTCCATCTGGTGAAGTAATCTATTGCAGTGATTATCCATTTATGGTCTGCACTAGATGGAGGATTGATCATGCCAATGAAGTCTATACCCCACTTCATGAAGGGTTACTCTATTCTGATTGGCTATAGGGGCAAGGCTGCAAGCCTCTCTTTTCCTACAAACATGGCACACTTGATGCAGTTTCTCACATACTCATGACTATCCTTAAAGATAGATGGCCAATAGTATCTAGCCCTCATGATTTTAAAAGCAGTAGTCCTAGGAGAGAAATGACCTCCAGAAGGCCCATCATGAAACTCAAATAGGACATCAGCTATCTTTTTTGAATCTATGATTCTTAAAAGGACACTAGTATGATCCTTTCTAGAAAGAACTTCATTTATCAGCGCAAAAGAAATAGACTGTAACCTAAAATAACTTCTTTTTGCTGAATCTAGGCCTATAGGACATTGTCCTGTCTTCAAGTAATTGATCATATTAGGTGACCAACTTGTTGCCTTGGCTTGTGCTTTTGTAGAATGCACCACCAGAGATGCATCTATTTTCTCTGATTTCTTTGACATTTCGTCCTCTGCCAAATGCTCACAAAGACCTCTTCCTCTAACCAGCTTGGTAGTTTGAATATCTATGTCAAATTCCATCACCTTGGTGATCCAACCAACTCTTTTCTTATTTAGGTCTTTGGAAAGCAAAAATTCTTTGACACTTGGATGAGTAACTTTCAAGTGTACCTTGCTATGGGTCAACAAATATCTAAAATTTTTAAGGCTCTTTACCACAACAAGTACATGTTTCTCTACAAAGGAGTATTTCTGTTCATACTCTTCTAAACCTTTGCTAAAGAAAGAAATGCATTGCTCTAATCCTTCTAAATTTTCTTGAGTCAGCATAACAGATATAGCATCATGACCTCCATAAGAATAAAGGATAAAATCCTTACTAAAATTTGGGTTTAGGAGAGTAGGGGCTTCTGTTAAGGCCTCTTTGATAGCTTGGAAATTGACTTTCCCTTCTTTGGTCCAACTAAAAGTTGAACTTTTCTTTAACATGGTTGTCAAAGGCTTTACTAAATCTGCAATGTTAGGCAAGAACCTCCTAACAAAATTAATCTTTCCTATGAAAGATTGGAGACTTCTCTTGTGATGTGGTAGGGGTAGCTCTAGGATAGCTGGAATTCTTTCAGGATCTACTGTAATTCCTTCTTTGGATACTACATATCCCAACAATTTCCCTTCATGGACTGCAAACACACATTTCTTGGGATTAAGAGATATCCCAAATTCTCTACACCTTTCAAAGATCTTCCTCAAATATTTGATATGGTCTGCTGCATGTTTTGAATAGACAGTTATGTCATCCAAGTAGACCAATACAAACTTATACATGAGGCTTTTAAAGGCCATATCCATTGCCTTTTGAAATGTAGCACCTGCATTTGACAAACCAAAGGGCATCTTTTGATAAGCGATGGTTCTCCACTTGGTTGTAAATGCAGTCTTGTATTGATCCTCTTCATTCACTAAGATCTGATTGTATCCTGAATAGCCATCCAATAAGGAAAATCTCTTAGATCTAGAGACACATTGTAAGATTTGTTCCATAGAAGGTAATGGATGGCAGTCTTTTAGAGAGGCCTTGTTAAGATCCCTGAAGTCAACACATAACCTCAGCTCCCAATTCTTCTTCCTGACAGGAACAAGGTTGGAAACCAAACTAGTATGCTTGATGGGGTAGATGATACCACTTTCTATTAGTTTGAGTACTTCTTTATGCATAAGTGGCTCAAGTTTGGGATTAACAGGCCTTTGCTTCTACCTCACTAGTTTGGCATTAGGTTCTAACTCAATAGTGTGCTAAGAAAGATTAGGGTCAAAACCTTTAAGGTCCTCATATTGCCATGCAAATACATCACTGAATTCTTTGAATAATTGGGTATAAGCTTTCTTTTCCAATTCAGTGTTCACTTTTTGAAATTGTAAGCTCTTACCTGGTTCCAACTCTAGTTCAACACAATGTTCTTGTTGAACTACCAGGCCAGCTTTGCTTCTCTTAACTTCATCATCCTTGTTGAAGAAAGTCTCTAAGGTGACAAGACCTCTAGACATCTTATTAGATTTAAGTTATATTACCTGATCACCATAGTTTTGTGATAGCCTATCTTGATTGTGTTCTGAAAAGACATCTTCTTCAAACAAGAATTGCAGAATCTGTTCATCATTGTCAAACACTTTCCAATTGACATCATTATCAGGAATAGAGGGTCTGATAATCACTTTGATATGTTGTTGATCTACCTCTTTTGAAATGCTATTTGGAATGTCATACTAAGATCCAACATCAGCTAATCTATTTGCATTTTGATTTAACTTTCTAGGGATAGCAACAATATTGAAAGCACAAAAATATTCAATTGCATCTCAAACTCTATGCTTGTATGCTTTCAAAGTGTCATTCTTGGTTGCACTTATCCCTCTCACTTGGATGAAAACTAACTCACTATCACCATAAACTTTTAAGGCCTTAAGCCCTCTTTTTCTAGCCCACTCTAGTCCATTGACTAGACTTTCATACTCTGCAATATTGCTAGTGTAGGAGAAACTAAATCTAAAGGTAGTATAATACCTTTCTCCTTTTGGGGACACTAGCATAGCACAACCACCAGAACCATGTCTACTTCTAGCTCACTCAAAAAATAGTTCCCAAACCTGATTATTTTGATCCTCTAAATCAATGTCTTCTTTGAGAAGGTTTGGTTCTATGGCTCCACTTTCTTGTATTAAATAACTTCCCAAACCAAAATCCCAAATGAGATTTTCTTGGGCCTTTAAAGCTCTTTCATCTAGAAGAATATCAGGGATACTTTCTATCTTTGTGCTTGCTTCACTAATAGTTTGGAAGTCACTGTCATCAAATATGGGGCAGTTTGCATTGATGGTATTGGACACATATGGTTCTATGTGGTGTGTTGCTAATGGTTCTGATTTAATGGTGACCTTGGTCCCATACCTTGTATGAAATAACATGTGAGACCAGTCAGAAGATAGGTAGCCTCCTATCTTGGCTGTAAACTCCCTTGAAAGAGATATAGCAAATAATGCAGGGAGATCTATGATGTATATATCAAGGAGGATGGAGAAATTAGGACTAGCATGTAGGATTAGACTGGTATCCTTGGCCACACCTATAGTATTGACTGAGGATCCATCAAGTTGGGTCACCTTCTTTTGGAAGGGTTCATATTTCAGTCCTAATTGGTCAGACACCTTCTTGGGCATTACAGTGCTAGTAGCTCCACTATCTACCATACAATTACGCACTAAAGATTTTTCAACAATTAGAGATACATAAAAGGGAGGTAGCTTTGAATTCCTACCTTGCATGGCATTGGCCTTGGAGTTTCTACTTGGAGCCTCCTTTTCTTGATTAGTGTTTTCCAACACTAGCTTTGTGGCTTCTTTTGTAGGTTAAGGAGTTGTCACTTCATTCATGGCCTTCTTCAAAATCTCAGGCTATCCAAGAAGAGCCAAAGAGTCCCACATGGACATGGTGACATTCACCTTCTTCATATTGTCTACAATATTAAAAGGTGTTAGTGTACTATCTTTTGTGCCTTTACTATGATGGGCTCCACCTCTTTTGGAATTTGGCCTTCTTTGCTTGTGATGACAGGGACCTCCCTAGGTGTGATAGGAGTAGCTTTCTACAATGGATCTATAGATGTAGTGGCTTTGGCATTGGAATCTTCTCTCTCCATGTCTTGAGCTCTTCTTTTCGCTCTTGTATAGGCAACAAAAGAAACTTCATCATTGATCCCATTAAAGTCTAGTTGCTCCCAATTGAAAAGATCAGTCTCATGCTCTTGTGATTCTTGTTGAGGCACTGACCCACTAGATGGAGCCTCTGATTGGGCTTGTGAGGCATTCTGAACTATTAGAGCTTGGTTCATCCATCCATTTGAACATGTGGCCTAATTGTGAGGTTGATTACTAGAAAAACACCATTCATTATCCATAGCCATATTATTTTGACAAGGAACCATATCCCTAACCGGATTTGTAGAATTGAGGGGTGCAAGGTTTTATGGTTGGAATGGTCTCTAATTAAAACTTTGTCTTTGTCCTTGATACCCTCCTTGGTATGGTGGCCTATTTTGTTGATAAGGCTATCCTTGATTTTGATTTTGCTGATTAGGACCTTGGCCTTGTGGCTGAAATGGTGGTCTGATTCCTTGACCTTGTTTCTTTAGATTTGTGACCTCTTTAGTCAAGGTCTGCAACAAGTTTGTCATTTCTTGTTGACTGCTCCGTTGGCTATTCTTTATCTCTTGTAACTCTTGAGAGAAACTAGCTATTAGCTCTTGACCACTAGTACTAGGTTGGGGTGCCAATATGGTAGGAACAGGGGTAAATGGGGGTACTTGTGCAGGTGCAATGGGTTGAAGGCTAGGAAAGACGGGCATTGGTGGCCTTCTAGCAATCATGCCTTCTTGGATTAAACATTTTTTAGCCCTGACAGCTATGTCAAAGGCTTGGGGTAAGGAAGTACCACCCATAGATTGGATCATGATAGAAATTTGACCATTCAAGCTTTGCAAGTAGTAAAGGAAAGCATGGTCAATTGATGGCCTTACAGAGACTGGAATTTTGTTCCATGTTTCTAGGAATCTACTATTGTAATCTATCATTTGCTCTTGGGGGTCTCTCTTAATGGTTGTTAACTACTTAACTAGAGACAAGTTATCTGATTTATCCTCAAAATGATTACTTAATGCATCCCCTAATTCATCCCATGAAGTAATACAACCAACAGTTAGAGTTCTAAACCATTCAAGAGCTTTACCTTTTAGAGAGGCTGCTAATAATTTTGTGGCCACATCTTCTTGAGTTATGTTGTGTATGCTACAAATGGTGGTCACATCTCTTATGTGTTCAAAAGTAGTTGTTTGCCCTTCACTTGTGAAATCAGGTACACTCTTTAGTGCCACCAAGTGTAGATCATGATGTTGAGAAAATACCAAGGGACTTCCTTGGTTGAGAGGTGCAAAGGCAAACTATCTAGCCATTGTAGGAGCTAGAATTTGAAGATTAACAACTATATGAGCTATATTCGATGCTGCAGTTGAATCTTCTTCTAGATCTGTGGTTAGAGATCTGCCTCTCCTTCTAGAATGAAAGGGTAAAGGTCTCCTTTCTGCAGTATCAGGAGGTGTTGATTGAACTCTCCTTGCAAGGGATGTTCTTTGATTTGACCTACCTTTGTGACTTCTTTTTGAGGGAAACTTTGAAAATTTAGTGGGCTTTGAGCTCCTAGTCTCAATCTTTCTCATAAACCTTAAACAAGGTTGGCCTGGATCTTTCAAATTAGTGGAGTCACCAGATATACTTGATAGAACACTTCTAAAAGCTTGTATTATGCAATCTGTATATTAAAGATAACATAATCTTCAAACAATAGTCTTTTTGTTGTCCCACGGGGTGTGCCAGAATTGTTATACACTAAGTTTGCACCCCTGTTTCAAGCTCTCGTAGTCTTGATAACCTAGTATAACATGAGAATCATCTCTAGGTGTGGGACCTATGCTAACTAAGATGAGACCTCTAGATTCTAGGCTGGTTCGTCTTGGATAATCACCCTAATTTTCTTCTTGACATGAAAAGTAAATCTTTTGAGGGAAAGGGATAGAAGGACTACTTGAAAGTAAAAATGCTTGAAAGCAAACTACCTACTAGATGATACACTGAAATTAGGGTATGAATTGCAGTATAGAGGGATAGAATCAATGAAAGGCTTAGGTCTAGTACATCACAACATAATAAATAGGCTTGCATATGTGTTTCATAGGATGGCCTGAACATACGACACAACCTATGACCTGCAAGAAGACATTCACTTCGGTAACTCGGTGTAGGATTAAGACAAGACTATTAGGGGGCTAAAGTATACCCACAAAAACATCTAAATCAGATCAAACACAATAACACACACAATTAAAGAAAGTAAGAGGGATTAGGAACCCTAAGTTGTCATTGAAAACATGCATAGACTTGAATTCATTAAGAGATGATTCAGACAAGGAAGCATACAGACATGAAGAATTGTCACAAAATACCTCTACAATATTTGAATTATCAATGAAAGATTTACAATTGTATAAGCCAGAGGGTAGAAATGATACCATAGATGACCCTTAAGAAAAGTGAAATTATTTTACAATTGTCCAACTCTGAGCTCAAAAGCTCCAAAAAATATAATATATACATTTGCTCTAAACAAGCGGGAGCAAAACCTAACTAGGGTTATAGATTTACAATAGAATAACAAACCCTAAATCAATCAAGTTTGATCATAAATGTTACTTCTGCAAATATCTCAACTGATTAGATATTCATCTTTACATGCCCATCACTATACTGAAATTAACCTGCGGACAAGCAACCTCGGTTCACCAACCTTCCTGCAACTCGGCCTTGCCATGAAGGCTCTAAATATAATCATACTTCCCTGGGAATAGTACCATTTAAAAGCTAGCGCCAACTCTTTCTAGCATCTCCTAGCATGAAAATGTGGCACAGTACCCTGCAATGCTGACCAACAGTCATCTCCATCACCCTCTGAATCATAACTATCCTGAGAATTTGATTCCTAAGCTAATCGACGTCGTACATTGCTGAAAAGACTAAAACCTTAGCAAAACTTTCGTATGAATTTTGAATTTAAATGCTAACGGCTAGTAGGTCTAAAATTAAAACACAATCACCAATCTCATGCATTTCTCAGTAGATGAATGACCATGATACGCTGAGAAAATAACTTAAAATCCCCCTCTGACAAGTCAAAACCATCGTGGAAGTCAACAGCCAATCAGAAGTGAGCAAATCAGCATCTCTGACAACCACGAACCCACTGCAACTAAGAGTCCAATCTAACGGTGGGCGCATGATCTCATAGGGTCAGAAGATTCTATGAGATCATATGACCACCATAGATCTTAGCCTTTCTGACACATCAACAGACCCTCTGACATGGTCCCACTAACAGATCCAAGCTGTCGTCTGGCCAACCAATAATGAACGAGCACATCAGAAACTAAGGACCCACCTAACAAAGCCCAGAGATAAAGTAAGATCAACAGTCGTCGCATGATCGCATGCTCTGACACAAAGCCTTGCAAACATACGCCAACCATCGATCCTCTGCAAATGTCAGAGCCTCTAACTACCAAAAGGGCTCGATCCTACTAACAAGAGATGACTCATTAGCATGTGGACCAATCAGAATATGCCACCTATGCACATCTAGCAGTGGACCCACCCATTTGAAGAGTTACATCACAAAGGATAATCGACAGTCAGCGCATAATCTCATGGATTTGACAGAACACATTAGATCATATGCTAGCCGTTGGATCGAAAAGGTGTTAGAGGGCCGGGCCCAGGAGACATAAAGGATGGAAACATTAGAAAAGATTAAGTGCTGGGACTTAGGAAATAGAAAAGATTAAGTGCTGGGACTTAGGAAAAATTAAAGCGCTAAGCGGTAGAGACTTACGGAACTATTAAAGCACGTGGACCTTTTGAGACTTTAGTGGCCGAAAAGGTAATCAAAGAATATAATAGGCCAAAGATATTTTTAGGGTTTTCTACCTACAACGGCTAGTTTTATGAATTTTATGACTGTAGACCAGGGGACTTTAGAAATTTGCAGAGGCTAGAAAATAGGGTAGAACACCATGAAATTTTCTAAGGCCCATGGCAGGGTAAAAATGCAGACCTCGGGATAGTTTTTTAGCCAAATTTGTATAGAATAGGAAAATTGTGGTAATAGGAATGATGGGAAAAGGATAGTTGGAAGAGAAAACCTAAGAAATAACCAGCCTACCTCCATGCAACTAAGTGATAGAAAAGATCACCAACTACCACTACCCAGCTCTTTCTTCCAACAACGAGCCACCTTAATAAGTTGAGCCACCATCTCAATAGGAACTTCCACCTCAATAAGAAGCAGGAAAGAAGAGAGAAGGATAAGAGTAAACTTCAACTGCTAGTGAACCATCGAGTGAAACCCTACCTCAATAGGGATCTTCTCCATAGCATTGAGCTGCCAACCAAAACAACCAAATAAACAAATGAGGGTATTTGTAGCTTCAACACTTGCAATAGAAGAGATATAAAAACAAAAGGACCCTCCACATTGGTGACATAAATCCCAACTACTCGAAGGAGAAGCCTAGATAAAAAAAAGTTGAACTGAACCATCATAAACAGGGAAGGGAGGCACAAAAAGACCCTACCCAAAACAATCCTTGAACAACAGATAACAAGAATAGGGCCTTCCACAAAATCACCAAGGCACAAGCCAACACACCACTTGAGGTAGATAAGCATCATGAACTAGAAGAAAAAGAATAGACAAGAGGGGAGACCTCTCCACTCCACAAACTAGCCTCCCAGAACTGATAAGAAGGTGATGAAGAGAAGCCACACACCACTACACAGAACTAGACCAGCCTGTCCCCAAGACAACCACACTCAAAAGGGCCAAGAGCCATGGAAAACACCCCTTCCACACACCATCATGAAGGAATGGGCCCCACCAAGATAGAGATCATCATACGAAAACCCAATGCCATGGAAAAGAAGAGGGATTGTGGAAATCAACGCAAATAGATCCCCAACAAAATCCCACAGTATCACAAAACAAAAAGACCCTATCGTAATGTAGTATTGAACCAAAGACATTGGGAACACATCGAACCAACTAGCATCTTCCTCTGAGCCCTCCCCATCTCTATTAGTTTCCAACTCCTTTTGTCTAACTCTTGATATCCTAGGTTTCAAACCAGAGATGCTCTCACTCCCACCCATTTTATGACAATTTTTCCTTTAGGTCGGTTAGTTGAGTATTCATTGAACACCACATTAAGTATGTTAGTGAGTCTTCAGTGTGTCAAAAAAATAAAATGAACATACTTAATCAACTATTCTATGTTTTTGATTAAGTAAAATAGGTTTTACAGGGATCTTGAAACACACATCAGTATAAGATCGAAAGAAAGGCATGAAAACCAAGCAAAGAAAAGCAGTTCAAAGTAGCTAGGAATAGGCCACTACAGGGCCGAACAAGGAAAAAAAAATTAAATTAAAGAATGGCCAAAAAGAAGAGCACCATAACATGTTATTCCAAACTCCTGAGCATGACAATTGCATTGCTTTCGAGGGCCTCCATCAATTGAATAGTGTCTTTCACGTTCTAAACTTGGGAGCCTTGAGGATCAATTTTCTCTCTGTTCTTCCTGGTTCTAGCCCTCGATCTTTTACCTGGTCCTTTAGTGGGCTCCTTCTCCTCCTTCGTAGTCCTCTGCTCAGTCTTGGAATCCTTTTTTTCTTCCATCATTTTGATCTACAGCTTCAGGTTCTTGTTGGACGTTTTGAGGATTTTAAAATTTTGCTCTACCACACCCTTAAGGGTTTTTTCCAGGCTTATCATTTTGAATTCCAGGTGCAAGACCTTAGTTTCCAAGCTTATCTTTTTCTCTATGGTCTTATCCTTGTTGTTCGAGCCCTGAATTTTTTCTTTGAGGTCCTCAATCTTGTGGTAGAGCATTTGAAAGATCTAAACTGACCCGACATGCTATTCTTGGTATTGTTGAGGAAATCCATGTCCATTTCCCTAGCTTTATCACTAAGTACAACCAGTGCAAGGTTTATCAATTCTTCCTTATGGACTTTTCCATCATTGTCTTCCAGAATATGGGGATAGACGGCCTCCCTAATTATTCCCATTCACACTGTGTTGATATTGAAATTTCTCCAGACCTTTTTGCCTCTCCCGGTATCCTTACTATTATACTACCCCCCAGAGGCTTCTTCAGTATTCCTATAATTAAGCCCCTTCATATTCCTATTCAAAACTAGGGATTTTTTTCTAATAGACTTTATCACAAGGATTCCAATTGTGCAAGGGAATGACTATATCTTTTTTATACTGGATAGATTGAATAAGTTTTCTCATTTTATTTGTATTTCAAAAGGGTGCACAATAGATTAGGTGGTATATTTTTTCTTCAAAGAGGTGTTTAGATTTAATGGAACACCTAATAACCTCATTAGTGATAGGGACACAAATTTTACGAGTTTCTTTTCGTAGTATTTTTTAGTTGTGTCATCCCGAATTAGCTCCTAACACTAGTTAAGTGGTTGCATTTGGGAAAGTTCTATATATAAAATTTTAGAAAAGGTATTGGGAGAGCATTTGAGGTAGGAGACAAGGTTTATGTAAGAATTATTCCCAATAGGAAATCTAATTTCTAATAAAGTGGTTCAAATAAGCTTAAGCCTCTCTTCTATGGGAATTTTAAAGTCACCAAGGGGATTGGAGGTATAACCTATGAGATTTAGCAACCTAAGAGAAGAAAGGTGCATAATATTTCTCATGTCTCATGCCCCAAGAGAGAACGTGGGTGTAATGTGAGTCCTATAAGTTTTCCACCTTTGGATAATGAAGGAAAGATGGCATTGATTCCTAAGGTAGAAATTGATTTTAGAGAGCATGCCTTAGAAGAACACTAATGGGTGGTCCCACAATAGTGTGCCCCACTTTTTGGGCAACTTTGACACAGAGATCAAAATTCTGAGGAAAAACTTCACTTTCAAACACATGTTGGCAGAAAACTAGTTGGAATTTGAAGATGATGTAATCTAGAGTCTGTTAGAATTTTATTTCTAGTTTCTAAATATATTTTTTAAAAAAATTAAAATTCATTTTTCGTTCTCCTTCGAAAAGTGGTTTTTGTGAAAAACTGTGTTTTTAAGGAGTTACTGTCACTTGGATCAACATAATTTTTTTAAAAAAATATGATAACGATGTAATTGTTTCAAGATTATATTTGTAACTTCAATATCTAAAGGATGCAATTGGTTTCCTTCATTTTGGGTCAGTATTTCATAGTTTATAAAGTTCTAAAGTGATAGTAACTGTAATTTAGACATAAGGTCACTTGGATCGCTCTAACTTGATCTGTGTATATCAAAATTCATTTTTTCTTTTCTTTTTTATAGAAAGTTAACACAAATACTCTTTTCCTACATATTTTTCATAATTTTTTTTTGTAATTTGCTATTTTTCTCGAAGTCATGAAGAGATAGGTTGTTGAATGATGAAACAACATATGTTTAGTTAAAGTAATAATTAAAAGTGATAATGAACTCAATATGTATTAAAATTAATTAGAAATCTTGTTCCAAATAGCATCATACTACATAGATATGTTTTTCAAATGGAGTCATTTGATCTGCCAAAACATAAAGTCAAAGTGATTTTTTGTCAGCATTTTAATAGGTGCGAAGGAGACTCCATTGTAGGTGTGAATGAGGAGTATAGATGTTATATCAATGTTTTTTTAATCTAAGATGCTTTGAGCTAACCATTTGTAAATAATTCCTTCAAATGGAACCTCTCAAGGCTTAAATAATCATATTTTATTAAAAATATGTTATTTCAGCAAAAATCAGCATGTCTAAAAAAGTGGGACACACTATTGTGGGACCTCCCTAATAGGAGTACCTAGTGAAGTAGAATAATTTACTAGTAGAGCATAAATTTAATTACTGATTGTGGAGGAAATTTGGCGAACCTCCATCACTCGCCTCATCTTCCTATTGTAATCAACTTCTCAATTTCTTTTCACCACAATAGAAAATTTGCAAGATTATTGTCAAGTTTTTATGTTAGCGGTTGATTATGTCAAATATTTTTTTTCCCACATAGGAATTTTTATAATGCAGATAATGAATATAATCTTTAATTTGGTAAGGTAGATGTGGTTGATATTTCCAAGAACATAGATCTCAACAAAAAGTGAGGCTATTTAGCAATTTATGTAGCCTTAAAAAGAGAACTATTTGAACAAGATGAAATGGTCCTATGGAAATCTTTAAGAGCTTATATGAAAGAAAATACTAATGCCCTTGCAGACAAGTGTCTTCATTTTCTTAGATTTTTCTTATTCCTACTTAAAAATAAAGTGACTTTTCCCTTCCCTTTTTGTGACAAGATTTCTATAATGGCTATTAATATTCAAAAACTCTAGGTTAATTTTGATTGCAGTTTGGGTATTTTTGGTTTTTGAACTTTCAAATTATATTTATATGTAGATCTATCCATTGGTATTCTTATTACAATTGTAACTAGGGTTTATGTATATGTAATTTGTTTCTCTTTGATTTTTTATAAGTATAAAAAGGTACATGCTTCGTATTTTGTCAAATAAATTAAAAATTTATCAACAACTAAAAAATAATATATAATATACAAATATAAATAAATTTATGAAAATAAAAAAATTAAACAAAGAGTGAAAAATATATCTTAGTACATGGTTTTGAAAAAATATTAATAATATTTGAAAAAATTATATTTTTTAAAAATATTTGGTTGGGAGCACATTAGATTAGTGCAGGTTGGGAAAACAAAATTATGAGCACCTAAGCAACACACTAAGTGGTGGATCCCAATATTTCAAACAAATATAACTTATAATTTTAAAATAAATTTGATATATATTTATATGTATTTGTATTGATGTTTTTTAATATAAATTTATTTATAAATATATCAATCATTTTTATTTTTAGTTTTAAATACCAAACCAAAAAATAATATTGTCCAATTCTAGTCAAGAACACACTTAAAAGGAATTGGAGGAAAATATAAAAACATTTCAACTCTGAATCATCCAACCTAGTTTAACGAGGGAAAAGCCCTATAAAAACAAGCTCAGATTAGCATAGCCAAGAAAGAGAATTAAAACTAGAAATAGAAAATAGAAACACCCTCAAGAGGTTAGAGAAGTGGTAGATGGAAGTGGAGGGTCTTTCTCATCTTTCTTTTCTCCCGATCCTGAGACCTAAGTGGGATTTGGGTCTATTAATGTCCAATCATCAGCATTATCATCATCCTCATTTTTATTTCTACTTGGAGAGATGTCCATGGATAGCAATGGGGAATCCTTTCCAGAAGAGAGCCATCCTGGACCCTCACCATTCGGTCATCCAATGGTGGGATCTGATGGCCAAGTGGGTGCTACTAGAGATCACCTATTAGAAAAGGAACCTTAGAGACAAGGAAGCACAATAGAACAGTTAGGATAATAATGGTAGGAGGGAGACCAGTTACAAGGAGGTTGAGAAGGAGACTCACCCTTCCTATTGGAACCGCTTCTACATTGACATCCCACACGGGAGGTGGAAGGAGCACTTGTAGTTGAGGCTTTTGGAGGAACTCTAGCTACAATGCATGTAGAATCTCCCCAGTGTTGAAGAAGCTCATGTAAATGAGAAACTCCTTGAACTTGAATATGAAGTATTATATTATTGCAAATACTAGGTTTTGAAAATGAGGACACTTTTGTATTAATTAAATTGTTAGCAACTAGTAAAACAAAAATTTCTTTCGAAATAGTAAATTGAATGTCTACTCTAAATATGTGCCATATTTGTAGGAACATAAAAGAGTTGAAGTTTTTTTTCCTAGAAGGATCATTGGCTACATAAACATGGCTAGATGAAATGGAGAGAAAAAATATGAATCCAAACCCAATAATTTTTTTTACTACAAGAAAACCAAAAAGATGAAGAAAATACTCTAGCTGGTGGAAAAAAGAACAATGAGGATATGCAATACCCAAATGATGGAGGCTTGTACCCAAAGGTAACCCTTCAAATAGAAGACAATAAAAATGTGCAATTTTGGGCTCTATAATGCTAGACACAAAAGTAATAAAATACAATCTGCATAAAGAATGTTAGGATTGCACATACCACCTCTAGTTTAAAATCTCACTGGTATACTATCCTTGGATACTATCTAACAAAAGAAGTATTTGGGTACATCTTCAATCTTTTCACGATGGGGAACAATAAGTGATGCCAATTTTGTGCATAAGTTCTCGTGGAAAAAGGGAAACTAGTAACTCAAATGTGTCTTGGTCTTGAGAGGTAAGACAAAAATTAGACCGAGAATCCTCCAACTTGAGGAGACAATTTTTTTCCCTACAAAAAAGATCATGTGGAGTGTGAAGACCATGTCGATCTAAACATAGAGTATGAAGACCCAAAACTTTGGCCAAGTGAACTCCTTTCATCCTAATTAAATATGTCTAGTAGAGATTCTATTGATTAAATGAGAAGTCATCACAAAATCTATATCTATGCCATCTAAGCCAAGGTTTAATAGCCACCCATGCATGTTATATTTTCTTTACAACAATGAACCCTAAATTTTCATTGGCTCTCTCATCAGAAATAGAGTATGGAAGAACGAATCTCGCCAGGATGGTCAGTGCAAAGGATATATGGAAATATCAATTTAGCGGAAACAACTTGACCTTTCCTATGTAGAAATGATGCATATCCCTCTAGAATGTTGAGGAAGACAAAAATACTCGCATATAACATGGTGGAAACCATGGTTTTGAGTTTTGAAGGCCCATAAGAAATCTTTGAGCATATAGTCTAAATTGGCATATGCTGGTTTAGAAGGAGACCAGGTTGAAGAGTAATAGACATGCATGGATGCCAAAATATTTAAACAAACCTGAAATTTTACCATGAAAGAGAAATATTTGGTAATCCAATATGTCAACTTCGTCTTGAGATTTTACAGTACCACATTCCATGGTTCTATAGAAAAACCATGAAAAGAAAAAGGAATTACCAAGAAGTGGAAAACCTGACAATGCTAAATCTATTTCCAATCATATTGCCAAATCGATTGAGGTGGTGGAAGAAAATAATGGTGATAATAGTAAGTTCTATTCCATTGAATGGCTCGGAACTAGAAGGCAATAAAAATGTATCTATGTAGTGAAGGGCTTGTTGCACATTGACCTTATCCTCAATGAGAGTGAGTAAAGAGTCATCTACAAAATGGACATTGACAAGGTAGGATGAGGAGTTGGATAAAAATATCCCATGAAATCATTGTGCTAAAATAGTTGATGCAAGTAAGTAACTAGAAACCTCAGAACCTAAGACATGAAAAAAAGATGCAAGAGGATATCCTTGACAGATAGATATATGGAAGGAAAAGTGGTAGAGAAAAAGATATTAATGGTAATGTAGGCATTGGCATTTGCAAAGAGAATTCTCATAGAAGAAATAAAAAGAGGACCAAAACCTAAAGAAGACAAAATAGCAAGGTTAAAATACCATTCAATATAGTCATGTGCCTTGGGAAAATCTATTTTCAAGAAAATTGTACGTTGGCTAGACTGAAGGGCCCATTCCATACCATCCCAAATAGAAATAATATTATCAAGGATGAATATGGATTGAATAAATCCATCCTATTTGGGGTGGATTTTTTGAGGAAGCCGATGGAAATATTTTAATGCCAAAGCCTTTTCTATTATTTTATATGAAATATTGAGCAAAGTGATGGGGTGCCATGTACAAACATCCTCTAGGTCACAATTTTTGGTTATTAATTTAATGTTTCCTTTATTTATGTCAATTCCTAAAGTTCTATATTGTAGAGATTATAAATAAGAATTGTGGAGGCAATATCCTACACAATCCCATAAGGCTTTGTAAAATTCAGAGGGAAAACCATCACAACTTGGGGATTTATCATCATCCATTGAGAATGTGGCTTCGATAATGTCTTGAAGAGACAATATCTTCTCATAAAAATCTCTTTGGGAGGGAGATAGATGATTCAGGACAAAAGATCTAAAAAAGTTCTCCAAATCCTTCTATGAGGCTAGAGGGGGATCCTAGGCTATGAAAACTTAATTGTAATGAGTACCAAAATCTTGGAGAATTTCTGGAAGCTTTGTTAGAACTGAATTGTCATGTTTGCTCCTTTCAACACCAAAGGTGCAATGTCATGGGCATAGTGAAGTAAATAAATATTTACTCACAAGGTCTCTTGGCTTCAACCAATGCAAACTTGCCTTTAGTTGTACTCCCATAGTACAATAAGTGTAAGCAATCTATATCGCATGGGGAACTTCTACCAGCTTTAGCTATAATTCCAGGCTAAAAAAGGATGAGCTAAATGGTTCTCAACTGTCCAACACAAATTATTTGTGTTTCTAGCATAGGATTCACAGCGGTAAAAGGCCAACTATTTTCCATAAAAGAACAAAAAGTGAGTTGTGTGAGTAATGGAAGAAATCCACCATAACATCAAACCTCTAAGTTGAGTAGGCCTTGGTCAAAGATTCCAAACTTGTCTAATGTGGCCCAGGGTTGGTAAATAGTTCAAGAGTGGTGTGTTGAAAAAGAAAGGAGGTGGCGAGGAATGTGGCTTGTGGTCACACAATTCAATAGAAAATTTAATAGGATAGTGGTTTGATAAAGTAATGGCTAATAAAGGTAAAACCAACAAATATTAGGATGAGCCAAAAGAAAAAAATGATTGAGAAGAAATCATGGAAAGATCAAGCCTTTTAAATACTCTTTCAGATCAAGCTCTTAAACTACTCCAGGTGTGCGAAACTGCATGTGGGAGGTGATGGTTTATATCAGGATCATAAAGTACTAATTTATTATGCATGTAAAAATTGGCCTCTCATTCTCCAACTATCCATGAAAATGGAGGGATGCCAACTTTATCAGAAGTCTCCTTAACCATGTTAAAATTGCCGAACAAAACCCAAGTCGTAGATGGCAATAAATCAGCTAGCCATCTCCACAGAAAGCCTCTCTCTACTGCATCATTGGGAGCATAAAGATTAATAACACCAAAATGGTGATTGCAAATTCTAAAAAAAATCCACACCAACCTATGCATGGGGTCCTATGCATGATCTACAATTGCAATTTTCTAGCATGGTGCTAATTATCTAACCACATCACCTCTTCCAAACTCATGGGAAGAAGAAAAAACCATGCTTTAAGTCCATATGATACGACAATCTGTTGAAAAAAGAAAACCAAATATCTTGATTTCTTGAAGCCAAAAAATATTTTTCAGTGGAAATTGATATTGAAAATGTTTGATAGAGTATTTTCAATTGAGTTCAATAAGACCCCTCACATTCCAAGAATGAAAATTCAAACTTAGAAATGTCAACTCACAGTCGAAAGTTTGATAGATCTCCTGGACAGTTATGATTATTCCATTGGCCAATGTCGTTAAGTTTATCACACCAAAAAGGATTGCCAAAATGATAATACAAAGAGGTTGAAGAGTCTCAAGGATCCAGATAAGGAAATAAAAGAAGTTGGGAGTCCATAGAATATGTAGAAATTCCATGAGAAATTTCCTGTATCACTGTAGACGGTAGCATTTTCCCTCGAGAAGTAGGGTTTGAAACTACCTTTGTGGCTTTTGTTGTAGGAAAAATAATTCTATAATTCTACTTAGGCCAAGAAACTACATGTTGTTTCCCTTATGAACCACATTAGTCTAGGCAGCATCATGTTTGGAAGCCTCTAGAGAATAAGAAATAATTGGCTCCTTAGGATGAACCCTAGGCCTATTGACTACGAAAGGACAATCTTTGATCTTATAATCCACAGAGTGGAAACAAGACTAGGTATTGGGTAAATTGAGATAAATTAAACTTTCTGGGTGAAATAACACCCACCAACTTAAATTTCAATTGAGTCCCATAAGTCCTATGCAAGTTCAACTTCAACACAAACCCTCTTCTAAGGGAAAGCATAAGAGAAATGCTCTATTTTTAAGTCAACTACCCTACCCAGGGATTGAGTAGTATTTTGCGAGAAAGGCCAAAAGGGAAAAGGAAAACCAAGAAATTCAACCCAAATAGGTAATTTGAGATTTTTATTGCCATAGATATCAAAACTTTTTCACCAGTGCTAAAAGACAAGGATGAAAGTGTGAACTAACAAGCAACAATGATTGAGAATACCCTCCACATGGGAAGCATTCCAAAAATGCAGAAAGGATAAATCCTTTGGTGACATTCTAGACACCATCTAAGTGCACCCCATGAGGGAGCCAAGATTTGGTGACCCAATCCTTAAGCACATATTCAGATGAAACTCTAGACATAAAATATCTAATTAAAGTGAATTTTTCTATAACCATTTAAAATCCTCATCAAAGTTTGGCAAAGGATAAAATACATTAGGGATAGAAGAGGATTTACCTCATGGAATACTTTGGGGATTAATTTTCTTGGATACTTTCTCGAAGGAGCCATTATCACTTGTAGCCAACACTTCGGTGCCAACAACAATTCCTAAAACAAAAGTGGTCGTGTCCATTAAAAAATGTGAACGCAAATTCCCGCAATTAATATGGAATGAGATAAAGGTAGGCTATATGAATGCAGTTGGAAGATAGATCTCCAAAGAGGACATGCATAAGTTCACTCAAATCTTTTCAATATATAACAATTTTATATCTATCATTTTCAAAATGCTTACCATCAAGAAAATTTATGATCATTATTTTTATTGGAATAAGAAAAATAGATAATTGTGATCAAAGTCAAAGAAGCATTATAGAAATGTTATGTCTCATTTCGCTTACGCAATGCTTTATAAAAGCAAATAAATTATTTCAAAAAAGATGACTACTTCAAGATGTTTACTGTTTTAGGGATTTTAATCAAATTTGGCGCCCTGTCTCAAAAATGATCTCTCATGTATATTACATAATATTTTTTAAAGAATGAAAATCTAATTTCGAAGATTCTAACAAGTATAAAAGATAGATAATTTTGAAGGTGTTTACTTTTTAAGTGATTTGTGATCAAAATTGAATATAAATATCTTTTATAAAGGCATATAGAATAATTTGAAAATCAAACCACAACACCATAAATAATTTGATCTCTAATTTTCAATGCCTATTCATTTTGAATTTCGATAAGGTTATGAATGGTAATGCTAACGAAAACCTCTAATTGTAATGATTTAATGTGATATCAATATAAAATATCATTGTTTAAAAAATTATGCCACCAATATTCTATTAAAAACTACATCTTAAAAATTTATCTATAATTCAAAATAATATATAATATTGATATTATAATAATAAATAAATATATAAAAAAATGTTAGACCTCATTTAAATTTACTATTGTAAAATGAAAATTATGTATGTATGTATGCACATAAATATATATTATTTGTGAAATTGTATGGATGTGTTTATATAAAATTATTGATAAATATGTTTATCATTTTCAAGATGCATTTCAAAAAAGATATGTTATGTGTCTCTTACAAAATCTTCTAATAGGACAAATAAACTAATTTAACAACTTCCGATTTTTTAAGTTGTTTAATTTTAGCTATGTTAGTGATGAAACAAGAAGAGGTGCCTCAAAAATGACATGTCTCATGTTTCTCAAGCAATTCATTTATAAAGATAGATAATCTAATTAAAAATTTTCATAGTGTATAAAAGATAGGTATCCAAACCACTTTCTCCTCTTTTTGTTAAGATAAGCACTTATTCCAGATCTACTAAAACCATATTCTCTTTTTTATTAAAATAAAGGCTTTTCTTGGATCTACCAAAACTATATTCTCTTTTATAATAAGATTTGCACCATTTCAGGATCTCTAAAAACCATATTCTTTTGTTCTGAGGCACCTCGAAAAAGGTATGTTTCATGTTTCTCACACAATTTTTTTATAAAGATAGATAATGTAATTTGGAAATTTCATTGTGTATAAAAGATAGGAATGAAAACTAAGTTCTCACGCTTTTCCCGAATCTGGAAATATCATATTCTATTTCTTATTCACACAAACACTTTTGTCAAATCTATGAAAATTATATTCATTTTTTATTACGATATACAGTTTTGTTGGATCTAGAAAACCCCTGTGTCTTTTTTTTTTAATAAGATGAATCAAAAATAAATTTTGAAAAGATCTCAAACCCTTCGCAACTTAAAAAAAACCAACATTACCTCACAAAAAAATATCCCTTATTTTTTCTCTTATTCATCATTATTTGTCATTGTTTTCTTAGTACTCTGATGAGGGGGTGGAGAATTCAACGATTATCGGTTTAGGGCTACACTTCACTGCCCGCCCTGCTTCCCTTCCCCCTCTTAAGTTAGATCTGTTTCCTGAGGCCTCACATTTTCCTCTGGTCTTTCATTCCTTTCGTTGACATGGCTCGCATTTCACAACAAAATGAAAAGGCCAAGCATCACATGGCTTGCCAACTGTTGCGATTTTGTCAGGTACGTACACATCAGTGAAATAATGGTAAAATCTAGAGCAATCTGATCTAATGTTTTAAGAACAGTAGACAATCAATGGGAGATCAGCTCTTTGAAGAGGTTATTGTGCTTTTTCTCTCATAGAATGTTAGTCCAAAATTTTACATCAAGGTATATTTTGCAAGATGTTAGCTGGTTTCATCAGAATTCTTTAATAATGCGTGCCATATCTTTGATTTATCATTTTTCTCTCTGTTTTAAGTTCTGAGCCTAATTGGGAGAGCCCGTAAATAGCATCAAGATGAGAAATTCATCAACAAGAACTGCTCCCAGTAACCAAATTTCACGTGTTGTTGCTCGCAAATCTTCTCCTACGACTGGACTCTCTAGCTTGTCTCTACATCGATAATGTTTTGTCATCTATCATTAACCAGGTATAGCACATGTGCTTCATTTTGTGCTTTTACTTTCCGCCCTCTTTGTTTACAATGGATTTCAAATTTATACGGACGTCTACAGGGCATGAGCTCCAAAATAATTGACAGTGGAACAGAGCATGAGTGATCTTCACCAGTCCATCATCGCCAGGCGGAAGTGGTTTATTCAGGTCGAAAATAAATGGACTGCACACTTGCAGAAGACAAGGAAGTGGTTTATTCAGGTCAAAGCCAATTGGAATCCACAGTTCCGATTTATCTTCTGCAGGTAATGAAAATTATTAGAATAAGATAATAAAATATTAAAAAAGTGAAATTCATCTGGCCTGGCAAAAGAAAATATTTACAGAAGAAAATATTTACAGATCTGGTTTACCCAGAGCGGGAGATTGATGAGAAGAAGCTGCGGCACCATTAAATTGGATCAGTAAATCACGATCCGCATTACCCACTTCCATTTCAGTTGGTTAAGCAAGAGACAAGGATTCACAGACTGATTCTCAATAGAAAATTAGATGAATGAAGCTACGGTAAAGGAGTTATTTAAAGAATACCTCCTTTATTTGTTATAGCGCATGAAAGGAGTTACCTTTAAATAACTCCTTTACCGTAGCTTCATTCATCTAATTTCCTATTGAGAATCAGTGTGTGAATCCTTGTCTCTTGATTAACCAACTGAAATGGAAGTGGGTAATGCGGATCGTGATTTACGGATCCAATTTAATGGCGCCACAGCTTCTTCTCATCAATCCCCAGCTCTGGGTAAGTCAGATCTGTAAATATTTTCTTTTGCCAGGCCAGATGAATTTCACTTTTTAAATATTTTATTATGTTATTCTAATAGTTTTCGTTACCTGGAGAAGATAAATCGGAACTGCGGATTCCAATTGGCTTTGACCTGAATAAACCACTTCCTTGTCTTCTCCAAGTGTACAGTTCGTTTATTTTCGACCTCAATAAACCACTTCCGCCTGGCGATGATGGATTGGTAAAGATCACTCTGTCAGCTGAACAAGACGACAGTATTAAAAGATGGATCAGACTGTCAGCAGAACAAGCTGAAATATTGGAAAAGCCTTCAGTGAAAGCCGTAAATTGTTTAGCGTATGTGTACTTTTCCCATTTGATAACAGTTTTCGTTTGTTTTTTTGTTTTTTCCTTGTATCTCTTTCCTCCAGTACATAGCAATTAAACTTCTATAAATATATAAAAGTTCTTAAAAATTGCTACATATTGTTTGGACTATTAGAAAATGATTTCAACAAAGATGGAAAATAATTTATATCCGATGTTGTTCTTATCGGTCAGTTTTTTAATATAGATTTTCATTTGCTTATTGTAAAAAAAAATATGTGATGCATTTTCGTCAGAGATCTACAAGTTGTTAATATTTATCTGTTGGTTCTCATTTGGTCTAATTTTTATTGAATTCATTAATTGGTATTTTTAATAACTACCCACATAGAATAAAACAGTGAAAATATATATTTATTGAAGCGTTACATTTTAAGATTAGATTTAAAACTAGTCACATATTGTTGAAAATAATTCTTGATTCTAGGATTAGATTTTAAGGTGAGATTTAGAAATTTTGCTATCTGATCATTCGGAAACATATTAAAAAATGAAAAAGTGAAATACATTCTTATGAAATAACATCAACAATTCTGAACAAAGGAATGTGGAGAGAATCTAGGGTATATTGCATTCATTTTTCAGTACAAAAAAACAGATTTTATGTTCATAAAAGTTTATTTTGTTTGTATAAGAACATAAATCTATCTTTCTGTTCGATAATCAACGATTAACAGATATCTATCATTTGAAACACAATCTATACCTCAGAATGAATACCTACAGTCTGTAATTATTTTCTTTCTTTTTCTTTTTGTTTACAGGAGCGAAACGAAGATCTGGCCAGGAAGTTAAACATCACCCCTAGGCAAGTTAAAGTTTGGTTTCAAAATAGGAGGGCAAGGTAGTAATCACCTCCATATAGTGATTCATTTCATCAAATTAATCATAATAATGAATATTAGGAAATTGATTTATTTCAACAACAAAATTTGCAGGGACAAATTGAAGGTGAACAAAACGGATGGTAAAGTGCCGAAAAGAAACTACGAAGTATTATATTACAGAGTGCGTAAAGCGAGGGATGAAATTATCGATCTGAATCAGTAATGGGATTTACCGTAGAGCATTCTGTAAATTTGAAAAAGCAGAAGAATGATGAAGATGAAGATGAGGTTCTTTTGCGTCGTTTATCCTCTATTCGTTCTGTAGGGTCTCCTTCTATGTTGAAATATTTTGTTTCAGTCTATATCATGTTTTCTGGTTTCCCCTGGTTAGTTGAGGTAAGGGTTTTCTCTGTGTCTTCTTGGTGCTGCTATTTTCTTCGTGTTGGTTGTCGGAGGTTGAATTTTGTGAGACTGATGTCTTCTTTCAGCTCTTCTGTTTTCTGCTCTCTATATATGTACTTTTCTACTTTCTATATATATATATTCAGGCCTTACGTCATTTGTTAAAAAGGAAAAAGAAAAAGAAAACATGATATGGGGAGCAATCTATTTTGGCTCAAGTGGTGTTTCTTTGAAACATTTTCCAATGAGTGTGATTTGATATAAATTTCTTAATTTTTTAAAAGGAAAATATCATATATATATATGGTTATTTACATATTATGAATCCAAATATTTATTAAAACTAGAATTCTCATCTGGTACATTCTTTATGATGGTATGATAGTGAGTACTTTGATCATTAACATAGTGAGTACTTTGATCATTAACATATCATTACTTGGTAATTATTAGTTTCTTATAGCTAAGTTATAGATTAAATGAACAATAAAATTATAGAATAGAAACTCTATCTAATCTATAACAACCAATACTCTGGTGAAATAACAAGAAATAATAGCTGAAGAACAAATAACTAAAAGAAGTCAATCACAAAAAGACAATAACACAGGTATAGTGTGGGAAAAAACCTGCAAATGTTAGATCTTCTACTCAGCATAAGAACCAAGTTTCTCTTCTCAATCCAATACAAGTTTGCTACAACAATCTTACATATATAGAGCCCAACTACTTTATTAGCTTGTAAGAAAAGAAATTTTTCTTTCCTTCTTTGTCTTTAAACCATATTAAAAATCATTCTTGATTTACTCAACCTCACAAGTTGCTTAGAAATATTCTTTGTAATGAATAAAAAACAAAGTTGTTCCTAAATATTCAATTTGAGTTTCTTTAAAGCAACTCCACTCCACTTTTTGAGATAAATAAAAAAATAACACGCCCTCTTAGCAAGGAATGCATTTTGTGCAACATCCAGCTTATCCCTGATGAATACAAATTTTTTCTTCATCAAAGCCTTTTTCAGGTTGTCTTCTATCTATTTATCGGTAGGTATGTACTAGAGTTTCACTGTTGCATTCTCCACAGAATCTATGACAAAAACTTGTAATTGCACCTTTTATTCAGCTTCAAGAGAAAGGACTCATTCAACAGATTACAAGATTTCCAGAACAATTATTTTAGCCGCACAATCTCCTCTATCTATATCCACACACTCACTCTCAACTTGTGCAAATAACTTTTCCTAAAAATTATCTTTAGAAAAATCTGAAACATCATAGCAGAAAGTAGAAAAATTTCTATCTATGAGAATAATTGCCTTCACTTTTCTTGCTAAAATTTTCTTACCCCTTCTTCCCCAGTTTCTTTTGGAAATCTCTTCCTCACAATGTACTCTTGGAAAATCTCTTTCCTGTCAATACCCCTAGGAAATTTCTTCCTCTTAATATATGTGGGAAATCTCTTCCTCTAGTTATCTAGGAAATATCTTCCTATCAATTTCTCCAAGAAATCTCTTCCTCTCAATATGTCTAGGAAATCTCTTCCTCTCAATGTCTTAGGGAAACCTCTTCTAAATATATATATGAAATCTCTTCCACTTCATATATCCAAGAAATCTCTTCCTCTTGATGCCTCCATCCTACTGAATACACTTTAGCCCATGTTCAACGATGCCTTTGAGATATATCTGCAAACATGCTTTGTAGTTATCCGATACATACGTTTAAGTTCCACCATCTATTGACTTAGAGAGATCACTGCAAAATAAATGTATGGACTAGTGTTGACTAGATACATAAGACTAGGTTTTGACGGGCCCCTAGGAACCTTTACAAATATATTTTGAGGGGAATATAGAACCTCATTAAGAAGAAACACTACAAGAGATAAGATATTTTTCACCAACATCCCAGAACCAGCAAACAAACAATAATTAAAAAACCAGAAAAAACCAACTTCCCAGAACTTGGAACACAAGGCCTAGGCGTCACATCAAAGAGAAAATCTCTTGAGAAATGAGAAATTGGGGTTTTGAGGGACACCCAAACCCAATCCTAACCCAAAACAACCAAAGACAGACCTGGGCCCTTGAAAAAATCTGAGTATCTATCTAAACAACAAATAGAAGCAAGAAAAAGAACCAATTGAAAACAACCTAGGTTTTAACCCTGGATCCAAAACCAAGATGAGTACTTAGAGGATTCCCCAAACCATAACCTTCTCCTATAAAAGAAATACCATTCCACTAGGAGCTAGCATCACAAAACAAAAATAAAAATAGATGCTTCAACACATGAGTGTATTAAGGTTCAGCTACACAATGATATAAGGGCTTTGAAAGGCTCCCCCAACCTTCAACAGAGATATGGGGTTTTGGAAGGCTCCCTGAATCACCAAGACAATTTTTGCCAGAAGAAATATGATACAAGAAAAGCTACATGATAAAAAAGACTCCTTCCGACACAAACCTAGCCTAGAAAAAACACTCCTCCCCACCTTCAAAGGTGATAAACCTAGCTCAATAGGGAATGATGAGAAAAGGATAGTTGGAAGAGAAAACCTAGGCAATATCCAGCCTACCTCCATGCAACTAAGTGATAGAAAAGATCACCAACTGCCACTGTCCACCTCTTTCATCCAACAACGAGCCACCCCAATAAGTTGAGCCTCCATCTCAATAGGAACTTCCACCTCAATAAGAAGCAGGAAAGAAGAGAGAAGGATAAGAGTAACCTTCAACTACTAGTGAGCCATCAAGTGAAACCCTACCTCAATAGGGATCTTCTCCATAGCATTGAGTTTCCAACCAAAACAACCAAATAAACAAATGAGGGTATTTGTACCTTCAACACTTGCAATAGAAGAGATATAAAAACACAAGGACCCTCCACACTGGTGGCATAAATCCCAACTACTCGAAGGAGAAGCCTAGATGAAAAAAAGTTGAACTGAACCATCATAAACAAGGAAGGGAGGCACAAAAAGACCCTACCCAAAACAATCCTTGAACAACAGATAACAAGAATAGGGCCTTCCACAAAATCACCAAGGCACAAGCCAACACACCACTTGAGGTAGATAAGCATCATGCACTAGAAGAAAAATAACGGACAAGAGGGGAAACCTCTCTGCTCCACAGACTAGCCTCCCACAACTGATAAGAAGGTGATGAAGAGAAGCCACACACAACTACATAGAACTAGACCAGCCTGTCCCCAAGACAACCACACTCGGAAGGGCCAAGAGCCATGGAAAACACCCCTTCCATACACCATCATGAAGGAATGGGCCCCACCAAGGTAGAGATCATCATACAAAAACCCAATGCCATAGAAAAGAAGAGGGATTGTGGAAATCAACGCAAATAGATCCCCAACAAAATCCTAGAGCAGTGCAAAACAAAAAGACCCTCTCCTAATGCAGTATTGAACCAAAGACATTGGGAACACACTCAACCAACTAGCATCTTCCTCTGAGCCCTCCCCATCTCTATTAGTTTCAAACTCCTTTCATCTAACTCTTGATATCCTAGGTTTCAAACCAGAGATGCTCTCACTTCCACCCATTTTATGACAATTTTTCCTTTAGGTCGGTTAGTTGAGTATTCATTGAACACCACATTAAGTATGTTAGTGAGTGTTAAGTGTGTCAGAAAAAAATAAATGAACATACTTAATCAACTATTCTATGTTTTTGATTAAGTAAAATAGGTTTTACAGGGATTTTGAAACACACATTAGTATAAGATCGAAAGAAAGGCATGAAAACCAAGCAAAGAAAAGTAGTTCAAAGTAGCTAGGAATAGGTCTTTACAGGGCCAAACAAGAAAAAAAAATTAAATTAAAGAATGACCAAAAAGAAGAGCACCATAACATGTTATGCCAAACTCCTGAGCATGACAACTGCATTGCTTTCGAGGGCCTCCATTAGTTGAACAGTGTCTTTCACATTTTGAACTTGGGAGCCTTGAGGATCAATTTTCTCTCTGTTCTTCCTAGTTCTAGCCCTGGTTCTTTTACCTGGTCCTTTAGTGGGCTCCTTCTCCTCCTTCATAGTCCTTTGCTCAGTCTTGGAATCTATTTTTTCTTCCATCTTTTTGATCTATAGCTTCAGGTTCTTGTTGGATGTTTTGAGGATTTTAAAATTTTGCTCTACCACACCCTCAAGGGTTTTTTCCAGGCTTATCATTTTGGAATCTAGGTGCAGGACCCTGGTTTCTAGGCTTATCTTTTTCTCTATGGTGTTATGCTTGGTGTGCGAGCCTTGAATTTTTTCTTTGAGGTTCTCAATCTCGTGGTAGAGCCATTTGAAAGATCTAAACTGATCCAGCATGCTATTCTTGGTATTGTTGAGGAAATCCATGTCCATTTCCCTAGCTTTATCACTAAGTACAGCCAGTGCAGGGTTTATCAATTCTTTCTTCTGGACTTTTCCATCATTGTCTTCCAAAATATGGGGATAGACGGCCTCCCTAATTATTCCCATTCGCACTGTGCTGATATTGAAATTTCTCCAGACCTTTTTGCCTCTCCTAGTATCCTTACTCTTATACTCCCCCGGAGGCTTCTTCAGTATTCCTATAATTAAGCCCCTTTGTATTCCTATTCAAAACTAGGGATTTTTTTCTAATAGACTTTATCACAATGATTCCAATTGTGCAAGGGAATGACTATATCTTTTTTTATATTGGATAGATTGAATAAATTTTCTCATTTTATTTGTATTTCAAAAGGGTGCACAATAGATTAGGTGGTATATTTTTTCTTCAAAGAGGTGTTTAGATTTAATGGAACACCTAATAACATCATTAGTGATAGGGACACAAATTTTATGAGTTTCTTTTGGTAGTATTTTTTAGTTCTGTCATCCCGAATTAGCTCCTAACACTAGTTAAGTGGTTGCATTTGGGAAAGTTCTATATATAAAACTTTAGAAAGGTATTGGGAGAGTGTTTGAGGTAGGAGACAAGGTTTTTGTAAGAATTCTTCCCAATAGGAAATCGAATTTCTAATAAAGTGGTTCAAAGAACCTTAAGCCTCTCTTCTATGTGCATTTTAAAGTCACCAAGGGGATTGGAGGTATAACCTATGAGATTTAGCTACCTAAGAGAAGAAAGGTGCATAATATTTCTCATGTCTCGTGCCCCAAGAGAGAACGTGTTAGGCCATTTTTCCAGTCATTGCAAAATCTTGTAAAATTGGCCTCTCCCTTGCATGATTTTGCTAAGTGTCCTGTCCTGTGCTTTTCAGTGATGTCGCCTTGCTTCAGCCCATGTCGTGTCTCTTACTTTGCAAAACCTAGAAAGATTTTCATTTTCTAAGGTCCGTGGGAGCAAACTTTAAAAATTCTGCCACAGTGTCAAAAACATGCAGTGTTTTTGAAAACCCGTGTTGTTTTCGGCTTCCCTGTTACCTTTCGGTTTGTTGAAAATTCCTGTGTGTTTTCGATCATTTGTGAAAAACCTGCATTGTTTTTGACCCTTTGCCTTAAGCTTTATGCACTTGTCCTTTTGTGCCGAAAACTCTGTGTGTTTTCGACTTTGTCTTAACTTCGCAGGTCCAACGTCGGTGGTGGGTCTAGCTTCTTACCTATTGGCTGTCACATGGCTGCATGTCAGACTTTTCTGACATGTGATCATGCGACCACTTGCCACCTAGCCGTGTGAGTCACAGTCCTATGCAGTTGCCTGGTGGTTTACTTCTCTAACTGCGCAAGTGTGATTGTGGTGGGACCTAGTTTCGGGATTGGGCAGAGGGCCCTGACGTGTCAGAGGATCAATGGTTGTCGCTAAAGCACGAAGGATATGTCAGGGCCATGTGTTTTTGTGACAACCATCCGATCCTCTAAAGGGGTGGTTGCAGTTTGGTGGTCAAATGCGGTGATGTGGCAACTTCCTATGGGTTGTCGTATGATCGCATAGCCTTTCTCTCAGCTATGTGATCATGTGACTAGGTGACATGCATCCTTGGCAGTGCGGTGGCAGTTGCGGTACCCCTTGTGGTTTTGCAGGCGGTTAAAGGGTGGGTTGTCGCATGTTCGCATAGCCCATTTCTAAGCTATGCGATCATGTGACAAACTGGTTGTGGTAACAGTTGCGGTGTTGTTAACCGGTGGCAGCTAATGTTTACAGGCTGTCGCATGTTTGCATAACCCATTTTTGGGTTATGCGATCATGCGACAACGGTCTTGGCGGTGGTGGTTGCTGTAGGATTAAGATCTGTGGGGTGTCGCATGTTCACATAGCCCATCCCTAGGCTATGCGATCATGTGACTAACCATCTGTTTGTCGTGGTTGCGGGGGTGATATGGCTGGAGACTTTGCAGAAGATTTGGGCCTGATTGTCGACTACGGTTAAGAGTCTGGGGTCGCATGATCACAAGGGCTATCTTTCGGTCATGCGATCATGTGACCAAGCATGATATGTTGTCCGAATTCTTGTGGTAGTGAAATTCATGATAGCACTATTGCGCAACTAGGGGCAAAAAGTTTTAGAAAATAGATCCCACCAAATGCATGATAGCCGTTGTAGTTTGAAGTTTGAATTTCTGAGAGATAGGGGGTACCATTTTATGGAATTGAATGCAAAATTGACCCTGTTCGGTGAGAAGTGACTGGCAAGCTATTTGCAGTGTGGTCCAGGGTGCTTGGCAGTTGTTTGCAGAGGTGAATTTGTACCTGGGGCCGTGTGGTTTTCAGCTTGAGAAGTGTTTGCAGGTGGTGGATTTTGACTGTTTTGAGCTTGCATTGCCGTGGCTCGACGCCTGTCTTGTCTAGTGTTTATTTCTTGGGGTTAGGTGATTTTGAATTTCAAATGATCGTGCTTGCATTGTAACCCTGGTATAAAGGGATTTTTATGATCATTTGGTAGCATGGGGAGTTAGATTTTAAAACTTTTCTAGTTGTTAGTCTTCTGCCCAGTCAGGATTGTAACATTTTGGCATTTGGTATTTTGTTGATGATAGAGAAAAAGTTGCAGGTCTAAGCTTTAATTTGCAAGCTTGACTCTTCTGGTTTGATTGTTTATACTTAAGGATTCCTCATACTTAATACAAATACAAGACTCTTGTCTCTCCTTTGTGTCAACTTCGATAGATTTTGAACTTTCTAGTTCTCTACATATTGTTTTGTGTATGTGTCTTCAGTCTTCAGTTCTAATCAAGGATTAGATTAAATTATGCTTTAGATGGGACATAGGTCTATCTTGTTGTCTATGTAAGGATATCTCATAAGTAGTGAAGGGGATTGTAGGTGTGTTTATGGCTTGGAATCTTAGCTATTGTCTGGTGTGTGCAGCATTCTTGTTCTAGGAGATCTTGCCCAATGGATGAGGCACTGGCCTAAATGATTATCTCTTTATCAACAGATATTGATTGCTGTTGTTATGATTAAAACACATAAAATAAGAACCATTCTTTAAGTTTTCAGCATTTGGTTGTATGTAGTCCTATCCCATAGCAATGGAGAGTCAATGAGTGTGTGGTTAACATTCAGTACTTTCTTGCTATCCATTTATCTATTTTTCAAACCTAGTTTTTGGTGTATGAAGTCTATTTTATACTAGGTTAGGTGCACATGCCTTGGTCTTGTAGAACCAGAAGTAGAAGAGGGGAGTCTTCTCCCTAGAGTTGGTCCAGTTACCCTAAGACCTCTTTCCATTTTGGAGCTAACCATTCCTAAAATCCTCTAAGGGTATACTGGTAGCCTGTTAGAGCATAAGCATCATTTTGGACACCAACAAGATGGAAACTCTGCCGGGGAAGTGTTATGCATGTTCATCTTAACCAGTAGGTCATCATTGGAAAATAGGGTTATCCTTGTCCCTTGTCTCTCTAACTTATTGGAGCATTTTCTAAAGTCAATAAATTTCATTATAATATTCCCAATACACTTGGGTGGTGACTCAAAAATTTGGTAGCAGTACTGGTCAGTGATTTGTTTTGCAAAGATGAGTTATAGAGGTTCCAGATCTTGGAGAAAGAAGCCTCTTGAAGATATAATGGAAGAAGGCATTCCAAGTACTTCAAGGCCTAGTCAGACAAGGGGAGGAAAGAAAAGAAGAGGTTTTTCTCAGACTTGGAGAAACAAGAAAGATACCAAACAAGAAACCCAAGCCAGGCCTAGTCAAGAAGAAGACAATTCAGAATATGAAGAGGTTGTTGTTGACTTGGGATTGAATCAGTTTGAAGATGAAATTCAAGTGGGAGATGATGAGTTAGACACTACACTCCTTGAATTAGAAGAGATCTTTAAGGAGGTCTATGAACTAGAAAGAAGAGTTCAAGAGCAGCTTGCCATTAGGCAGCATAGAGAAAAGGATAAAGAAGATTAAGTAAGACAAGCCATGATAAGGGATGATCAGTTAAAAAGGCAGTTACTAGATTTGGAGGCAATTAATTTTGTCCCAGAGCCTAAAAGAGTGGAGGAACAGCCTATTGTGCAAAGGACACATGAGGAAACCAGATGTAGAGATAAAGGAAAATAGAAGGCCATTGGAGTTTAGATCAATGAACAAGCTATTGTTGATAGAACATCAGATCCAGGACTGAGATTAGATTTAGACCTTGAAATCTCAAGAAGGAAAAAAGAGATATTGGAAAAGGAACTGGAGAAAGCAGAGTTGGAGGCTTTTGCTACAGAAATCAGAAAGAAAATAGATTTTCTCAGGCATGCTTCAGGACCTTCAAATGTTGTTGCTTCCTTTTTAGGACAAGGTGGAAATCATGGTAACAATGCAGCTCAAGCAAATGGTGTACCGGGTGCTGCTAGGGTTCCTGATGGTTCAAACACAAGAACATCTACATCTCAAGGAATGGATCCACCACATGGAGTTCCTATTCATGAAAGGTACAAACAACTTACCTTCTTTGGTATTCCTGGTTATCCTAATGTAATCCCTGATGAGATTAGAAAAAAAGCTTCCTAGATTTATTGGAAATAATGTCATCACATGTGAAGAACATCTAAAAAATTTCATAGATGTAATAGATGATTAAAATATAGAGCTTGATGATGTTATCATGAAGCTATTTGTACAATCCCTGATTGAGAATGCTAGGGATCGGTTTAGAGGGTTACCCCATGCTAGCATAGGGTCATGGAATGGATTTAAAAACTATTTTAAGGAACATTATGGTGATAAGACTAATGAGGGTTTCATCCTGAATGAATTCAATAATATAAAGAAAAATCAGAATGAAGAGGTTCTTGAATTTAACATAAGGTTCCAAAAGGCTATGCATAGGCTCTTGTAGGTTATCAGATTAGATGACAGGGTATGTCTTGTGACATACTTGAATACCTTTGATGCAAAGATGGGATATCTCTTGAGGGATAAGAGCCCTAGAAGTCTTGGGGAAGCTCAAATTGACCATCAACATAGAGAGCAATAGAAGAATATCAGGAAAGATATGAAGAAGAGATGATTGCAGGCCTCAAATGTAGAGTAAGAAGGAAATGGGAAGGTCTGTTGACTCTAAACCCAAAGAGGATAACAATCTAAAACATATTTTAAAGGCTTTGGAATGTTTAAAGCCTGGAGAAAAGGGAAACAATAGGGCTGTGATTATGGAGAGGTCAGCTCCAAGAAACTTTAGCAGACAGCCAAGGATGCAAAATTATCCTTACAACACTCAGTGGAAAGATGGCAAGCCCATTCTCCCAACCAAGCAAGAAAGGCCTGATGGAAGGATCCTGGATCCTTTGCAGAGGAAATCAGTGAACATGACTGATGATATTCTATGGTGTGCTGTTTGTCAATCTCCTCATAGTCCAGAGCATTGTGTCATTGCTTTGAATTTACCTGATAATCAAGAAGGTGAGGAGCAGTATGATAAGGAAGGATGTGGTATGACTTCTTCACATGCGTGGGGTGAAGCTGACTTTATTGATGATGAAGAAGAAGAATTTGATGATGTTGGATGTGGTGCAGTGAGTGGTGAGGAGTAGGTTTCTTGAAGAAGACCATCAGATGAAGAGATTGCTCAAATCACTGCAGACATGGTCACTCAAGCTAGAAGCAATTACAATTTGAGAAATAGGATTGTTGGAAATGCAGCTGGTAAACCGGGCAGTATGTTCATCAAGAGGACAGAAAATAGTGTACAACAACATGAAGAAAAGGGCAAGGGTGCTTGTGTTGTTGACCAAGTGAAGGTAAAATGAAAATTATTCCTATTACAGCACCTAGGAACAAAGCAAAGACATCAGATGTGGTTGTTCCTACCTTTCAGAAGGAAGAGGAATCCTCTCTTAGGGACAAATCTGATTTCACAAAAGATAAAGTTGTCACTATTTTTTATGAAGACATGAATAGCTAGAAGTATGTTCCAATAGATATGTCTAAGTTGCTTTCACAGATCACTGCCAAGGTTCCACTTTTGGAAATGATGAGAATAGAAGAACACAAGGTCAAGGCCTTGAATTGGGTGAATGGTGTTTCTTCTACAGGAATCCAGGAGTTGAATAGAAATGACAAGCATGTGGCTTCCTTGGAAGACACACTTGATAGTAAGAGTGAAGAAATTGTTTCTAAGATTCCTCAAATCTTCTTGGATACAAATGTTGTAAACAATGCAGTAGGGATAGTTGATCCTTTCTTTTTGTCCCTTGAGATTGATGGTAAAATATTGAAGAACTGCATGATTGATTCTAGAGCATCAAACACTGTCATGCTTGCAAAGATCATGAAATCATTAGGATTGAAGGTTGATACACCTCATGGGAGATGCCAAACTATGGACTCAAGAGAAGTGCCGGTTATTGGTACCATTAAGGCTCTGCCTTATAAATTAGCTGCATTTCCTAACAAATAGTTGACTATGAGTGTTCTTGTAGTTGACATTCCTCCTCACTATGGAATGTTGTTATCTAGAAAGTGGAGTGCCTCCATGGGAGGAAGTATTCAATGTGACTTGTCCTTTGCCACTTTTGACATTGAAGGAGAGAATGTGAAGGTTTCAAGGGAAGCTAGAACTCCACATATGATTGAGGGGAATGAAAAGGATAACATGAATTGTTTTGTTGACACTGACATTGGTTCATTCCAAGTTCAGAGAAGTGAGATGTAGGAGAAGGTCAGGCCTATCCTTTTGACTAATGTTGAGAGTAACATGGTAGAGGGTAATGTCTTATGGACATTATATTTTGATGGAGCAAGTTCTAGAGAAGGTGCTCGAGCAGGAGTATTGTTGGTATCCCCGAGTGGTAAGACTTTTAAGTTTTCTTTCACTCTCTTGTTTCCTTGCACAAATAATGTTGCAGAGTATGACGCCCTATTGATTGGTTTGAGACAAGCATCAAAACATGGGATCAAACATCTTAGGGTGATTGGTGATTCTGATTTAATAGTATCTCAGATTAGATCAAAGTATGCATCAAAGAATCTAAGGCTGAAACAATATAGGAATGCTGTATGGGATGAAATTGAATGTTTCAGTGCCTTTGGTATTGATTGGGTGGATAGAAGCCAGAATAGGATGGTGGATTTACTAGAAAACATAGCCTTAAGTCTAGAGGATGTTACCTTTGCGGGGATATCCAAAATTGAGTTTAAGTCCAGGCCTTCTATTCCAGATAATGTTGAGAATTGGCAAGTATTCTCTGATGATCAGGATATATTGAGGTTCTTGTAGTGTGAGTCTCACTTTGATGGTCAGGAAATGGACTTCAGCACTTATGTAGATAGTAAAGATGGAAAAGAGAGTATCCTTGGGAAGGAGGTATTGCAACTAAAGTCAAATAGGATCCCAAGGGGATTGGTTTCTCTTGAGAGAGCATTTGATGATAAAGAGAGGGCTTGTGTAGCTAGACTTGCTAACAAGGTAAGTGATTTGGAGGAGGTGAATCTAGGGACAAGCCAAGAACCAAGGAATGTTTACATAGGTAAATGTTTATCTCAAAGAACTAGAAGACATCTGATTGATCTTCTCAAAAAATTCAGACATGTCTTTGCATGGTCTTATGAAGATTTGAAGGCATATAGAGAAGATCTCTTTCAACATGAGATACCATTAAAGGAAGGAACTAAACCCTTTAGGCAGAAATTAAGGCCTGTGAACCCTACTTTGGCATCGAAAATGCAAGATGAACTCAAAAAGATGATGGATGCTAGTATTATAAAGCCTGTCAGACATTCTACTTGGGTGTCAAATTTGGTTCTAGTCAGAAAAAAGAATGGTGACATTAGGCTGTGTGTTGATTTTAGAAATCTAAATGTCAATTCTTTGAAAGACAACTATGGTCTCCCTAATATGGAAAACATGCTGCAAAGAGTCACTGGATCAGAGTTAATGTCCATGATGGATGGTTTCTCTAGTTATAATCAGGTCATGGTCAAGGAGTCAGAACAATTCAAGACTGCATTCACCACTCCTTGGGGAACATATGTTTATGTTAGGATGCCTTTTGGCCTGACAAATGCAGGAGCAACTTTTCAGAGGGCTATGGATGTAGCTTTTGCTGATTTTATAAACAAGTTTTTAGTGGTATACCAGGATGATCTTATAGCATATTCAGAAAAGGAGGATCAGCATTGTGAGCATCTAGAAAAGATTTTCATCAAAGCTCTGGAGTATGGGATTTCTTTGAATCCAAAGAAGTGTTCTTTTGGTGTTATAGAAGGCAAGCTCTGAGGACATGTTGTGTCTAGGGATGGAGTGAGAATTGATCCTGAAAGGGTTATGGCAATAGACAAGCTTTCACCACCAAGAAATGTCAAAGGAGTACAGTCTTTTTTTCGGCAGGTAAATTTTCTAAGAAGATTTTTTTACAAATTTTGCAAAAATTTGTATTCCCATCTCTAGAATGTTGAAAAAAGATACAAAGGTAGAATGGAATGAAGAAGCAGATGAATCTTTTAGAAGTATCAAATAGGCCATTAAAGATGCCCCTATTTTGAGGACCCCTGATAATGGTAAGCCCATGCAGATTTTCTCTTTTGCTTCTTATCATATGGTTGTAGCAGTCTTATTACAAAAGAATTCAGATGGATATGAGAAACCTATCTCATTTTTTAGCAAGTCTTTACATGCAGCAGAATTGAAATATGATATCACTGAGAAATAGGCTTATGCCTTAGTCAAAGCAGTCAAGGCTTTTAGGTGTTATCTTGTGGGAGCCAGGGTGGTTGCTTATGTTCCTAATGCTGCTATCAAGGATATTCTAGTGCAACAAGAGGTCTCAAGTAAGAGATGTAGATGGATCAACAGGATCCAAGAATTCAATATAGACATCCAAATTACAAAATTGGTAAGAGGCCTAGGCCTTGCAAAGTTGATGGCACAAAGTAATCTGATTGCTAATCATGTGAATATGCTAGAGGAGGAAGAGAGGCCATATATTTGTGATATGGATTACTGTGATTGGTATAAAGATGTCATCAATTACTTGCAAAAATTGTTTCTTCCCCCTAACATGAATGAAAATAAGAGGAGGACTGTCAAGTTACAGTTAGCAAGGTATGCCATTATCCATGGTGAGTTGTGCTGGAGAAGCAATGAAGGAGTATTGCTGAAATGTGTGGATCATGAAAGATCTAAGACTCTATTGGAAGAAATGCATCAAGGTGTGTGTGGAGGACACTATATGGGAAAGACCACAGCCCACAAGATTCTCAGGTTTGGATTTTAGTGGCCTACAATTTTTAAGGACACACATCAGTTTGTGAAGAAATGTGATGCATGCCAGAGATTTGCAGGAAAGTTAAAATTCAATGGGAATTTGCCACTCAGGCCTGTCTCAGCTCAGTCTCCATTTCAGAGGTGGGGTATTGATTTCATAGGTGAGATTCCAAACAAGTCTAGTGGTGGGCATTCCTACATACTAGTGGCGACAAACTATTTCACTAAATGGGTTGAAGCTATTCCCACTAGGAGGGCCACTAGTAAAGTAGTAATTGATTTTGTAATGGAGAATATTCTCACTAGATTTGGTTGTCCAGAAAAAATAGTGGTAGAAAATGCAATGTATTTTAGATCTCAGGAGTTTGGTGATTTTTGTCAGCAATATGGGATACACATTTCATTTTCTTCTCCATACCATCCACAAGGGAATGGCCAGGCTGAGTCCAGTAATAAAAGCTTGATAAAGATCCTCAAAAGGGTGTTGGATAGAAATAAGAAAGCATGGGACTCAAAGTTATGGTGGGCATTGTGGGCTGACAGAGTGACTATAAAGAAGGCCATAGGTTGTGCCCCATTTGATCTAGTCTACGGGATTGGAGCTAGGTTACCTCAGAACAATCTATTGCAAATGTATAAATTCATCCAGGCATATGATGAAGACTTAGATGATGAGATGAGACTAAGGATGGATGAGTTAATCCAGTTGGAGGAGGTAAGAAGGGATGCACATGAGAAAAATGAAAATTTGCAGCGATAGTGTAAAAAATTGTTTGACAAGAGAGCAACTCAAAGGAGTTTTGAAATTGATGATCTGGTCCTGATGTGGAATGCCAGATTAGAGGATAAGGGATGACATGGTAAGTTTGATCCTATTTGGTTGGGCCCTTATCTGATTGAGAGCAAGTGGGGAGTTGATTCATATATTCTAAAAGATCTAACTGGTGGCACTTTGGAATTGCCTGTTCATGGACAATTCCTAAAGTTTTACTTCTCTTGAAGTATCTTTTTCCATGAGTAGTAGTTAGGCTTCTTCCCTAGGTCTCTTAGGGTTGTTTTTGGTTCAAAATTTTATGGTCTGCTCATCCAGTAGATTTTGTTTCCTCATTGTATCTGTAGGAGATACATGTCCCCAGAAAGAGCCACTGTTAGGCCATTTTTCCAGTCATTGTAAAATCTTGTAAAATTGGCCTCTCCCTTGCATGATTTTGTTAAGTGTCCTACCCCATGCTTTTTAGTGTTGTCACCTTGCTTCAACCCATGTCGCGTCTCTTACTTTGAAAAACCCAGAAAGATTTTCATTTTCTAAGGTCCACGGGAGCAAACTTTAAAAATTCTACCACAGTGTCGAAAACATGCAGTGTTTTCAAAAACCCATGTTGTTTTCAGCTTCCCTGTTACCTTTCAGTCTGTTGAAAATTCCTGTGTGTTTTCGATCATTTGCCGAAAACCTGCGTTGTTTTCGACCCTTTGCCTTAAGCTTTATGCACTTGTCCTTTAGTGCCAAAAACTTTGTGTGTTTTCAACTTTGTCTTAACTACGCAGGTCTGACATTGGTGGTGGGTCCAGCTTCTTCCCTATTGGCTATCGCATGGCCACATGTCAGACTTTTCTGACATGCGATCATGCGACTGCTTTCCACCTGGCCATGTGGGTCCCAGTCCTGTGCAGCTACCTGGCGGTTTACTTCTCTAACTGCACAAGTGCGATGGTGGTGGGACCTAGTTTTTAGATTGGGTAGAGGGTTCTAATGTGTCAGAGGATCAATGGTTGTCATTAAAGCGCGAAGGATGTGTTAGGGGCATATGCTTTTGGGACAACGGTCTGATCCTTCGAAGGGGTGGTTGCAGTTTGGTGATCGCAGTTTGGTGGTCAAATGCAGTGATGTGGTAGCTTCCTATTGGCTTTCACATGATTGCATAGCTTTTCTCTCAGCTATGCAATCATGCGACCAGGTGACATGTGTCCTTGGCAGTGCGGTGGCAGTTGCGGTACCCCTTGCAGTTTTACTGGCAGTTAAAGGGTGGGTTGTCGCATGGTCGCATAGCCCATTTCTGGCCTATGCGATCATGCAAAAAACTGATTGTGGTAACGGTTGCGGTGTTGTTAACTAGTGGCGGCTAATGTTTATGAGCTGTCGCATGTTCACATAACCCATTTCCAGGTTATGCGATCATGCGACAACAGTCTTGGTGATGGCTTTTCCGGCAAGATTAAGATTTGCGAGGTGTCGCATTTTCGCATAGCCCATCCTCAGGCTATGCAATCATGTGCCTAACCATTTGTTTGTTGCGATTGTGGGTGTGATATGGCTGGAGACTTTGCAGAAGATTTGGGCCTCATTGTCCACTGTGGTTAAGAGTTCAGGGTCACATGATCACAAGGGCTATCTTTCGGTCATGTGATCATGCGACCAAGCACGATATGTTGTCCAGATTCCTGTGGTAGTGAAATTCATGATAGCGCGATTGTGCGACTGGGGGCAAAAAGTTTGAGAACATAGATCCTGCCAAATGCATGATAGTTGTTGCAGTTTGAAGTTTGAATTTATGAGAGACAGGGGGTACCATTTGATGGAATTGAATGCAAAATTAACCCTATTCAGTGAGAAGTGACTGGCAAGCTATTTGCAGTGTGGTCCAGGGTGCTTGGTGGGTGTTTGTAAAGGTGAATTTGTACCTGGTGCCATGTTGTTTTGAGCTCAAGAAGTGTTTGCAGCTGGTGGATTTTGACTATTTTGAGCTTGCATTATCGTGGGTCGACCCCTGTCTTGTCTGGTGTTTATTTCTTGGAGTTAGGTGATTTTGAATTTCAAATGATCATGCTTGCATTGTAACCCTGGTATAAATGGATTTTTATGATCATTTGGTAGCATGGGGAGTTAAATTTTAAAACTTTTCCGGTTGTGAGTTTTCTGCCCAGTCAGGATTGTAACATTTTGGCATTTGGTATTTTGTTGATGATAGAGAAAAATTTGTGGGTCTAAGCTGTAATTTGCAAGCTTGACTCTTTTGGTTTGATTTTTTATACTTAAGGATTCCTCATACTTAATACAAATACAAGACTCTTATCTCTCCTTTGTGTCAACTTCGATAGATTCTAAACTTTCTAGCTCTCTGCATATTGTTTTGTGTATGTGTCTTCATTCTTCAGTTCTAATCAAGGATTAGATTAAATTATGCTTTAGATGGGACATAGGTCTATCTTGTTGTCTATGTAAGGATATCTCATAAGTAGTAAAGGGGATCGTAGGTGTGTTTATGGCTTGGAGTTTCAGCTATTGTCTGGTGTGTGTAGCATTCTTGTTCTAGGAGATCTTGCCCAATGGATGAGGCACTGGCCTAAATGATTATCTCTTTATCAACAGATACTGATTGTTGCTATTATGATTAAAACACATAAAATAAGAACCATTCTTTAATTTTTTAGCATTTGGTTGTCTGTATTCCTACCCCATAGCAATGGAGAGTCAATGAGTGTGTGGTTAACATTTAGTACTTTCTTGCTATCCATTTATCTATTTTTCAAACCTAGTTCTTGGTGTATGAAGTCTATTTTACACTAGGTTAGGTGCACCTGCCTTGGTCTTACAGAACCAGAAGCAGAAGAGGGAAGTCTTGTCCCTAGAGTTGGTCCAATTACCCTAAGACCTCTTTCCATTTTGGAACTAACCATTCCTAAAATCCTCTAAGGGTATACTGGCAGCCTGTTAGAGCATAAGTGTCATTTTGGACACCAACAAGATGGCGACTTTGCTAGGGAACTGTTATGCATGTTCATCTTAACCAGTAGGTCATCATTGGAAAACAAGGTTATCCTTGTCCCTTGTCTCTCTAATACACTTGGGTGGCGACTCAAAAATCTTGGTAGCAGTCTTGGTCAGTGATTTGTTTTGCAAAGATGAGTTATAGAGGTTCCAGATCTCGGAGAAAGAAGCCTCTTGAAGATATAATGGAAGAAGGAATTCCAAGTACTTCAAGGCCTAGTCAGACAAGGGGAGGAAAGAAAAGAAGAGGTGTTTCTTAGACTTGGAGAAACAAGAAAGATACCAGAGAAGAAACCCATGCCAGGCCTAGTCAAGAAGAAGACAATTCAAAATATGAAGAGGCTATTGTTGACTTGGGATTGAATCAGTATGAAGATGAAATTCAAGTGGGAGATGATGAGTTAGACACTACACTCCTTGAATCAGAAGAGATCTTTGAGGAGGTCTATGAACTAGAAAGAAGAGTTCAATAGCAGCTTGCCATTAGGTAGCAGAGAGAAAAGGATAAAGAAGATAAAGTAAGACAAGCCATGATAAGGGCCGATCAGCTAAAAAGGCAGTTAATGGATATTGATATTCAAAAACTCTAGGTTAATTTTGATTGCAATTTGGGTATTTTTGGTTTTTGAACTTTCAAATTATATGTATATGTAGATGTATCCATTGGTATTCTTATTACAATTGTAACTAGGGTTTATGTATATGTAATTTTTTTCACTTTGATTTTTTATAAGTATAAATAGGTACATACTTCGTATTTTGTCAAATAAATAAATAATTTATGAACAACTAAAAAATAATATATAATATATAAATATAAATAAATTTATGAAAATAAAAAAATCAAACAAAAAGTGATAAAAATATATCTTAGTAAATGGTTTTGAAAAAATATTAATAATATTTGAAAAAATTATATTTTTTTAAAATATTTGGTTGGGAGCACATTGGATTAGTGAAGTTTGGTAAAACAAAATTACGAGCACCTAACCAACACACTAAGTGGTGGATCCCAATATTTAAAACAAATATAACTTATAATTCTGAAGTAAATTTGATGTATATTTATATGTATTTGTATTCATGTTTTTTAATATAAATTTATCTATAAATATATCAATCATTTTTATTTTTAGTTTTAAATACTAGACCAAAAAATTATATTGTCCAATTCTAGTCAAGAGCACACATAAAAGGAATTGGAGGAAAATATAAAAACATTTCAACTCTGAATCATCCAAAGTAGTTTAATGAGGGAAAAGCCCTATAAAAACAAGCTTAGATGAGCATAGCCAAGAAAGAGAATTAAAACTAGAAATAGAAAATAGAAACACCGTCAAGAGCCTAGAGAAGTGGTAAATGGAAGTGGAGGGTCTTTCTCATCTTTCTTTTCTCTCGATCCTAAGACCTAAGTTGGATTTGGGTCTATTAGTGTCCAATCATCAGCATTATCATCATCCTCATTTTTATTTCTACTTGGAGAGATGTCCATGGATAACAATGGGGAACCCTTTTCAAAAGAGAGCCATCTTGAACCCTAACCATTCAGTCATCCAATGGTGGGATCTGATGGCCAAGTAAGTGCTACTGAAGATCACCTATTAGAAAAGGAACCTTAGAGGCAAGGAAGCGCAATAGAACAGTTAGGATAATAAATGTAGGAGGGAGACTAGTCACAAGGAGGCTGAGAAGGAGAGTCAGCCTTCCTATTGGAACTGCTTCTACTTTGACATCCCACACGGGAGGTGGAAGGAGCACTTGTAGTTGAGGCTTATGGAGGAACTCTAGCTACAATGCATGTAGAATCTCCCAGTGTTGAAGAAGCTCATGTAAACGAGAAACTACTTGAACTTGAATTTGAAGTATTATATTATTGAAAATACTAGGTTTGGAAAATGAGGACACTTTTGTATTAATTAAATTGTTAGCAACTAATAAAAAATTTTGTTCTTTCGAAATAGTAAATTGAATGTCTACTCTAAATATGTGCCATATTTGTAAGAACATAAAAGAGTTGAAGTTTTCTTTCCTAGAAGGATCATTGGCCACATAAACATGGCTAGATGAAATGGAGAGAAAAAATATGAATCCAAACCCAATAAGTTTTTTCGCTACAAGAAAACCAAAAAGATGAAGAAAATACTCTAGCTGGTCGAAAAAAGAACAATGAGGATATAGAATACCCAAATGATGGAGGCTTGTACCCAAAGGTAACCCTTGAAATAGAAGACAATAAAAATGTGCAATTTTGGGCTCTATAATGCTAGACACAACAGTAATAAAATACAATCTCCATAAAGAATGTTAGGATTGCACATACCACCTCTAGTTTAAAATCTCACTGGTATACTATCCTTGGATACTATCTAACAAAAGAAGTATTTGGGTACATCTTCAATCTTTTCACTAGGGTGAAAAATAAGTGATTCCAATTTTGTGCATAAGTTCTCATGGAAAAAGGGAAACTAGTAACTCAAATATGTCTTGTTCTTGAGAGGTAAGAAAAAAATTAGACCAAGAATCCTCCAACTTGAGGAGACAATTTTTTTCCCTACAAAAAAGATCATGTGGAGTGTGAAGTCCATGTTGATCTAAACGTAGAGCATGAAGACCCAAAACTTTGGCCAAGGGAACTCCTTTCATCCTAATTAAATATGTCTAGTAGAGATTCTATTGATTAAATGAGAAGCCATCACAAAATATATATCTATGCCATCTAAGCCAAGGTTTAATAGCCTCCCATGCATGTTATATTCTCTTTACCACAATGAACCCTAATTTTCATTGGCTCTCTCATCAAAAATAGAGTATGGAAGAACAAATCTCACTAGGATGGTCAGTGCAAAGGATATATGGAGAAGATGAAATGTATCAAGAGAACTTTACAAGATTCATCTCATGGGATACTGTGAAATATCAATTGAGCGGAAAGAGCTTGACCTTTCCTATGTAGAAATGATGCATAT
Organism: Chamaecyparis obtusa; assembly: GCA_027943335.1. NCBI lineage: Eukaryota > Viridiplantae > Streptophyta > Pinopsida > Cupressales > Cupressaceae > Chamaecyparis > Chamaecyparis obtusa. The sequence continues at coordinate 174,730 of BSBK01004964.1, read as the reverse complement.
CCCTCCAAAATGTTGAGGAAGACAAAAATACTCCCATATAACATGGTGGAAACCATGGTTTTGATTTTTGAAGGCCCATAAGAAATCTCTAAGCATATAGTGTAAATTGGCATATGCTGGTTTAGAAGGAGACCAGGTTGAAGAGTAATAGACATGCGTGGATGCCAAAATATTTGAACAAACCTAAAATTTTATGATGAAAGAGAAATATTTGGTAATCCAATATGTCAACTTCCTCTTGAGATTTGATAGTACCACATTCCATGGTTCTATAGAAAAACCGTGAAAAGAAAAAGGAATTACCAAGAAGTGGAAAAACCTAACAATGTTGAATCTATTTCCAGTCATATTGCCAAATCGATTGAGGTAGTGGAAGAAAATAATGGTGGCAATAGTGAGTTATATTCCATTGAATGGCTCAGAACAAGAAGCCAATAAAAATGTATCTAGGTAGTGAAGGGCTTGTTGCACATTGACCTTATCCTCAAGGAGAGTGAGTAAAGAGTCATCTACAAAATGGACATTGACAAGCTGGGATGAGGAGTTGGATGAAAATATCCCATGAACTCATCATGCTAAAATATTTGATGCAAGTAAGTAACCAAAAACCTCAGAACCTAAGACATGAAAAAAAGATGCAAGAGGATATCCTTGACAGATAGATATATGGAAAGAAAAGTGGTAGAGAAAAGGATATTAATGGTAATGTAGGCATTGGCATCTACAAAGAGAATTCTCATAGAAGAAATAAAAAGAGGACCAAAACCTAAAGAAGACAAAATAGCAAGGTTAAAATACCATTCAATATAGTCACGTGCCTTGGCAAAATCTATTTTGATGAAAATTGTAGGTAGGCTAGATTGAAGGGCCCATTCCATACCATCCCAAATAGAAATAATATTATCAAGGATGAATATGGATTGAATAAATCCATCCTATTTGGGGTGGATTTTTTTGAGGAGGCTGATGGAAATATTTTAATGGAAAAACCTTTTCTATTATTTTATATGAAATATTGAGCAAAGTGATGGTGTGCTAGTTACAAACATCCTCTAGGTCAAAATTTTTAATTGCTAATTTAATGTTTCCTTTATTTATGTCAATTCCTAAAGTTCTATCTTGTAGAGATTCTAAATAATAATTGTGGAGGTTAGATCCTACACAATCCCATAAGGCTTTGTAAAATTCAGAGGGAAAACCATCACAACCTGGGGATTTATCATCATCCATTGAGAATGTGGCCTCGATAAGGTCTTGAAGAGACAATGTCTTCTCATAGAAATCTCTTTGGGAGTGAGAGAGATGATTCAGGACAAAAGATCTAATAAAATCCTCCAAATCCTTCTGTGAGGCTAGAGGGGGATCCTAGGCTATGAAAAATTACTTGTAATGACTACCAAAATCTTGGAGAATGTCTGGAAGCTCTGTTAGAACTGAATTTCCATGTTTGATCCTTTTAACACCAAAGGTGGAATGTTGTGGGCATAGTGAAGTAAATATATATTTACTCACAAGGTCTCTTGGCTTCAGCCAATGCAAACTTGTCTTTAGTTGTACTCCCATAGTAGAATAAGTGTAAGCAATCTATTTTGTAGGGGGAACTTCTACCGAATTTAGCTATAATTCCAGTCTTAAAAAGGATGAGCTAAATGGTTCTCAACTATTGCGCACAAATGATTGGTGTTTCTAGCATAGGATTCACAGTGTTAAAAGGCCAAGTATTTTCCATAAAAGAACAAAAAGTGAGTTGGGTGAGTAATGGAAGAAATCCACCATAAAATCAAACCTCTAAGTTGAGTAGGCCTTGGTTGAAGATTCCAAATTTGTCTAATGTGGCCCAGGGTTGGTAAATAGTTCAAGAGTGGTGTGTTGAAAAAGAAAGGAGGTGGCGAGGAATGTGGCTTGTGGTCACACAATTCAATAGAAAATTTAATGGGATAGTGGTTTGATCAAGTAATGGCTAATAAAGGTAAAACCAACAAATATTAGGATGGGCCAAAAGAAAAAAATGATTGAGAAGAAATCATGGAAAGATCAAGCCATTTAAATACTCTTTTAGATCAGGCTCTAAAATTACTCTAGGTATAGGAAACTGCATGTGGGAGGTGACGATTATTATCAGGATCATAAAGTACTAATTTATTATGCATGTAAAATTTGGCCTCTCATTCTACAACTGTCCATCAAAATGTAGAGATGCCAACTTTATCAAAAGTCTCCTTAACCATGTTAAAATTGCCGAACAAAAGCCAAGGCACAGATGGCAATAAATCAGCTAGCCATCTCCACAGAAAGTCTCTCTCTACTGCATCATTAGGAGCATAAAGATTAATAACACCAAAATGGTGATTGCAAATTCTTAAAAAAATCCACACCAACCTATGCATGGGGTCCTATGCATGATCTACAATTGCAATTTTCTAGCATGGTGCTAATTTTCTAACCACATCCCCTTTTCCAAACTCATGGGAAGAAGAAAAAACCATGCTTTAAGTCCATATGATACGACAATCTGTTGAAAAAAGAAAACCAAATATCTTGATTTCTTGAAGCCAAAAAATCTTTTTCTGTGGAAATTGATATTGAAAATTTCTGATAGAGTATTTTCAATGGAGTTCAATAAGACCCCTCACATTCCAAGAATGAAAATTCAAACTCAGAAAAGCCAACTCACAGTCGAAAGTTGGATAGATCTCCTGGACAGTTATGTTTCTTCCATTGGCCAATGTCATCAAGTTTATCATGCCAAAAAGGATTGCCAAAATGATAATACAAAGAGGTTGAAGAGTCTCGAGGATCTAGATAAGGAAATAAAATAATTTGTGTGTCTATGGAATAAGTAGAAATTCCATGAGAAATTTCCCGTATCACTATAAACGGTACCATTTTCCCCTAAGAAGTAGGGTTTGAAACTACCTTTGTGGCTTTTGTTGTAGGAAAAAGAATTCTAGAATTCTACTTAGGCTGAGAAACTACACATTGTTTCCTTTATGAACCACATTAGTCTAGGCATCATCATGTTTGGAAGCCTCTAGAGAATAGTAAGTAATTGGCCCCTTAGGAAGAACCCTAGGCCTATTCACTACAAAAGGACAATCTTTGATCTTATAATCCACAGAGTGGAAACAAGACCAGGTATTGGGTAAATTGAGATAAATTACTTTCTAGGTGAAATAACACCCACCAACTTGAATTTCAATTGAGTCCCATAAGTCCTATGCAAGTTAAACTTTAGCACAAACCCTCTTCAAAGGGAAAGCATAAAAGAAATGCTCTATTTTTAAGTCAACTATCCTACCCAGGGATTGAGCAGTATTTTGCGAGAAAGGCCAAAAGGGAAAAGGAAAACCAAGAATTTCAACCCAAATAGGCAATTTGAGATTTTTATTGCCAGAGATGTCAAAATTTCTTAACCAGTGCTAAAAGACAAGGATGAAAGTGTGAACTAACAAGCAACAATGATTGAGAATACCCTCCACATGGGAAGCATTCCAAAAATGTAGAAGGAAAAATCCTTTGATGACATTCTAGACACCATCTAAGTGCACCCCATGAGGGAGCCAAGATTTGGTGACCCAATCCTTAAGCACATATTCAGATGAAACTCTACGCATAAAATATCTAATTAAAGTGAATTTTTATAACCATTTAAAATCCTCATCAAAGTTTGGCAAAGGAAAAGAAAAAGAAAACATGACATGGGGAGCAATCTATTTTGGCTCAAGTGGCATTTCTTTGAAACATCTTCCAATGAGTGTGACTTGATATCAATTCCTTAATTTTTGTATAAGGAAAATATCATATATATATATGGTTATTTACACATTATGAATCCAAATATTTTTTAAAACTAGATTTGTCATCTGGTACATTCTTTATGATGGTATGATAGTGAGTACTTTGATCATTAACATATCATTACTTGGTAATTATTAGTTTCTTATAACTAAGTTACAGATTAATTGAATAATAAAATTATAGAAGAGAAACTCTATCTAATCTATAACAACCAATACTCTGGTGAAATAACAAGAAATAATAGCTGAAGAACAAATAACTAAAAGAAGTCAATCGCAAAAAGACAATAACGCAGTTATAGTGTGGGGAAAAACCTGCAAATGTTAGATCTTCTACTCAGCATAAGAACCAAGTTTCTCTTCTCAATCCAATACAAGTTTGCTACAATAATCTTACATATATAGAGCCCAACTACTTTATTAGCTTGTAAGAAAAGAAATTTTTCTTTCCTTCTTTGTCTTTAAACCATATAAAAAATCATTCTTGATTTACTCAACCTCACAAGTTTCTTAGAAATATTCTTTGTAATGAATAAAAAACAAAGTTGTTCCTAAATATTCAATTTGAGTTTCTTTAAAGCAACTCCACTCCACTTTTTGAGATAAACAAAAAAATAACACTCCCTCTTAGCAAGGAAGGCATTTTGTGCAACATCCAGCTTATCCATGATGAATACAAATTTTTTCTTCATCAAAGCCTTGTCAGGTTGTCTTCTATCTACTTATTGGTAGGTATGTACTAGAGTTTCACTGTCACATTCTCCACACAGTCTATGAAAAAAACTTGTTACTGCACCTTTTATTCAGCTTCAAGAGAAAGGACTCATTGAATAGATTACAAGATTTCCACAACAATTATTTTAGCCACACAATCTCCTCTATCTATATCCACACACTCACTCTCAACTTGTGAAAATAACTTTTCCTAAAAACTATGTTTAGAAAAATTTGAAACATCATAGCAGAAAGTATAAAAATTTCTATCCATGAGAATAATTGCCTTCACTTTTCTTGCTAAAAATTTCTTACCCCTTCTTCCCCAGTTTCTCTTGGAAATCTCTTCCTCACAATGTACTCTTGGAAAATCTCTTTCCTGTCAATACCCCTAGGAAATTTCTTACTCTTAATATATGTGGGAAATCTCTTCCTCTAGTTATCTAGGAAATATCTTCCTATCAATTTCTCCAAGAAATCTCTTCCTCTCAATATGTCTAGGAAATCTCTTCCTCTCAATGTCTCAAGGAAACCCCTTCTTCTAAATATATATATGAAATCTCTTCCACTCAATATATCCAAGAAATCTCTTCCTCTTGATGTCTCCATCCTACTGAATACACTTTAGCCCATGTTCAATGATGCCTTGGAGATATATCTAGAAACATGCTTTGTAGTTATCCCATACACACATGTAGGTTCCACCATTAATTTAATTAGAGAGATCACTGCAAAATAAATGTATGGACTAGCGTTGACTAGATACATAAGACTAGGTTTTGACGGGCCCTTGGGAACCTTTACAAATATATTTTGAGGGGAATCTAGAACCTCATTAAGAAGAAACGCTACATGAGATAAGATATTTTTTACCAACATCCTAGAACCAGTAGACAAAAAATAATTTAAAAAATAGAAAAAAAACCAACTTCCCAGAACTTGGAACACAAGGCCTAGGCCTCACATCAAAGAGAAAATCTCTTGAGAAAGGAGAAATTGGGGTTTTGAGGGACACCCAAACCCAATCCTAACCCAAAACAACCAAAGACAGAGCTGGGCCCTTGAAAAAATCTGGGAATCTATCTAAACAACAAATAGAAGCAAGAAAAAGAACCAATTGAAACCAACCTAGGTTTTAACCCTGGATCCAAAACCAATATGAGTATTTAGAGGATTCCCCAAACCATAACCTTCTCCTATAAAAGAAATACCATTCCACCAGAAGCTAGCATCACAAAAGAAAAATAAAAATAGATGCTTAAACACATCGGTGGATTAAGCTTCAGCTACACAATGATATAAGGGCTTTGAATGGCTCCCGCAACCTTCAACAGAGAGATGGGGTTTTTGAAGGCTCCCTGAATCACCAAGCCAATTTTTGCTAGAAGAAATATGATAGAAGAAAAGCTACATGATAAAAAAAACTCCTTCCAACACAAACCTAGCCTAGAAAAAACACTCCTCCCCACCTTCAAAGGTGAGAAACCCACCTTAATAGGGAATTGTTATACACTAAGTTTGCACCTTTGTTTCAAGCTCTCGTAGTCTAGATAACATAGTATAACATGGGAATCATCTCTAGGTGTGGGACCTATGCTAACTAAGATGAGACCTCCAGATTCTATGCTGGTTCCTCTTGGATAATCACCCTAATTTGCTTCTTGACATGAAAAGTAAATCTTTTGAGGGAAAGGGATAGAAGGACTACTTGAAAGTAAAAATGCTTGAAAGAAAACTACCTACTAGGTGATACACTAAAATTAGGGTATGAATTGCAATATAGAGGGATAGAATCAATGAAAGGCTTAGGTCTAGTAGGTCACAACTTACTAAATAGGCTTGCATAAGTGTTTCATAGGAGGGCCTAAATAGAAGACACAACCTATGACCAGCAAGCAGACATTCACTTCTGCAACTTGGCATAGGATTGAGACAAGACTGTTAGGGGGCTAAAGTATACCCACAAAAATATCTAAATCAGATCAAACACAATAACACACACAATTACAAAAAGTAAGGGGGATCAGGAACCCTAAGTTGTCATTGAAAACATGCATAGACTTCAATTCATTAAGAGATGATTCAGAGAAGGAAGCATAGGGACATGAACAATTGTCACAAAATACCTTTGCAATATTTGAATTTTCAATGAAAGATTTACAACTGTATAAGCCAGAGGGTAGAAATGATACCACAAATGACCCTTAAGAAAAGTGAAATTATTTTACAATTGTCAAACTCTGAGCTCAAAAGCTCCAAAAAATACAATATAAACATCTCTTCTAAACAATTGGGAGCAAAACCTAACTAGGGTTACATATTTACAACAGAATAACAAACCCTAAATCAATCAAGTCTGATCATAAATGTTACTTCTACAAATATCTCAACTGATCAGATATTCATCTTTGCATGCCCATCCCTATACTAAAATCAACTTGCGGACAATCAACCTCGGTTCACCAACCTTCCTGCAACTCAGCGTTGCCATGAAGGCTCTAAATCTGATCATACTTCCTTGGGAAGAGTACCATTTAAAAGCTGGCACCAACTCTTTCTAGCATATCCTGATATGAAAATGCAGCACAGTACCCTGCAATGCTGGCCAATAGTCATCTCCATCACCCTCTCAACCATAACCGTCCTGAGAATTTAATTCTTGAGCTAACCAACGTCGCGCATGGCCGAAAAGAGCAAAACCTTAGCAAAACTTTCGTAGGAATTTTGAATTTAAATGCTAACGGCTAGCAAGTCTGAAATTAAAACACAACCGCCCATCTCATGCATTTCCCGGCAGATGAATGGCCATGATACACTGAAAAAATAACTTAAAATCCCCCTCTAACAAGTCAAAACCATCATGGAAGTCAACAGCCAATCGAAAGTGAGCAAATCAACATCTTTGACAACCACGGACCCACTGCAACTGAGATTCCAATCTAACGGCGGGTGCATGATCTCATAGGGTTAGAAGATTCTATGAGATTATATGACCACCATAGATCTTAGCCTTTCTGACACATCCCTAGACCCTCTGACATGGTCCCACTGATAGATCCAAGATGTCATCTAGCCAACCAATAACGAATGAGCAGGTCAGAAACTAAGGACCCACTTGACAGAGCCTAGAGATAAAGTAAGATCAATGGCCATTGCATGATCGCATGCTCTGACACAAAGCCTTGTGAACATACACCAGCCGTCGATCCTCTGCAAATGTCAGAGCCTCTCACTACCGAAGGTCCCAGTCCTACTGACAAGAGATGACTCATTAGCATGTGGACCAATCAAAATATGCCACCTGTGCACACCTAGTAGTGGACGCACCCATTTGAAGAGTTATGTCACAAAGGATAATCGACAGTCGGCACATAATCTCATGGATCTAACATAACACATGAGATCATACGCTAGCCGTTGGATCGAAAAGGTGTCAGAGGGCTGGGCCCAGGAGACATAAAGGCCAAAAACATTAGAAAAGATTAAGCGCTAGGGCTTAGGAAAAATTAAAGCGCTAAGTGCTAGAGACTTAGGGAAATATTAAAGCATGTGGACCTTTTGAGACTTTAGTGGCCGAAAAGGTAATGAAAGAATATAACAGGCCAAAGAGATTTTTAGGGTTTTCTGCCTGTAACAGCTAGTTTTATGAATTTTATGACTACAGACTAGGGGACTTTAGAAATTTGTAGAGGCCAGAGAATAGGGCAGAACACAATGAAATTTTTTGAGGCGCATGGCAGGGTAAAAATGCAGACCTGGGGATAGTTTTTTAGCCAAATTTGTATAGAATAGGTAAATTGTGGTAACATTTTGGCAATTTCTACTAGATGTCAGCCTGCTAGATGTGGAAAACTAGTGGCCTATAAACAATCCATTGGGCATGGGGTCATCTTCTGAGCACAAAAATTTGAGAGAGGGACAAAACTTGTGCACAGGCACTTCTTGGAAAGCAGGAAACTAACCTAGAAAATAGGGAAAGAAAGAAGGGGAAATATTTACAAAGATTTACAAGGAAGGACTAACCTCAAAATAGGGTTTCAAGTGGAATCCATTTACTAAGATAGGCAAGGGAACTCCTTCAAGAGTTGATTGTTGAAAATCATTAGACCCCTTGCACACTGTTATAACAAATGGCCCACTCCAGAATGAATCAAATTTTGTATGTCTACCAGGCTTGGATCTAAACTCATCCCACTTGAGGACTACATCCCCAACTTTGAAATTTATGATCCTGGCCCTTTTATCAAAACTTTTCTTTGTTTGGATCTGATGGAATTCCATATCCTTCATTGATTTGTCTCTGAGTTCTTCTAACTCCATAAGTTGAGCATATCTGATCTACAAGGGATCTCCTTCTTCAAATAGGGCATACTGAGTAGCCAAGTCCAAAGCTAGCAATTCAGTTGAAATGGAGAACTTGGCCTCTCTACCATACACCAACATGTAAGGAGAATTCCCAATAATCCTCTTTGGAGTGATTTTGTCTAACCATAAGCTAGACCTCAGTTTAGTATGCCAATCCCTCTGGTTGTCTTGCAGAGTCTTCTTGATTATCTTAATCAAATTCTTATTTGTTGATTTTGCCAAACCATTGCCTTGGGGGTAGTAATTGGAACTTGTATTTAGACAGATACCATTCTTGACTACCCACTCTGAGACTTTGAGGCCTGTGAATGCCAATGCATTATCTGATATGATGGAATCAGGAGTGCCAAACCTATGAACTATATCATCATAAAAACTTAAGACATCACTCTCATTTGATTCTTTTAAAGAAATTGCTTCTGTCCATCTGGTGAAGTAATCTATTGCAGTGATTATCCATTTATGGCCTACACTAGATGGAGGATTGATCATGCCAATGAAGTCTATACCCCACTTCATGAAGGGTTGCTCTATTCTGATTGGCTATAGGGTCAAGGCTGCAAGCCTCTCTTTTCCTGCAAACATGGCACACTTGATGCATTTTCTCACATACACATGACTATCCTTAAAGATAGATGGCCAATAGTATCTAGCCCTCATGATTTTAAAAGCAGTAGTCCTAGGAGAGAAATGACCTCTAGAAGGCCCATCATGAAACTCAAATAGGACATCAGCTATCTTTTTTGAATCTATGCATCTTAAAAGGACACCACTATGATCCTTTCTGAAAAGAACTTCATTTATCAACGCAAAAGAAATAGACTGTAACCTAAAATACCTTCTTTTTGCTGAATCTAGGCCTATAGGACATTGTCCTATCTTCAAGTAATTGATCATATTAGGCAACCAACTTGTTGCCTTGGCTTGTGCTTTTGTAGAATGCACCACCAGAGATGCATCTATTTGCTCTGATTTCTTTGACATTTCATCCTCTGCCAAATGCTCACAAAGACCTCTTCCTCTAACCAGCTTGGTAGTTTGAATATCTATGTCATATTCCATCACCTTGGTGATCCAACCAGCTCTTTTCTTATTTAGGTCTTTGGAAAGCAAAAATTATTTGACACCTGGATGAGTAACTTTCAAGTGTACCTTGCTATGGGTCAACAAATATCTAAAATTTTTAAGGCTCTTTACCACAACAAGTACATGTTTCTCTAAAAAGGAGTATTTCTGTTCATACTCTTCTAAATCTTTGCTAAAGAAAGAAATGCATTGCTCCAATCCTTCTAAATTTTCTTGAGTTACATAACAGATATAGCATCATGACCTCCATAAGAATAAAGGATAAAATCCTTACTGAAATCTGGGTTTAGGAGAGTAGGGGCTTCTGTTAAGGCCTCTTTGATAGCTTGGAAATTGACTTTCCCTTCTTTGGTCCAACTAAAAGTTGAACTTTTCTTTAACATGGTTGTCAAAGGCTTTAGTAAATCTGCAATGTTAGGCAAGAACCTCCTAACAAAATTAATCTTTCCTATGAAAGATTGGAGACTTTTCTTGTGATGTGGTAGGGGTAGCTCTAGGATAGTTGCAATTCTTTCAGGATCTACTGTAATTCCTTCTTTGGATACTACATATCCCAACAATTTCCCTTCATGGACTGCAAACACACATTTCTTGGGATTAAGAGATATCCCAAATTCTCTACACCTTTCAAAGATCTTCCTCAAATGTTTGATATGGTCTGCTGCATGTTTTGAATAGACATTTATGTCATCCAAGTAGACCAATACACACTTATACATGAGGCTTTTAAAGGCCATATCCATTGCCTTTTGAAATGTAGCACCTGCATTAGACAAACCAAAGGGCATCTTTTGATAAGCCATGGTTCTCCACTTGGTTGTAAATGCAGTCTTGTATTGATCCTCTTCATTCACTAAGATCTGATTGTATCCTGAATAGCCATCCAATAAGGAAAATCTCTCAGATCTAGAGACACATTGTAAGATTTGTTCCATAGAAGGTAATGGATGGCAGTCTTTTAGAGAGGCCTTGTTAAGATCCCCGAAGTCAACACATAACCTCAGCTCCCAATTCTTCTTCCTGAGAGGAACAAGGTTGGAAACCAAACTAGTATGCTTGATGGGGTAGATGATACCACTTTATATTAGTTTGAGTACTTCTTTATGCATAAGTGGCTCAATTTTGGGATTAACAGGCCTTTGCTTCTACCTCACTAGTTTGGCATTAGGTTCTAACTCAATAGTGTGCTGAGCAAGAGTAGGGTCAAAACCTTTAAGGTCCTCATATTGCCATGCAAATACATCACTGAATTCTTTGAATAATTGGGTATAAGCTTGCTTTTCCAATTTAGTGTTCACTTTTCAAAATTGTAAGCTGTTACCTACTTCCAACTCTAGTTCAACACAATGTTCTTGTTGAACTACTAGCCTAGCTTTGCTTCTCTTAACTTCATCATCCTTGTTGAAGAAAGTCTCTAAGGTGACAAGACCTCTAGACATCTTATTAGATTTAAGTTGTACTACTTGCTCACCATAGTTTTGTGATAGCCTATCTTGATTGTGTTCTGAAAAGACATCTTCTTCAAACAAGAATTGCAGAATCTGTTCATCATTGTCAAACACTTGCCAATTGACATCATTATCAGGAATAGAGGGTCTGATAATCACTTTGATATGCTATTGATCTACCTCTTTTGAAATGCTATTTGGAATGTCATACTAAGATCCAACATCAGCTAATCTATTTGCATTTTGATTTAACTTTCTAGGGATAGCAACAATATTGAAAGGACAAAAATATTCAATTGCATCTCAAACTCTATGCTTGTATGCTTTCAAAGTGTCATTCTTGGTTGCACTTATCCCTCTCACTTGGATGACAACTAACTCACTATCACCATAAAATTTTAAGGCCTTAAGCCCTCTTTTTCTAGCCCACTCTAGTCCATTGACTAGACTTTCATACTCTGCAATATTGCTAGTGTAGGAGAAACTAAATCTAAAGGTAGTATAATACCTTTCTCCTTTTGGGGACACTAGCATAGTACAACCACCAGAACCATGTCTACTTCTAGCTCACTCAAAAAATAGTTCCCAAACCTGATTATTCTGATCCTCTAAATCAGTGTCTTCTTTGAGAAGGTTTGGTTCTATGGCTCCACTTTCTTGTATTAAATAACTTCCCAAACCAAAATCCCAAATGAGATTTTCTTGGGCCTTTAAAGCTCTTTCATCTAGAAGAATATTAGGGATACTTTCTATCTTTGTGCTTGCTTCACTAATAGTTTGGAAGTCACTGTCATCAAATATGGGGCAGTTTACATTGATGGTATTGGACACATATGGTTCTATGTGGTGTGTTGCTAATGGTTCTAATTTAATGGTGACCTTGGTCCCATACCTTGTATGAAATAACATGTGAGACCAGTCATAAGATAGGTAGCCTCCTATCTTGGCTGTAAACTCCCTTGAAAGACATAGCAAATAATGCAGGGAGATCTATAATGTATATATCAAGGAGGATGGAGAAATTAGGACTAGCATGTAGGATTAGACTAGTATCCTTGGCCACACCTATAGTATTGACTGATGATCCATCAAGTTGGGTAACCTTCTTTTGGAAGGGTTCATATTTCAGTCCTAATTGGTCAGACACCTTCTTGGGCATTACAGTGCTAGTAGCTCCACTATCTACCATACAATTATGCACTAAAGATTTTCTAACAATTAGAGATACATAAAAGGGAGGTGGCTCTGAATTCCTACCTTGCATGGCATTGGCCTTGGAGATCCTACTTGGAGCCTCCTTTTCTTGATCAGTGTTTTCCAACACTGGCTTTGTGGCTTCTTTTGTAGGTTAAGGAGTTGTCACTTCATTCATGGCCTTCTTCAAAATCTCAGGCTATCCAAGAAGAGCCAAAGAGTCCCACATGGACATGGTGACATTCACCTTCTTCATATTGTCTACAATATTAAAAGGTGTTAGTGTACTATTTGTTGTGCCTTTACTATGATGGGCTCCACCTCTTTTGGAATTTGGCCTTCTTTGCTTGTGATGACAGGGACCTCCCTAGGTGTGATAGGAGTAGCTTTCTGCAATGGCTCTACAGATGTAGTGGCTTTGGCATTAGAATCTTCTCTCTCCATGTCTTGAGCTCTTCTTTTCGCTCTTGTATAGGAAAAAAAAGCAACTTCATCATTGATCCCATTAAATTCTAGTTGCTCCCAATTGAAAAGATCAGTCTCATGCTCTTGTGATTCTTGTTGAGGCACTGACCCACTAGATGGAGCCTCTGATTGGGCTTGTGAGGCATTCTGAACTATTAGAGCTTGGTTCATCCATCCATTTGAACATGTGGCCTAATTGTGAGGTTGATTACAAGAAAAACACCATTCATTATCCATAGCCATATTATTTTGACAAGGAACCATATCCCTAACCGGATTTGTAGAATTGAGGGGTACAGGGTTTTATGGTTGGAATGGTCTCTGATTAAAACTTTGTCTTTGTCCTTGATACCCTCCTTGGTATGGTGGCCTATTTTGTTGATAAGGCTGTCCTTGAGTTTGATTTTGCTAATTAGGACCTTGGCCTTGTGGCTGAAATGGTGGTCTAATTCCTTGACCTTGTTTCTTTAGATTTGTGACCTCTTTAGTCAAGGTCTACAACAAGTTTGTCATTTCTTGTTGACTGCTCCGTTGGCTATTCTTTATCTCTTGTAACTCTTGAGAGAAACTACCTATTAGCTCTTGACCACTAGTACTAGGTTGGGGTGCCAATATGGTAGGAATAGGGGTAAATGGGGGTACTTGTGTAGGTGCAATGGGTTGAAGGCTAGGAAAGATGGGCATTGGTGGCCTTCTAGCAATCATGCCTTCTTGGATTAAACAATTTTTAGCCCTGACAGCTATGTCAAAGGCTTGGGGTAAGGAAGTACCACCCATAGATTGGATCATGATAGAAATTTGACCATTCAAGCTTTGCAAGTACTAAAGGAAAGCATGGTCAGCTGATGGCCTTACAGAGACTAGAATTTTGTTCCATGTTTTGAGGAATCTACTATTGTAATCTATCATTTGCTCTTGGGGGTCTCTCTTAATGGTTGTTAACTACTTAACTAGAGACAAGTTATCTGATTTATCCTCAAAATGATTACTTAATGCATCCCCTAATTCATCCCATGAAGTAATACAACCAACAGTTAGAGTTCTAAACCATTCAAGAGCTTTACCTTTTAGAGAGGCTGCTAATAATTTTGTGGCCACATCTTCTTGAGTTATGTTGTGTATGCTGCAGATGGTGGTCACATCTCTTATGTGTTCAAAAGTAGTTGTTTGCCCTTCACTTGTGAAATCAGGTATACTCTTTAGTGCCACCAAGTGCAGATCATGATGTTGAGAAAATACCAAGGGACTTCCTTGGTTGAGAGGTGCAAAGGTAAACTGTCTAGCCATTGTAGGAGCTAGAATTTGAAGATTAACAACTATATGAGCTATATTTGATGATGCACTTGAATCTTCTTCTAGATCTATGGTTAGAGATCTACCTCTCCTTCTAGAATGAAAGGGTAAAGGTCTCCTTTCTGCAGTATCAGGAGGTGTTGATTGAACTCTCCTTGCAAGGGATGTTCTTTGATTTTTCCTACCTTTGTGACTTCTTTTTGAGGGCAACTTTGAAAATTTAGTGGGCTTTGAGCTCCTAGTCTCAATCTTTCTCATAAACCTTAAACAAGGTTGGCCTGGATCTTTCAAATTAGTGGAGTCGCCAGATATACTTGATAGAACACTTCTAAAAGCTTGTATTATGCAATCGGTATATTAGAGATAACATAATCTTCAAAAAATAGTCTTTTTGTTGTCCCACCGGGTGTGCCAAAATGGTTATACACTAAGTTTGCACCCTTGTTTCAAGCTCTCGTAGTCTTGATAACCTAGTATAACATGGGAATCATCTCTAGGTGTGGGACCTATGCTAACTGAGATGAGACCTCTAGATTCTAGGCTGGTTCCTCTTGGATAATCACCCTAATTTGCTTCTTGACATGAAAAGTAAATCTTTTGAGGGAAAGGGATAGAAGGACTACTTGAAAGTAAAAATGCTTGAAAGCAAACTACCTACTAGATGATACACTGAAATTAGGGTATGAATTGCAGTATAGAGGGATAGAATCAATGAAAGGCTTAGGTCTAGTACATCACAACATAATAAATAGGCTTGCATAAGTGTTTCATAGGATGGCCTGAACATACGACACAACCTATGACCTGCAAGCAGACATTCACTTTGGCAACTCGGTGTAGGATTAAGACAAGACTATTAGGGGGCTGAAGTATACCCACAAAAACATCTAAATCAGATCAAACACAATAACACACACAATTATAGAAAGTAAGAGGGATCAGGAACCCTAAGTTGTCATTGAAAACATGCATAGACTTGAATTCATTAAGAGAGGATTCAGATAAGGAAGCATACGGACATGAAGAATTGTCACAAAATACCTCTACAATATTTGAATTATCAATGAAATATTTACAATTGTATAAGCTAGAGGGTAGAAATGATACCATAGATGACCCTTAAGAAAAGTGAAATTATTTTACAATTTTCCAAATCTAAGCTCAAAAGCTCCAAAAAATATAATATATACATCTGCTCTAAACAAGCGGCAGCAAAACCTAACTAGGGTTATAGATTTACAATAGAATAACAAACCCTAAATCAATCAAGTTTGATCATAAATGTTACTTCTGCAAATATCTCAACTGATCAAATATTCATCTTTACATGCCCATCACTATACTGAAATTAACCTGTAGACAAGCAACCTCGGTTCACCAACCTTCCTGCAACTCGGCCTTGCCATGAAGGCTCTAAATCTAATCATACTTCCCTGGGAATAGTACCATTTAAAAGCTGGTGCCAACTCTTTCTAGCGTCTCCTAGCATGAAAATGTGGCACAGTACCCTGTAATGCTGGCCAACAGTCATCTCCATCACCCTCTCAATCATAACTATCCTGAGAATTTGATTCCTAAGCTAACCGACGTCGTACATGGCTGAAAAGGGTAAAACCTTAGCAAAACTTTCATAGGAATTTTGAATTTAAATGCTAATGGCTAGTAGGTCTAAAATTAAAACACAATTGCAGATCTCATGCATTTCTCGGTAGATGAATGACCATGATACGCTAAGAAAATAACTTAAAATCCCCCTCTGACAAGTCAAAACCATCGTGGAAGTCAACAGCCAATCGGAAGTGAGCAAATCAGCATCTCTGACAACCACGAACCCACTGCAACTAAGAGTCCAATCTAACGGTGGGCGCATGATCTCATAGGGTCAGAAGATTCTATGAGATCATATGACCACTGTAGATCTTAGCCTTTCTGACACATCAACAGACCCTCTGACATGGTCCCACTGACAGATCCAAGCTGTCGTCTGGCCAACCAATAATGAACGAGCACATTAGAAACTAAGGACGCACCTAACAAAGCCCAGAGATAAAGTAAGATCAATAGTCGTCCCATGATCGCATGCTCTGACACAAAGCCTTGCGAACATACACCAACCGTCGATCCTCTGCAAATGTCAGAGCCTCTGACTGCCAAAAGGGCTCGGTCCTAATAACAAGAGATGACTCATTAGCATGTGGACCAATCAGAATATGCCACATGTGCACATCTAGCAGTGGACCCACCCGTTTGAAGAGTTACATCACAAAGGATAATCGACAGTCAGCGCATAATCTCATGGCTTTGACAGAACACATTAGATCATACGCTAGCCATTGGATTGAAAAGGTGTTAGAGGGTCGGGCCCAGGAGACATAAAGGATGGAAACATTAGAAAAGATTAAGTGCTGGGACTTAGGAAATAGAAAAGATTAAGTGCTGGGACTTAGGAAAAATTAAAGCGCTAAGCGCTAGAGACTTAGGGAATTATTAAAGCACGTGGACCTTTTGAGACTTTAGTGGCTGAAAAGGTAATCAAAGAATATAATAGGCCAAAGAGATTTTTAGGGTTTTCTACCTACAACGGCTAGTTTTATGAATTTTATGACTGCAGACCAGGGGACTTTAGAAATTTGCAGAGGCTAGAAAATAGGGTAGAACACCATGAAATTTTCTAGGGCACATGGTAGGGTAAAAATGCAGACCTCGGGATAGTTTTTTAGCCAAATTTGTATAGAATAGGAAAATTGTGGTAATAGGAATGATGGGAAAAGGATAGTTGGAAGAGAAAACCTAAGAAATAACCAGCCTACCTCCATGCAACTAAGTGATAGAAAAGATCACCAATTGCCACTACCCAGCTCTTTCATCCAACAACAAGCCACCTTAATAAGCTGAGCCACCATCTCAATAGGAACTTCCACCTCAATAAGAAGGAGGAAAGAAGAGAGAAGGATAAGAGTAAACTTCAACTCCTAGTGAACCATCGAGTGAAACCCTACCTCAATAGGGATCTTCTCCATAGCATTGAGCTGCCAACCAAAACAACCAAATAAACAAATGAGGGTATTTGTAGCTTCAACACTTGCAATAGAAGAGATATAAAAACACAAGGACCCTCCACATTGGTGACATAAATCCCAACTACTCGAAGGAGAAGCGTAGATAAAAAAAAGTTGAACTGAACCATCATAAACAGGGAAGGGAGGCACAAAAAGACCCTACCCAAAACAATCCTTGAACAAGAGATAACAAGAATAGGGCCTTCCACAAAATCGCCAATGCACAAGCCAACACACCACTTTAGGTAGATAAGCATCATGAACTAGAAGAAAAAGAATAGACAAGAGGGGAGACCTCTCCGCTCCACAAACTAGCCTCCCAGAACCGATAAGAAGGTGATGAAGAGAAGCCACACACCACTACATAGAACTAGACCAGCCTGTCCCCAAGACAACCACACTCAAAAGGGCCAAGAGCCATGGAAAACACCCCTTCCATACATAATCATGAAGGAATGGGTCCCACCAAGATAGAGATCATCATACGAAAACCCAATGCCATGGAAAAGAAGAGGGATTGTGGAAATCAATGCAAATAGATCCCCAACAAAATCCCAGAGTAGTGCGAAACAAAAAGACCCTCTTGTAATGCAGTATTGAACCAAAGACATTAGAAACACATCGAACCAATGAGCATCTTCCTCTGAGCCCTCCCCATCTCTATTAGTTTCCAACTCCTTTCGTCTAACTCTTGATATCCTAGGTTTCAAACCAGAGATGCTCTCACTCCCACCCATTTTATGA
Organism: Chamaecyparis obtusa; assembly: GCA_027943335.1. Taxonomy (NCBI): domain Eukaryota; kingdom Viridiplantae; phylum Streptophyta; class Pinopsida; order Cupressales; family Cupressaceae; genus Chamaecyparis; species Chamaecyparis obtusa. Next base: position 156,565 of record BSBK01004964.1, on the reverse strand, counting down.
CAATTTTTCCTTTAGGTCGGTTAGTTGAGTATTCATTGAACACCACATTAAGTATGTTAGTGAGTCTTAAGTGTGTCAGAAAAAAAAAATGAACATACTTAATCAACTATTCTATGTTTTTGATTAAGTAAAATAGGTTTTACAAGGATCTTGAAACACACATCAGTATAAGATCGAAAGAAAGGCATGAAAACCAAGCAAAGAAAAGCAGTTCAAACTAGCTAGGAATAGGCCACTATAGGGCCGAACAAGAAAAAAAAATTAAATTAAAGAATGGCCAAAAAGAAGAGCACCATAACATGTTATTCCAAACTCCTGAGCATGACAACTGCATTGCTTTCAAGGGCCTCCATCAATTGAACAATGTCTTTCACGTTCTAAACTTGGGAGCCTTGAGGATCAATTTTCTCTCTGTTCTTCCTGGTTCTAGCCCTGGATCTTTTACCTGGTCCTTTAGTGGGCTCCTTCTCCTCCTTCATAGTCCTCTACTCAGTCTTGGAATCCTTTTTTTCTTCCATCATTTTGATCTATAGCTTCAGGTTCTCGTTGGACGTTTTGAGGATTTTAAAATTTTGCTCTACCACACCCTTAAGGGTTTTTTCCAGGCTTATCATTTTGGATTCCAGGTGCAAGACCTTAGTTTCCAAGCTTATCTTTTTCTCTGTGGTCTTATCCTTGTTGTCCGAGCCCTGAATTTTTTCTTTGAGGTCCTCAATCTTGTGGTAGAGCCATTTGAAACATCTAAACTGATCCAACATGCTATTCTTGGTATTGTTGAGGAAATCCATGTCCATTTCCCTGGCTTTATCACTAAGTACAACTAGTGCAAGGTTTACCAATTCTTCCTTATGGACTTTTCCATCATTGTCTTCCAGAATATGGGGATAGACGGCCTCCCTAATTATTCCCATTCACATTGTGTTGATATTGAAATTTCTCCAGACCTTTTTGCCTCTCCCGATATCCTTACTATTATACTCCCCCCCAGAGGCTTCTTCAGTACTCCTATAATTAAAACCCTTCATATTCCTATTCAAAATTAGGGATTTTTTTCTAATAGACTTTATCACAAGGATTCCAATTGTGCAAGGGAACGACTATATCTTTTTTATACTGGATAGATTGAATAAGTTTTCTCATTTTATTTGTATTTCAAAAGGGTGCACAATAGATTAGGTGGTATATTTTTTCTTCAAAGAGGTGTTTAGATTTAATGGAACACCTAATAACCTCATTAGTGATAGGGACACAAATTTTACGAGTTTCTTTTGGTAGTATTTTTTAGTTGTGTCATCCCGAATTAGCTCCTAACACTAGTTAAGTGGTTGCATTTGGGAAAGTTCTATATATAAAATTTTAGAAAAGGTATTAGGAGAGCATTTGAGGTAGGAGACAAGGTTTATGTAAGAATTATTCCCAATAGGAAATCTAATTTCTAATAAAGTGGTTCAAATAAGCTTAAGCCTCTCTTCTATGGGCATTTTAAAGTCACCAAGGGGATTGGAGGTATAACCTATGAGATTTAGCAACCTAAGAGAAGAAAGGTGCATAATATTTCTCATGTCTCGTGCCCTAAGAGAGAACATGGGTGTAATGTGAGTCCTATAAGTTTTCCACCTTTGGATAATGAAGGAAAGATGGCATTGATTCCTAAGGTAGAAATTGATTTTAGAGAGCATGCCTTAGAAGAACACTAATGGGTGGTCCCACAATAGTGTGTCCCACTTTTTGGGCAACTTTGACACAGAGATCAAAATTCTGAGAAAAAACTTCACTTTCGAACACCTGTTGGCAGAAAACTAGTTGGAATTTGAAGATGATGTAATCTAGAGTCTGTTAGAATTTTATTTCTAGTTTCTAAATATATTTTTAAAAAAAATTAAAATTCATTTTTCGTTCTCCTTCGGAAAGTGGTTTTTGTGAAAAACTATGTTTTTAAGGAGTTACTGTCACTTGGATCAACATAATTTTTTTTTAAAAATATGATAACGATGTAATTGTTTCAAGATTATATTTGTAACTTCAATATCTAAAGGATGCAATTGGTTTCCTTCATTTTGGGTCAATATTTCATAGTTTATAAAGTTCTAAAGTGATAGTAACTGTAATTTAGACATAAGGTCACTTGGATCGCTCTAACTTGATCTGTGTATATCGAAATTCATTTTTTCTTTTTTTCTTTTTATAGAAAGTTAACACAAATACTCTTTTCCTACATATTTTTCATAATTTTTTTTTGTAATTTGCTATTTTTCTCGAAGTCATGAAGAGATAGGTTGTTGAATGATGAAACAACATATGTTTAGTTAAAGTAATATTTAAAAGTGATAATGAACTTAATATGTATTAAAATTCATTAGAAATCTTGTTCCAAATAGCATCATACTACACAGATATGTTTTTCAAATGGATTCATTTGATCTTCCAAAACATAAAGTCAAAGTGATTTTTTGTCAGCATTTTAATAGGTGCGAAGGAGACTCCATTGTAGGTGTGAATGAGGAGTATAGATGTTATATCAATGTTTTTTTAATCTAAGATGCTTTGAGCTAACCATTTGTAAATAATTCCTTCAAATGGAACCTCTCAAGGCTTAAATAATCATATTTTATTAAAAGTATGTTATTTCAGCAAAAATCAGCATGTCTAAAAAAGTGGGACACACTATTGTGGGACCTCCCTAATAGGAGTACCTAGTGAAGTAGAATAATTTACTAGTAGAGCATAAATTTAATTACTGATTGTGGAGGAAATTTGGCGAACCTCCATCACTCGCCTCATCTTCCTATTGTAATCAACTTCTCAATTTCTTTTCACCACAATAGAAAGTTTGCAAGATTATTGTCAAGTTTTTATGTTAGCAGTTGATTATGTCAAATATTTTTTTTCCCACATAGGAATTTTTATAATGGAGATAATGAATATAATCTTTAATTTGGTAAGGTAGATGTGGTTGATATTTCCAAGAACATAGATCTCAACAAAAAGTGAGGCTATTTAGCAATTTATGTAGCCTTAAAAAGAGAACTATTTGAACAAGATGAAATCATCCTATGGAAATCTTTAAGAGCTTATATGAAAGAAAATACTAATGCCCTTGCAGACAAGTGTCTTCATTTTCTTAGATTTTCTTATTCCTACTTAAAAATAAAGTGACTTTTCCCTTCCCTTTTTGTGACAAGATTTCTATAATGGATATTAATATTCAAAAACTCTAGGTTAATTTTGATTGCAGTTTGGGTATTTTTGGTTTTTGAACTTTCAAATTATATGTATATGTAGATGTATCCATTGGTATTCTTATTACAATTGTAACTAGGGTTTATGTATATGTAATTTGTTTCTCTTTGATTTTTTATAAGTATAAAAAGGTACATGCTTCGTATTTTGTCAAATAAATAAAAAATTTATCAACAACTAAAAAATAATATATAATATACAAATATAAATAAATTTATGAAAATAAAAAAATTAAACAAAGAGTGATAAAAATATATATTAGTAAATGGTATTGAAAAAATATTAATAATATTTGAAAAAATTATATTTTTTAAAAATATTTGGTTGGGAGCACATTAGATTAGTGCAGGTTGGGAAAACAAAATTACGAGCACCTAAGCAACACACTAAGTGGTGGATCCCAATATTTCAAACAAATATAACTTATAATTTTGAAATAAATTTGATATATATTTATATGTATTTGTATTCATGTTTTTTAATAGAAATTTATCTATAAATATATCAATCATTTTTATTTTTAGTTTTAAATACCAGACCAAAAAATAATATTGTCCAATTCTAGTCAAGAGCACACATAAAAGGAATTGGAGGAAAATATAAAAACATTTCAACTCTGAATCATCCAACCTAGTTTAACGAGGGAAAAGCATTATAAAAACAAGCTCAGATTAGCATAGCCAAGAAAGAGAATTAAAACTAGAAATAGAAAATAGAAACACCCTCAACAGGTTAGAGAAGTGGTAGATGGAAGTGGAGGGTCTTTCTCATCTTTCTTTTCTCCCGATCCTGAGACCTAAGTGGGATTTGGGTCTATTAATGTCCAATCATCAGCATTATCGTCATCCTCATTTTTATTTCTACTTGGAGAGATGTCCATGGATAGCAATGGGGAATCCTTTCTCGAAGACAGCCATCCTGAACCCTCACCATTCGGTCATCTAATGGTGGGATCTGATGGCCAAGTGGGTGCTACTAGAGATCACCTAATAGAAAAGGAACCTTAGAGGCAAGGAAGCACAATAGAACAGTTAGGATAATAATGGTAGGAGGGAGACCAGTTACAAGGAGGTTGAGAAGGAGAGTCACCCTTCCTATTGGAACCGCTTCTACATCGACATCCCACACGGGAGGTGGAGGGAGCACTTGTAGTTGAGGCTTTTGGAGGAACTCTAGCAATAATGCATGTAGAATCTCCCCAGTGTTGAAGAAGCTCATGTAAATGAGAAACTCCTTGAACTTGAATCTGAAGTATTATATTATTGCAAATACTAGGTTTTGAAAATGAGGACAGTTTTGTATTAATTAAATTGTTAGCAACTAGTAAAACAAAAATTTCTTTCAAAATAGTAAATTGAATGTCTACTCTAAATATGTGCCATATTTGTAGGAACATAAAAGAGTTGAAGTGTTTTTTGCTAGAAGGATCATTGGCCACATAAACATGGCTAGATGAAATGGAGAGAAAAAATATGAATCCAAACCCAATAATTTTTTTTGCTACAAGAAAACCAAAAAGATGAAGAAAATACTCTAGCTGGTGGAAAAAAGAACAATGAGGATATGGAATACCCAAATGATGGAGGCTTGTACCCAAAGGTAACCCTTCAAATAGAACACAATAAAAATGTGCAATTTTGGGCTCTATAATGCTAGACACAAAAGTAATAAAATACAATCTCCATAAAGAATGTTAGGATTGCACATACCACCTCTAGTTTAAAATCTCACTGGTATACTATCCTTGGATACTATCTAACAAAAGAAGTATTTGGGTACATCTTCAATCTTTTCATGAGGGGGAACAATAAGTGATGCTAATTTTGTGCATAAGTTCTCGTGGAAAAAGGGAAACTAGTAACTCAAATGTGTCTTCGTCTTGAGAGGTAAGACAAAAATTAGACTGAGAATCCTCCAACTCGAGGAGACAATTTTTTTCCCTACAAAAAAGATCATGTGGAGTGTGAAGACCATGTCGATCTAAACGTAGAGCATGAAGACCCAAAACTTTGGCCAAGTGAACTCCTTTCATCCTAATTAAATATGTCTAGTAGAGATTATATTGATTAAATGAGAAGCCATCACAAAATCTATATCTATGCCATCTAAGCCAAGGTTTAATAGCCACCCATGCATGTTATATTTTCTTTACAACAATGAACCCTAAATTTTCATTGGCTCTCTCATCAGAAATAGAGTATGGAAGAACAAATCTCGCCAGGATGGTTAGTGCAAAGGATATATGGAAATATCAATTTAGCAGAAACAACTTGACCTTTCCTATGTAGAAATGATGCATATCCCTCTAGAATGTTGAGGAAGACAAAAATACTCCCATATAACATGGTGGAAACCATGGTTTTGAGTTTTGAAGGCCCATAAGAAATCTTTGAGCATATAGTCTAAATTGGCATATGTTGGTTTAGAAGGAGACCAGGTTGAAGAGTAATAGACATGCATGGATGCCAAAATATTTAAACAAACCTGAAATTTTACCATGAAAGAGAAATATTTGGTAATCCAATATGTCAACTTCATCTTGAGATTTTACAGTACCACATTCCATGGTTCTATAGAAAAACCATGAAAAGAAAAAGGAATTACCAAGAAGTGGAAAAACCTGACAATGCTAAATCTATTTCCAATCATATTGCCAAATCGATTGAGGTGGTGGAAGAAAATAATGGTGATAATAGTAAGTTCTATTCCATTGAATGGCTCGGAACTAGAAGGCAATAAAAATGTATCTATGTAGTGAAGGGCTTGTTGCACATTGACCTTATCCTCAATGAGAGTGAGTAAAGAGTCATCTAAAAAATGGACATTGACAAGGTAGGATGAGGAGTTGGATAAAAATATCCCATGAACTCATTGTGCTAAAATAGTTGATGCAAGTAAGTAACCAGAAACCTCAGAACCTAAGACATGAAAAAAAGATGCTTGAGGATATCCTTGATAGATAGATATATGGAAGGAAAAGTGGTAGAGAAAAGGATATTAATGGTAATGTAGGCATTATCATTTGCAAAGAGAATTCTCATAGAAGAAATAAAAAGAGGACCAAAAACTAAAGAAGACAAAATAGCAAGGTTAAAATACCATTCAATATAGTCATGTGCCTTGGGAAAATCTATTTTCAAGAAAATTGTACGTTGGCTAGATTGAAGGGCCCATTCCATACCATCCCAAATAGAAATAATATTATCAAGGATGAATATGGATTGAATAAATCCATCCTATTTGGGGTGGACTTTTTGAGGAGGCCGATGGAAATATTTTAATGCGAAAGCCTTTTCTATTATTTTATATGAAATATTGAGCAAAGTGATGGGGTGCCAGTTACAAACATCCTCTAGGTCACAATTTTTGGTTATTAATTTAATGTTTCCTTTATTTATGTCAATTCCTAAAGTTCTATATTGTAGAGATTATAAATAAGAATTGTGGAGGCAATATCCTACACAATCCCATAAGGCTTTGTAAAATTCAGAGGGAAAACCATCACAACTTGGGGATTTATCATCATCCATTGAGAATGTGGCTTCGATAATGTCTTGAAGAGACAATATCTTCTCATAGAAATCTCTTTGGGAGTGAGATAGATGATTCAGGACAAAAGATCTAAAAAAATTCTCCAAATCGTTCTATGAGGCTAGAGGGGGATCCTAGGCTATGAAAACTTACTTGTAATGAGTACCAAAATCTTGGAGAATGTCTGGAAGCTCTGTTAGAACTGAATTGTCATGTTTGCTCCTTTCAACACCAAAGGTGGAATGTCATGGGCATAGTGAAGTAAATAAATATTTACTCACAAGGTCTCTTGGCTTCAGCCAATGCAAACTTTCCTTTAGTTGTACTCCCATAGTACAATAAGTGTAAGCAATCTATATCGCATGGGGAACTTCTACCAACTTTAGCTATAATTCCAGGCTAAAAAAGGATGAGCTAAATGGTTCTCAACTATCCAACACAAATGATTGGTGTTTCTAGCATAGGATTCACAGTGGTAAAAGGCCAACTATTTTCCATAAAAGAAAAAAAGTGAGTTGTGTGAGTAATGGAAGAAATCCACCATAACATCAAACCTCTAAGTTGAGTAGGCCTTGGTCAAAGATTCCAAACTTGTCTAATGTGGACTAGGGTTGGTAAATAGTTCAAGAGTGGTGTGTTGAAAAAGAAAGGAGGTGGCGAGGAATGTGGTTTGTGGTCACACAATTCAATAGAAAATTTAATAGGATAGTGGTTTGATAAAGTAATGGCTAATAAAGGTAAAACCAACAAATATTAGGATGAGCCAAAAGAAAAAAATGATTGAGAAGAAATCATGGAAAGATCAAGCCTTTTAAATACTCTTTCAAATCAAGCTCTTAAACTACTCCAGGTATGTGAAACTGCATGTGGGAGGTGATGGTTGATATCAGGATCATAAAGTACTAATTTATTATGCATGTAAAAATTCACCTCTCATTCTCCAACTATCCATGAAAATGGAGAGATGCCAACTTTATCAGAAGTCTCCTTAACCATGTTAAAATTGCCAAACAAAACCCAAGTCGTAGATGGCAATAAATCAGCTAGCCATCTCCACAGAAAGCCTCTCTCTACTGCATCATTGGGAGCATAAAGATTAATAACACCAAAATGGTGATTGCAAATTCTAAAAAAAATCCACACCAACCTATGCATGGGGTCCTATGCATGATCTACAATTGCAATTTTCTAGCATGGTGCTAATTATCTAACCACATCACCTCTTCCAAACTCATGGGAAGAAGAAAAAACCATGCTTTAAGTCCATATGATACGACAATCAGTTGAAAAAAGAAAACTAAATATCTTGATTTCTTGAAGCCAAAAAATATTTTTCAGTGGAAATTGATATTGAAAATGTCTGATAGAGTATTTTCAATCAAGTTCAATAAGACCCCTCACATTCCAAGAATGAAAATTCAAACTTAGAAATGTCAACTCACAGTCAAAAGTTTGATAGATCTCCTGGATAGTTATGATTCTTCCATTGGCCAATGTCGTTAAGTTTATCACGCCAAAAAGGATTGCCAAAATGATAATACAAAGAGGTTGAAGAGTCTCAAGGATCCAGATAAGGAAATAAAAGAAGTTGGGAGTCCATGGAATATGTAGAAATTCCATGAGAAATTTCCCATATCACTGTAGACGGTAGCATTTTCCCCCGAGAAGTAGGGTTTGAAACTACCTTTGTGGCTTTTGTTGTAGGAAAAATAATTCTATAATTCTACTTAGGCCGAGAAACTACATGTTGTTTCCCTTATGAACCACATTAGTCTAGGCAGCATCATGTTTGGAAGCCTCTAGAGAATAAGAAATAATTGGCTCCTTAGGATGAACCCTAGGCCTATTGACTACGAAAGGACAATCTTTGATCTTATAATCCACAGAGTGGAAACAAGACCAGGTATTGGGTAAATTGAGATAAATTAAACTTTCTGGGTGAAATAACACCCACCAACTTAAATTTCAATTGAGTCCCATAAGTCCTATGCAAGTTCAACTTCAACACAAACCCTCTTCTAAGGGAAAGCATAAAAGAAATGCTCTATTTTTAAGTCAACTACCCTTCCCAGGGATTGAGCAGTATTTTGCGAGAAAGGCCAAAAGGGAAAAGGAAAACCAAGAAATTCAATCCAAATAGGTAATTTGAGATTTTTATTGCCATAGATATCAAAACTTTTTCACCAGTGCTAAAAGACAAGGATGAAAGTGTGAACTAACAAGCAACAATGATTAAGAATACCCTCCACATGGGAAGCGTTCCAAAAATGCAGAAAGGATAAATCCTTTGGTGACATTCTAGACACCATCTAAGTGCACCCCATGAGGGAGCCACGATTTGGTGACCCAATCCTTAAGCACATATTCAGATGAAACTCTAGACATAAAATATCTAATTAAAGTGAATTTTTCTCTAACCATTTAAAATCCTCATCAAAGTTTGGCAAAGGATAAAATACATTAGGGATAGAAGAGGATTTACCTCATGGAATACTTTGGGGATTAATTTTCTTGGATACTTTCTCAAAGGAGTCATTATCACTTGTAGCCAACACTTCGGTGCCAACAACAATTCCTAAAACAAAAGTGGTCGTGTCCATTAAAAAATGTAAACACAAATTCCCGCAATTAATATGGAATGAGATAAAGGTAGGCTATATGAATGCAGTTGGAAGATAGATCTCCATAGAGGACATGCATAAGTTCACTCAAATCTTTTCAATATATAACAATTTTATATCTATCATTTTCAAAATGCTTACCATCAAGAAAATTTATGATCATTATTTTTATTGGAATAAGAAAAATAGATAATTGTGATCAAAGTCAAAGAAGCACTATAGAAATGTTATGTCTCATTTCCCTTACGCAATGCTTTATAAAAACAAATAAATTATTTCAAAAAAGATGACCACTTCAAGATGTTTAGTGTTTTAGGGATTTTAATCAAATTTGGTGCCCTGTCTCAAAAATGATCTCTCATGTATATTACAGAATATTTTTTAAAGAATGAAAATCTAATTTCGAAGATTCTAACAAGTATAAAAGATAGATAATTTTGAAGGTGTTTACTTTTTAAGTGATTTGTGATCAAAGTTGAATATAAATATCTTTTATAAAGGCATATAGAATAATTTGAAAATCAAACCACAACACCATAAATAATTTGATCTCTAATTTTCAATGCCTATTTATTTTGAATTTAGATAAGGTTATGAATGGTAATGCTAACGAAAACCTCTAATTGTAATGATTTAATGTGATATCAGTATAAACTATCATTGTTTAAAAAATTATGCCACCAATATTCTATTAAAAACTACATCTTAAAAATTTATCTATAATTCAAAATAATATATAATATTGATATTATAATAATAAATATATATATATAAAAATGTTAGACCTCATTTAAATTTACTATTGTAAAATGAAAATTGTGTATGTATGTATGCACATAAATATATATTATTTGTGAAATTGTATGGATGTGTTTATATAAAATTATTGATAAATATGTTTATCATTTTCAAGATGCATTTCAAAAAAGATATGTTATGTGTCTCTTACAAAATCTTCTAATAGGACAAATAAACTAATTTAACAACTTCTGATTTTTTAAGTTGTTTAATTTTAGCTATGTTAGTGATGAAACAAGAAGAGGTGCCTCAAAAATAACATGTCTCATGTTTCTCAAGCAATTCATTTATAAAGATAGATAATCTAATTTAAAATTTTCATAGTGTATAAAAGATAGGTATCCAAACCACTTTCTCCTCTTTTTGTTAAGATAAGCACTTATTCCAGATCTACTAAAACCATATTCTCTTTTTTATTAAAATAAAGGCTTTTCTCGGATCTACCAAAACTATATTCTCTTTTATAATAAGATTTGCACCATTTCAGGATCTCTAAAAACCATATTCTTTTGTTCTGAGGCACCTCGAAAAAGGTATGTTTCATGTTTCTCACACAATTTTTTTATAAAGATAGATAATGTAATTTGGAAACTTCATTGTGTATAAAAGATAGGAATGAAAACTAAGTTCTCACGCTTTTCCCGGATCTGGAAATATCATATTCTATTTCTTATTCACACAAACACTTTTGTCAAATCTATGAAAATTATATTCATTTTTTATTACGATATACTGTTTTGTTGGATCTAGAAAACCCCTTTGTCTTTTTTTTTTAATAAGATGAATCAAAAATAAATTTTGAAAAGATCTCAAACCCTTCGCAACTTAAAAAAACCAACATTACCTCACAAAAAAATATCCCTTATTTTTTCTCTTAATCATCATTATTTGTCATTGTTTTCTTAGTACTCTGATGAGGGGGTGGAGAATTCAACGATTATCGGTTTAGGGTTACACTTCACTGCCCGCCCTGCTTCCCTTCCCCCTCTTAAGTTAGATCTGTTTCCTGAGGCCTCACATTTTCCTCTGGTCTTTCATTCCTTTCGTTGACATGGCTCGCATTTCACAACAAAATGAAAAGGCCAAGCATCACATGGCTTGCCAACTGTTGCGATTTTGTCAGGTACGTACACATCAGTGAAATAATGGTAAAATCTAGAGCAATCCGATCTAATGTTTTAAGAACAGTAGACAATCAATGGGAGATCAGCTCTTTGAAGAGGTTATTGTGCTTTTTCTCTCTTAGAATGTTAGTCCAAAATTTTACATCAAGGTATATTTTGTAAGATGTTAGCTGGTTTCATCAGAATTCTTTAATAATGCGTGCCATATCTTTGATTTATCATTTTTCTCTCTGTTTTAAGTTCTGAGCCTAATTGGGAGAGCCCGTAAATAGCATCAAGATGAGAAATTCATCAACAAGAACCGCTCCCAGTAACCAAATTTCACGTGTTGTTGCTCGCAAACCTTCTCCTACGACTGGACTCTCTAGCTTGTCCCTACATCGATAATGTTTTGTCAGCTATCATTAACCAGGTATAGCACATGTGCTTCATTTTGTGCTTTTACTTTCCGCCCTCTTTGTTTACAATGGATTTCAAATTTATACGGACGTCTACAGGGCATGAGCTCCAAAATAATTGACAGTGGAACAGAGCATGAGTGATCTTCACCAGTCCATCATCGCCAGGCGGAAGTGGTTTATTCAGGTCGAAAATAAATGGACTGCATACTTGCAGAAGACAAGGAAGTAGTTTATTCAGGTCAAAGCCAATTGGAATCCACAGTTCCGATTTATCTTCTGCAGGTAATGAAAACTATTAGAATAAGATAATAAATTATTAAAAAAGTAAAATTCATCTGGCCTGGCAAAAGAAAATATTTACAGATCTGGTTTACCCAGAGCGGGAGATTGATGTGAAGAAGCTGTGGCACCATTAAATTGGATCAGTAAATCACGATCCGGATTACCCACTTCCATTTCAGTTTTTTAAGCAAGAGACAAGGATTCACAGACTGATTCTCAATAGAAAATTAGATGAATGAAGCTACGGTAAAGGAGTTATTTAAAGAATACCTCCTTTATTTGTTATAGCGCATGAAAGGAGTTACCTTTAAATAACTCCTTTACCGTAGCTTTATTCATCTAATTTCCTATTGAGAATCAGTGTGTGAATCCTTGTCTCTTGCTTAACCAACTGAAATGGAAGTGGGTAATGCGGATCGTGATTTACGGATCCAATTTAATGGCGCCACAGCTTCTTCTCATCAATCTCCAGCTCTGGGTAAGTCAGATCTGTAAATATTTTCTTTTGCCAGGCCAGATGAATTTCACTTTTTAAATATTTTATTATGTTATTCTAATAGTTTTCGTTACCTGGAGAAGATAAATCGGAACTGCGGATTCCAATTGGCTTTGACCTGAATAAACCACTTCCTTGTCTTCTCCAAGTGTACAGTTCGTTTATTTTCGACCTCAATAAACCACTTCCGCCTGGCGATGATGGATTGGTAAAGATCACTCTGTCAGCTGAACAAGAGGACAGTATTAAAAGATGGATCAGACTGTCAGCAGAACAAATTGAAATATTGGAAAAAGCCTTCAGTGAAAGCCGTAAATTGTTTAGCGTATGTGTACTTTTCCCATTTGATAACAGTTTTGGTTTGTTTTTTTGTTTTTTTCTTGTATCTCTTTCTTCCATTAGGGGAGAGGGACCAATAGTTGAGCGGGGTCCAATAGTCGTTATAGCAATTGTGATTATTAATATCAATATTGGAACAAATTAATATTAAATCTTGTATAAATAAATTCCATATATTAATCAAAATATTACCAAATATGTAATATATGGAGCCAATAGTTGTACACATAAGAACTTTTAATTTTCAAATTAAAAAATCATTTATACACATATTATCAAATGTTATGTAATCTATGTTGCTCTCATTAATATAGATAAGTTGATTACAATTAGTACATGAGTTCTAAAATAATGAATCTTTCATAAATATATATGAGTGTGTGAAAATTAAACATATCCATTCCAGCTCACATTTAGAAATAACATATATAAATATGAAATCCATTATGGACCAATACAAACATAAAGTATCACAATTTAATATTTGATATGTGATTGACAAACATTACAACTCCCACAAATTAAGGAGTGTTTATTTTCTAAATTCCCTAACTGAGTGTACAACTATTGGGTACTTCACAAATTTATACAAAGATTTTTTTTTTAATATTATCCAGTAGTGTACAACTACTGGGTACTTCACAAATCTATACAAATATTTTATTGTTAATATTACCCAGCAGTGCACAACTACTGGAGTACCATCTAGCCTAATGTCAGTATTCTCTTCCAAGTTTTCATTCCAGCTTGCTCCAAGTGGGTGCATTTATTGGCTTATTTGACCTTTCACCTACAAAAATATAAAACTTTTGTAAGACTCACCATAAAAAATAAAAATAATAATTGATAGGAAAATTAAAATCACCAAGACAAGTACCGAAATTTCAAACACTTAATTCATGAGAACAAATTACATCTAGTCAAATAGTCAAATCTTAAAATCAATCCATGCCAACAAAATCCATCCAATCAAATTTGGAGAACAAAAAGCTCAATCCATGACAACAAAGTCCATCCAATCAAATTTGGATGGTACCAAAAACTAACCAATAGAAATTCACTCCATGGATCAAGAAGCATTACGTATTCTATAAAATCAAAAGATACAAGTCTTATTTTTTTCACTGTAGAATTTTTCACTACTGCTACTAAACTTTCTTTGTAGAATTTTTCACTACTGCTGCTAAACTTTCTTGCTGCAACTAAACAGGACTAGAATTGGAATCAGCCATATCTACAACTCCTCTCATCAACCATACTAGACATATTCAGGTGGATAAGATTTGATTTTTTCTTTTTCATTTATTTTTTTTTTGTTTAAATCTTCCTATTTATTTTTTTAGATGAAAGAACCACTGCATTTACACTTTTTTGTTTGAATCTTACACATAATTCTACATGAAAGAATTACATAATCCAAAACTGCATAAAACCATATTTTAAAATTTTTAGAATAAATCTAGCTCACAATGCAAAAAGAAAGTCCCCTAAGTATTTGTCTACAACCCTCATCCCCTGTCTTTTCTACAATTAAAATTGTCTCTACTGAAGGAAAACAATTTGTGACAAATAGAACATACAGATTTTACTTATCATGCGTAGCCTTTTTAAAGTTGAAGCCACCAAATTCTCTTCAAACTTATGCATTTTAAGGAAATGCAATCTTTTAAATTGTTTTTCCAGATCTGTAGTTTATTTAACAACTAATATTTGTAATGTTTTTAGAAATGTTTACCAAAGTATTTGCAATGTTTTTAGAAATGTTCTGTCATTATGATCATGCATTTTTTGAAATTTGTTTTCATTGCAAGATCATACATTATTTGAAAGGAAATGCAGTCTATTTAACAACATAATTTGGAGGCCAACATTAAAAGAAAATGCAGTTCTTCAATCTTTTGTTAAAAGTATTTGCAATCATTGTTAAAATAAATTACAATCTTTTGTTAAAAGCAGTTATCTAACATAACTATTTTATTAAACTAATTTTTTCATATAATAGATTTCACAGACTACATATATAATACCATGACAATTTCTAAGAAGAATCAAGTTCAAAGAACAAGGCCTTTGGCAAGGCATAAAAGAGGGGTTATGCTTCACAACAATCTAGAAAATGAAAGCATTATTAGAGATCAAAACAACATACCAAATCAACCTAAGATACCAAATCCAGATCCAATTGACATACCAAATGTGCAAGTTAGAGTTTTTGCTACATCTAAGAATACACCATTAAGCAAAATCTGGTCAAAATCAGACATGGACAATGCAATCAAAGATGTTGAAGATAATGAGTATTCCATCTAAGCTGCTTCTAAGAAATGGGGTATTCCTTCTACAACCTTGTCGTATTGGTTACAAGGTCTCACAACTACAATAAAGAAAGGCCCACCAACTATATTATCAAGTGAAGAAGAAATGGAGATAGTGCAATGGTGTCAAGAGATGGCAGAGATGGGATATGGTCTTGAAATAACACAATTGAAAACACAAGTTGCTCACATTTGTGAGACTAGGACAAACCCCTTCAAAAATGGTTTTCCTGGCAAGTCATGGTGGAGAGGGTTCAAAAGAAGGCATCCTGAGTTGGCATTAAGAACTGCAGAAGGTATAGACAGAGATAGAGCTACCATGCTTAGACCATCCATAGTAGCAGCGTTTTATGAGAACTTGGCAAAAATTTACAAAGATAAACAATATGGCCCACACAAAATTTGGAATTGCGATGAAACTGGTGTTCAAGTTGGGAGAAATTATGGAATGAGGGTAATAGCCAAAAGGGGTTCAAGGAGTGTGCCTTACATAATGTCAAGAAGTAGAGAATGGATCACTGTATTATGTTGTGTTAATGTTGTAGGACAAAGCATTCCAAGATTCTACCTCTTCAAAGGTCAAAGGCAATTGAAAAATTATATTGCAGGTTGTGAGCCAGGGGCTTGTATAGTAGCCCAACCTCATGCATGGATGACCAAGGAACTATTCCTTAATTGGTTGCATCATTTTTCCAAATGTGTACCTAGTGGAGTTTCACCTAGTAATAGGAATTTACTTATATTTGATGGTCATGGAAGCCATGTAGCACTTCCTACAATTCAAGAGGCAAGAATTATAGGAATTGATCTTGTTACATTGCCAGCTCACACAAGCCACAAGCTCCAACCTTTAGATGTAAGTGTTTTTTCTCCTTTTAAGAACTATTTTAAAAAAGAGAGATCAAAATGGATGGCAAAGCATCACAAAATAGAAATAAACAGGTCTGAATTAGCTACCCTATGTAGCTAAGCATTTAAAAAGGCCCTCACTGCAGAAAATATCAAGGCAGGATTTCAAAGAACTGGCATTTGGCCATTGAACCCAACAGCACTTATGAATGATATGAATCCTAGTAGAGCATTTGAGATTGGTGTTGAGGAGGAAGATGAAACAATTGCCATTGAAAGTATTCTAAGATTTGCAGGGGTTAGTGAGTTTGATATTCAAGCAAGTGCAGAACAATTTTAGAGAGAAAATGATGCAATTGAAAGTGAACTACAAATGAACAGGTACAACATGATTCTTCCACTAATGAACAAGTGAAACACCTACACCATGATTCTGCCACTACTGAATAGGGACATCACTTTGCCACTGCTGAATAGGGACAACATCATATGGTGCATACTATGCAAGATATATCAGAATTAAGTATTCCAACTTGGATGAGTGTACCTGATTATATCATGGAAGTTGCTAGAAACCTTTGCATTAACTTGGACTTAGATAATGAGGATGTAGGATTGTCAATGCCATCCCCTCCTCCACCTCTTCCAAACACATTGGTTCATTACTATGCAACAATAGAGTTTGGTGTAGAAGATGAAGATATTTTGTTAAGAGAAAATGATGGAAATGATGGCACATTGGATGAAAACATTACAAATACATATAACAGTCAGCTAGAAGGTAACCAAATGTCATCATTATCATCTTTTCTAAAGTTTCCAAATGCAAGGGTGAATGAAAAATATTCTCATGAGAGTGGTGGCACAATTAAGCTCAGTTGACAGTCTCAAATACTCATAGGAGATGAGTATATGCAAATTTACATGGAGCAAGAAGAAAAAAAGAAAGAGATTGCGGATTTAAAGGCAAGAAAAAAGGAATAGACAAAAGAAAGGAAGGCTAGTAGAGCTATCGAGAGAGAATTGAAGGCACAAAAGAAACTAGAAAATGCAATGAATAAGAAAAAGAAAGAACAACTATGAATGATACAAAGGCAAGAGAAGGAGCAAAAAAAGGAACAGGTGAAAAGAATGAGGGAATTTGAAAAAGCAAAAAAGGAGCTGGAAAGGTAGAGGCGTTTAAGCAATCCCTTGAGTCCTATTTTAGAAAATTCAATTCTCAGGGATATAATTAATATTTACACCCCTGCTTATTCATTTGTTGCCAACTTTCAAAACAACAATCAGATTTGTACAAGCCAATTGCAAGTGCCCATAATACCTTCCAAGGAGCAAGCAAATGGAGGGCATGGTTCTAACATTACAACCATAGCCAATGGAGGGTCAAGTTCTAATATTGCAGCCATAGCTAACGATGGTCAGTGCTCCATTATTCCCCCACGGATGGTGTAAGTTCACATAAAAGCTAGCATCAATGTGTGTAGGTCCAAGTTCCTTGAAATTGAATTTTTTTGGATGAAAGGTAGGTACATGATTCATCAAACCATATTTTGGGAAGGTACAAGTTCCTTGAAACTAGATTTTTTGGGATGGAAGGTAGAAACTGGATTTTTTTGGATAGAAGGAAGGTACATGATTCATCAAACCATATTTTTGGAAGGTACAAGATCCTTGAAACTGGATTTTTTTGGATGCAAGGTAGGTACATGATTCATCAAACCATATTTTTGGAAGGTACAAGTTCCTTCAAACTGCATTTTTTTGGATCGAAGGTAGTTACATGATTCATCACACGATATGTATAGGGTCCTTGGAATTATATATACCATATATTATGAAGTGTTTTGGCTAACTTCATATATTGATGTAACTTGTGACCAGATTATAACTTATAATGTCAATTTTTTGTTAGTCCAAATGTGTTGGAATTATGATGTAACTTGTGACTAGATTATAACTTATAATGTCAATTTTTTGTTAGTCCAAATGTGTTGGAATTATGATGTAACTTGTGACCATATTATAACTTATAATGTCAGTTTTTTGTTAGTCCAAATGTGTTGGAATTATGATGCTACTTGAGAACAAATTTTAAATTGATCCAATTGGATATACAATATATTATGAAATATTTTGGCTAACTTCATAAATGACTATATTTTATGAGCATTATAATGTGTAAATACAACACTTGGTCCAAAATTGTAGTATGAGATATGGCAGCGACTATGCAACCACAAAATTAGACTTCATATCAAGAGGGCACTTAGTGCACGTAAGTATTTTATTTCTGTAAAGCACCCCCTTTATATGAAGTCTAAATTTGTGGTAGCATAGCCGCTACCTAAAAATACATGAATATATATATATATATATATATATATATATATATATATATATATATATATATATATATATATATATATTATATATATATATATATATATATTATATATATATATATATATATATATATATATATATATATATAATATATATATATATATATATATATATATATATATATATATATATATATATATATATATATATATATATATATATATATATATATATATATATATATATATATATATATATATGCTTGCATCCATATATTACCAAAATATTACCAAACTAGGTTTGCTCCTAAAAAGGGTTATAAATTAGCCAAGTAAACTCTATTTTTAGGAATATTACAGTGTTCATGTTTTCATAGCTAGGTATATTACAAGTTCTATTCTCATTGCGAATTTCATAGTTTCAAACACGTGTTCCAACTCTTGACACACACATATCGTAGTTTTAAATGCACTTGATACAACTTCAAAAGTATGCATATTTGTAATCTTTATATACCTACAAGTGCATGACCAAGTTTTACATTTGGATATATGTTTGTGCTACATATACTACATGTTTATATAAAGCGCTTACATTTTTTAATATGAAACACAACAAATCTGTGTTGGATATATGCTTATGATTCATATACATACAACACATATATACATTAGAGTAACATTGATTTATTGTTGGATATATGCTTATGACTAATACATGCCATGCTTTCTTTTGGAAATATTAGTATACATACATAATCTCATACCAAGCATTAAAGTATGAAATATGGCAATGGTTATGCAACCACAAATTTAGACTTCATATCAAGGGGGCACTTAGTACATGTAAGTATTTCATTTCTGTAAAGCACCCCCCCTTTATATGAAGTCTAAATTTGTGGCAGCATAGCCGCTACCTGAAAATACATGAATATATATATATATATATATATATATATATATATATATATATATATATATATATATATATATATATATATATATATATATATATATATATATATATATATATATATATATATATATATATATATATATATATATATATATATATATATATATATATATATATATATATATATATATATATATATATATATATATATATATATATATAATATATATATATATATATATATATATATATATATATATATATATATATATATATATATATATATATATATATATATATATATATATATATATATATATATAATATATATATCCATTATGTTTGTATATAAATACATATGCATCAATATATATGCACTTTATAATATATACATGCATATACATAAATGCATGTTGTTTGTACATATATATACATGCATATTTGAAGTGTAGTATATGCAGGTGTACATATGTATGCAAGTATATGAATGTATATGCATGCATCTATATGTTTATTCATTATGCATGTACATGTACATATAATGCATATTTACACACAAATCCATATGTACGTACATTGACTAGCATGCATTATTCATTTATACAAGAGCACCTAATTGACCTAATTTAAATACAAGAATCAAACTTATACATGAAAATATAAAACAATAAAAAAAATACAAATTCAATTATGAAAAAATAAGGATCATCACCTTAGTGAGGTATAAATTAACCTCACCTGAAATCAATAGTGATGTCATCCTCCTTTTATGCAACTTAGTATCATTTCCTATACAAAAAAAAAATCAACAAAACCATCACAACTCAAATATACATGCGAAAATAGTACAAGTCATAAACAACAATTGCACAAATTAATATGTTATATTCAACTACTAACATTGAAAAATTAACATTGCAAAACAATATCTTATCAATATTTAAAATTAACATTTACAAATTAGTAACTACAAGTTAAATACTTTCATAAAGTTTTTTGATGTTTTCATTACATATTATATATAACAAAAAAATATTATTAAGAAGTGGATAGTACTGAAATTAGTTTTCATTTTAGATGCAGTGGATACAAATGAGAAAACTGCATTCCTTTGTAGATATGGTGTGGATACACACCTCTAAAACACTAAAAACATCTACAAATATTGCCAAAGAATCACACTTGTGTCACATAAATGTTGAAATGAGAAAACTACATTCCTTCAAGATATTTTTGATAGAAAATGACTCGGTGTAGAGAATAACAAACACAACCATGTTCCAGATACATAGCATGTTAAAAAAAATGCAGGGTATTTGCTAAGGAAGTCCAATTCACAAACTACAAAGTCCTTTCAGAAATGCAGGGTACCCAGATCAGCAAATCACCAGATTCCAATTAAAGAAGAAAGTTATGGTGGATTTCCTTTTAGAACACTCAACGCTCTAAATTCTATTTGGATAGTCTTTGATGTTCATATGCAAACCATTAGGAGTTTGGCTCAGATGTTTGGGTGCTACTTAATTATGTCTGGTCGAGCTAGTACTATATTAATATGGTTTATATTGAGTCCTATCTTATTGATGAAATTGAATTTGGGGTGTTTTTTCTATCTACATTTTGATATCTTACAAAAGTCTTTTTCTGCCCAATGACAGGGGACCTTTGTTGCTGCAATGGATTACAAAGTTTAATAAGAACTTTTAAGCATGCAACAGTAGTAGTTTGTAGGACAGCCGCCATTAATGGCATTCAAAAGATTATATTGTATTGATTCCACAACAATATATTTTGTGTGCATTCTGCTGCTGTTTTGGTTGAGTTTATGTGGCCCTATAGATCTTTCTACACTACAATATTTTTGTGAAAATTTAAATGAAATTAAGAATGATTGTGTGATGCCTCAGGCTTATAATAATAATGTTGTGATTAATTTTTTGTGGCAAAAGTGGAACATCCAACATTACATAATGATCATTTGTGCTTTATATTTCCCCATAAAACATGGAAAAATTAGGTAGGTTACAAAATTTAATGTCCCAATACTGTGAGATGATTCTGAATTAACCAATAAATCGGAAGGGTACAAAAAGATTGCCTCCCATTAGAATGGGCGAACCCTCACCAGTGGTGGCATAAACAGTTCAGGTACTTGTTCATCATGAGTTTTTTTTTTTGTTTATTGTATTTTGAATATCTATTTTGTCAGTAGATACTTGTCCATGTCTAATTCTTGTAGTTGATTACTTTGCTCCATCATATCTTTCCGGATGATTTACAGCTCAAATTTTTTATGGTGGTTGTTATGCTTGTAATAGCTTGAAATGTATGAGAATTATAGCCCTTCATTGCCAAATTCTACTTGAAGAGATTAATGTGTACTATTTTGGGTAGAATGTTGTTATTTCAAGGGAATTCTTGGGTTCTAAGTTAAATAGTTCTTTGTATTTGTGTAAATTAAATTTGAGTACTGGAGAGGGTTCAAATTAAATTTTACGTGTATTGAGCTTGTTAAAACCAAAAAAATAACCAGCGGAGATGATATGCCTGTAGCTGATTGTACATATACATAAACATTTTGTAGTATATATGCACAAAAAAGAAAAACCCCAAATTCTTGTCGTGTCTCAGACAGAGGTTGTTAAAAAAAAACCCCAAATGCTTATCGTGTCTTAGACAGAGGCTGTTTAAAAAATGAAAACCCTTAGCTGTATACAGAAGCAGACACCCACATAAAAAGGACATACCAAAGAAATCTTTGTCACGTTCATAAAAAGGACATACCTTTTCCTTTGCCTTTGCCCATACGCAGGAATACCCCGTTTGAAGCCATAAATGGAGGAAAAGGATGGGATAAGCATAAATACGATAATGAGTGTCGCAGCCAGCATAGATATTGTGGTTCACCAGGGCCTTGTGAAACGGCTGATAAAGAAACCCAACAAACTCCATTTGTCCTCCGCCGCTCTATGTCCTCCGATGTTGATTGTGAATCTTCCGGATAGAGAATGGGGAGAGTATATTAGGGTAAAAAAATCTCATCATAGGTGAAAGTTTTATTGAATGAGGGAAAAAACTAATAATCTTAGGTAATGTGCTATCAAGTTTTAGGTGAGTGCGTGTCATTTTTAGGTCAGAGCGTGTCCAACTATAGGAGTATGCATTATTCTTTTAGGTTAATGGTGCCCAAATTTAGGATATGTTATGTAAACTTTAGACTTTAGGATGTAACAAATTAGATAATATGTTAATATTGTTGGAGATAGGGTTAACAAATTAAAAATGTAATTGAAATAGTTAGATTACAATTGAAATAGGTTTATATATAGTAGTGCATTGTTAAAGTCTTTTTTAGAATAATAATATGTTATTATTTGAACATTAATTGTGTTAATTATTGGTTGTTTTTTGTTTAATACAAAAGTAAAATATAACTAAAATAAGTATCATTAACAAATATTAGGTTCCTTTAAGTATTTAATGAGTTTCATTTACAAGATGAATATGAACCTATATTTATAAGAAATGGTATGTAAACAATCAATTGTTGAAGATTTTATTATTAAGTTTTGGTCGAACCTTCAAAAAGTAATTTTTTAGACCCTTCGAACTAAATGGATTATTTTATCAAGTTGTGTGATAAGTCGTATCTTCAAACCTAGTTGTAACTAGTTAAGTGTCCATTTTTCATATCTAAAAAAAATGGAGGTCTTATGACATCCATGCAACGGCTACATGTTGACGAAGTTAGACCTCACGACTATTGGTCCCTCTCCCCTACATAGCAATTAAACTTCTATAAATATATAAAAGTTCTTAAAAATTGCTACATATTGTTTGGACTATTAGAAAATGATTTCAACAAAGATGGACAATAATTTATATCCAATGTGTTCTTATTAGTCAGTTTTTTAATATAGATTTTCATTTGCTTATTGTAAAAAAAAATATGTGATGCATTCTCGTCAGAGATCTACAAGTTGTTAATATTTATCTGTTGGTTCTGCATTTGGTCTAATTTTTATTGAATTCATTAATTGGTATTTTTAATTACTACCCACATAGAATAAAACAGTGAAAAGATATATTTATTGAAGCGTTACATTTTAAGATTAGATTTAAAACTAGTCACATATTGTTGAAAATAATTCTTGATTCTAGGATTAGATTTTATGGTGAGATTTAGAAATTTAGCTATCTGATCATTCAAAAACATATTTAAAAATGAAAAAGTGAAATACATTCTTATGAAATAACATCAATAATTCCGAACAAAGTGATGGAGGAAGGAACAGAGCAATCAACAGAGTTACAGATATAAAGCCAATAAACAGAACAGAGAACTCTCAGAGATTAAAAAGATACTTTTATATTAATTTGAAATTTACAGATTGTGCCAAGAGCTGCCAATGCTCAGAATATCATTTTTGTTTCTATATATGACTGAACATCAAAACACTCCCTTTTGTTTACAAATATTCTACCTGTAGAAAGTTCTCGAATTGCCTGGATTACATCTGATTGATACAAAAGTCAGAGAAAAAAAAATATAAAATAAACTGCAATAAAATGGTAGCTGACGGATTGAAAAAATGGACTGGTCGCATGATTGCATGAATAAAAATAATGGTCATGCGATCATGCGAGAAGAGCATATTCCCTGAGTGCGGTAGGTAGGGCAGATGAGAGGACGGAGAGGTGACTGGATGCAGCAAGTACTGGTTGCATGATCACATAAACAGAATAATGTTTATGTGATCATGCGAAAAGTGAAAATGAGAGGGGCCCACTCAAAATTATCACAGGTTCGCATATAAAAATAAAATCGAGCATGCTATAGGCAGTCGCATGATCGCAAGAGTGAAAATGAAGCTTGCGATCATGTGGACAAGGCATGTAGTAATGCTGGTAGGTGGGAGAAGAGATCGTAGGGACAGGGAAGATTACAGACTCTGCTTTGCTGGCTTCCACGTCCTCCAGGCATTCGCATTCTTCAACACTCCCCCTTAATCTCACTGTTATGTATGTTCGGAATGCCGATTTCTTCCGAAGATGTTCAAAACCATTCTTTGCCAGTGGTTTTTGTGAAATATCAGCTAATTGTTCATTGGACCTGCAAAATGAAGATGAATGTCACCATTGTTTACCAGTTTCTCTGATGAAGTGATATCTGGTATCAATATGTTTCCTTCATTTATGAAATACATGATTTTTGGATAAGGCAATTGCTAAATTGTTATAACAATAGATCTTTTGTAGATTCTTCTTGATGATGGATGCCCCAAAATCTGAAAGTACTCTCCTTAACCAAATTTCTTGACAAGATGTTGATGTGGCTGCTACATACTCTGCTTCAGCTGATGAGAGAGTAAACAATTGATTATTTCTTTGACGCCCAAGAGATAGCACCGGAACCTAGATGAAAAATGTATCCAGAAGTGATTTTTCTATCATCCATGCTACCTCCCCAATCACTGTTTGTATATCCAATTATTTTTTTAATCATCTGAGGAAGTGTACAAAATTCCAAAATTCTTTGTTCCAGCTATGTATCTCAAAATTCTTTTTCCAGCTTTCCAATGTGATTCCTTTGGTTTCTCTATGAATCTAGAAATAAGACTGACACCAAACATAATATCCGATCTTGTGGCACTTAAATACATGAGGCTGCCAACTAATCTTTTAAATAAAGTTGGATATACACTTGGACCTTGATCATCCTTACTAAGCTTCAAACCCAATGCAATTGGTGTAGGGGTTGGATTCACATTTGTCATCTTAAATCTTTTCAACAATTCACTAGCATACTTGCTTTGACATATGAAGATTCCTTGATCATTTTGATTTACCTCCATGCCAAGAAAGTATCTCATGAGGCCCAAATCAGTCATATCAAATTCCTTTTTCATGGCTGCTTTGAATGTATTGGTTTGCATATTTCCTGTGAATATCAAATCATCTACATATAAACAGATTATCAATATTTCTTCTTCATCATTCACTTTGATATACAAAGTAGGTTCATTGCCACAATTGTTAAAGCCATTATTCACAAAATAAGAATCAATCCTTCTGTACCATGCTCTAGGAGCTTCTTTCAAACCATATAATGTCATTTTCAATCTGCATACTTTATGTTCTTCTCCCAAAACTTCATAACTAGGTGGCTGACTTACATACATCTCTTCTTCCAAAATTTCATTTAAGAACGCTGATTTGACGTCCATTTGATAAAATTTCCATTTTTTTTGAGCTACAATAGATAGGACCATTCTTATTGTATCCATTCTCGCTACGGGTACAAATGTTTCATTAAAATCTATACCTAGCTTTTGTGTAAAACCTTTTGCCACTAGTCTTGCCTTGCGCTTTGCTACTTTTCCATCAACATCATACTTTGTCTTATAAACCCATTTAACTCCAATCACATCCTTGCCTTTGGGAAGTTCTACTAGATCCCAAGTTTCATTCTTTTCTATTGATTGAATCTCTTCATCCATGGTTGTAATCCATTTGTCTTCTTTTATGGCTTCTTCAAAATAGATTGGATCAGCTTGTGTTAAAAATGCAAAATCACAAAAAAATTCAGCATTTTCATCTTCTTGAGTTTCATCATAAATCTCTCTAAGGCTTCTTGTCTTCTTTGATGTGTTTATGGACCTAGATCTTAAAGATGCAAGTGTTGGATCAGAAGATTCGCTATTGTTATTATTTGTTGTAGTGGGATTCGGAGTGCTATGTGCTCTTGATGGTGTTGTAGGAGTATTTACTTGTATAGGAGGATTTGCAACCTGATTTTCATCTTCTTCATTCTCTTGTAGTACACTAGGTGTGCTTGAATTTATTTTATCTATGTTGCCATCCCATGCTTCTTCTTCAACAAATTCAACATCATGACTTACTATTAGCTTCTTTGTAATGGGATTTTATAGCTTATATGCCTTTGAATGTTCACTATATCCCACAAATATACATTTCTCTCCTTTGTCATCTAATTTTCTTCTCAATTCTTGAGGTATCAATGAGATGCCACCACATCCAAAAACTCTTAAATGTGATATGTTATGTTTTCTTTTGCTCCAAGCTTCTTCTGGTGTTTTATTTATTACTACTTTTGTTGGACACCTATTCAAAATATATACTGAACATCCAACTGCTTCAGCCCAATATTCATTTGGTAAATATTTTTCCTTTATCATGCTATGTGTCATTTCCATGATTGTTCTATTCTTTCTCTCTACTACTCCATTTTGTTGAGGTGTATACCTTGTTATAAATTGTTTGTCTATGCCATTTTCTTTGCAAAAATTTTGAAAATCAGTTGAGACATACTCTCCACCTTGATCAGTTCTCAATGTCTTCATAGAATATCCACTTTCTTTTTCAACTTTTGCCTTGAACTCTTTGAAAATAGCAAATGTATCAGATTTATACTTCAAGAAATAAACCCATGCTTTTCTGCTGAAATCATCAATAAATGTTATGAAATAAAGTTTTCCACTTATGAAAGGTGTTTGCATAGGTCCACAAATGTCTGAATGCACTATCTCATAATGGCTATTTTTCTCTATATGACTCCCCAACTGGAAATGATTTCCTATGTTGCTTTGCCAATATGAAACTCTACGTGTGGTTTTAATTGGCTCTATTTGTGGCAACCCATATACCATTTTCTTCTTGTATAACAGCTATAATCCTTTGAAGTTTAAATGTCCTAGCCTTAAATGCCATAGCCAAGATTCATTTTGTATGAAACTTTAAAAGCTATTTCAGAAACCTTTTGTAAACCTTGTGGCTCTATCATTAATCCACCTTGAATTTTTAATGGGAACATCCTATTCTTTGTCATTTCAACTCTTGCAATCAGCGTTATTGCTTGGTTTCTTGTCTAGGATCACACATTCACCATTCTCAAAATATATTCTATATCCTTTTTGTACCAATTTCCCAATACTTATAAGGTTGTGTTGTTATCCGGGAACATAGTATACATATGAAATTTGTTTATCTTCACCTTGTTTTGTTTTTATGTTAATTGACCCTTTGCCCATAACTGAAACTTTTTGATCATTTCCCAATTTAACTTCTGATTTTACTGAATCATCTATTGTTGAAAACATCTCCTTCTTACAACTCATGTGGTTACTACACCCACTATCTAAAAACCAAAGATCTTTAGAACTTTCTTGTGCTACATTGCATGCTATCAATATTGTGTCTTGTCCACTAGTGTTTGATTGATTTTCAAGTACAATAATTTACTAGTAGAGCATAAATTTAAGTACTGATTATGGAGGAAATTTGGCGAACCTCCATCGCTTGCCTCATCTTCCTATTGTAATCAACTTCTCAATTTCTTTTCACCAGAATAGAAAATTTGCAAGATTATTGTCAAGTTTTTATGTTAGTGATTGATTATGTCAAATATTTTTTTTCCACATAGGAATTTTTTATAATAGAGGTAATGAATATAATCTTTAATTTGGTAAGGTAGATGTGGTTGATATTTCGAAGAGCATAGACCTCAACAAAAATTGAGGCTATTTAGCAATTTATGTAGACTTAAAAAGAGAACTATTTGAACAAGATGAAATGGTCCTATGAAAATCTTTAAGAGCTTATATGAAAGAAAATACTAATGCCCTTGCAGACAAGTGTCTTCATTTTCTTAGATTTTTCTTATTCCTACTTAAAAATAAAGTGAGTTTGCCCTTCGCTTTGTGTGACAAGATTTCTATAATGGATATTGATATTCAAAAACTCTAGGTTAATTTTGATTGTAGTTTGGGTATTTTTGGTTTTTGAACTTTCAAATTATATGTATATGTAGATGTATCCATTGGTATTCTTATTACAATTGTAACTATGGTTTATGTATATGTAATTTGTTTCTCTTTGATTTTTAATAAGTATAAAAAGGTACATGCTTCGTATTTTGTCAAATAAATAAAGAATTTATCAACAACTAAAAAATAATATATAATATATAAATGTAAATAAATTTATGAAAATAAAAAAATTAAACAAAGAGTGATAAAAATATATCTTAGTAAATGGTTTTGAAAAAAATATTAATAATATTTGAAAAAATTATATTTTTTTAAAATACTTGGTTGGGAGCACATTAGATTAGTGAAGGTTGGGAAAACAAAATTATGAGCACCTAACCAACAGACTAAGTGGTGGATCCCAATATTTAAAACAAATATAACTTATAATTCTGAAATAAATTTGATATATATTTATATGTATTTGTATTCATGTTTTTTAATACAAATTTATCTATAAATATATGAATCATTTTTATTTGTAGTTTTAAATACCGGACAAAAAAATTATATTGTCCAATTCTAGTCAAGAGCACACATAAAAGGAATTGGAGGAAAATATAAAAACATTTCAACTCCGAATCATGTAAACTAGTTTAACGAGGGAAAATCCCTATAAAAACAAGCTCAGATGAGCATAGCCAAGAAAGAGAATTAAAATTAGAAATAGAAAATAGGAACACCCTCAAGAGGCCAAAGAAGTGGTAGATGGAGGTGGAGGGTCTTTCTCATCTTTCATTTCTCCTGATCTTCAGAACTGAGTGGGATTTGGGTCTATTAGTGTCCAATAATCAGCAAATTATCATCATCCTCATTTTTATTTCTACTTGGAGAGATGTCCATGGATAGCAATGGGGAACCCGTTCCAGAAGACGGCCATCCTAAACCCTCACCATAAGGTCATCCAATGGTGGGATATGATGGCCAAGTGGGTGCTACTAGAGATCACCTAATAGAAAAAGAACCTTAGAGGCAAGGAAGCACAATAGAATTGTTAGGATAATAATGGTAGGAGGGAGACCAGTGACAAGGAGGCTGAGAAGGAGAGTCACCCTTCTTATTGGAACCACTTCTACATCGACGTCCCACATGGTAGGTGGAAGGAGCACTTGTAGTTGAGGCTTTTGGAGGAACTCTAGCTACAATGCATGTAGAATCTCCCCAGTGTTGAAGAAGCTCATGTAAATGAGAGACTACTTGAACTAGAATTTGAAGTATTATATTATTGAAAATACTAGGTTTGGAAAATGAGGACACTTCTGTATTAATTAAATTTTTAGCAACTAGTAAAAAAAAAATTTCTTTCGAAATAGTAAATTGAATCTCTACTCTAAATATGTGCCATATTTTCAAGAACATAAAAGAGTTGAAGTTTTTTTTCCTAGAAGGATCATTGGCCACATAAACATGGCTAGATGAAACAGAGAGAAAAAATATGAATCCAAACCCAATAATTTTTTTCGCTACAAGAAAACCAAAAACATGAAGAAAATACTTTAGCTGGTGGGAAAAAGAACAATGAGGATATGGAATACCCAAATGATGGAGGCTTGAACCCAAAGGTAACCCTTCAAATAGAAGACAATAAAAATGTTCAATTTTGGGCTCTATAATGCTAGACACAATAGTAATAAAATACAATCTCCATAAAAAATGTTAGGATTGCACATACCACCTCTAGTTTAAAATCTCATTGGTATCCTATCATTGGATACTATCTAACAAAAGAATTATTTGGGTACATCTTCAATCTTTTCACTAGGGGGAACAATAAGTGATGCCAATTTTGTGCATAAGTTCTCATGGAAAAAGGGAAACTAGTAACTCAAATGTGTCTTGGTCTTGAGAGGTAAGACAAAAATTAGACCAAGAATCCTCCAACTTGAGGAGACAATTTTTTTTCCCTACAGAAAAGATCATGTGGAGTGTGAAGCCCATGTCTTTCTAAAGGTAGAGTATGAAGACCCAAAACTTTGGCCAAGGGAACTCCTTTCATCCTAATTAAAGGTGTCTAGTAGAGATTCTATTGATTAAATGAGAAGTCATCACAAAATCTATATCTATGCCATCTAAGCCAAGGTTTAATAGCCTCCCATGCATGTTATATTCTCTTTACCACAATGAACCCTAAATTTTCATTGGCTCTCTCATCAGAAGTAGAGTATGGAAGAAAAAATCTCACCAGGATGGTCAGTGCAAAGGATATATGGAGAAGATGAAATATATCAAGAGAACTTTACAAGATTCATCTCATGTGATACTGTGAAATATCAATTTAGCAGAAAGAGCTTGACCTTTCCTGTGTAGAAATGATGCATATCCCTCCAAAATGTTGAGGAAGACAAAAATACTCCCATATAACATGGTGTAAACCATGGTTTTGAGTTTGGAAGGCCCATAAGAAATCTCTGAGCATATAGTCTAAATTGGCATATGTTGGTTTAGAAGGAGACCAGGATGAATAGTAATAGACATGCGTGGATGCCAAAATATTTGAACAAACCTGAAATTTTCCCATGAAAGAGAAATATTTGGTAATCCAATATGTCAACTTCCTCTTGAGATTTGATAGTACCACATTCCATGGTTCTATAGAAAAATGATGAAAAGAAAAAGGAATTACCAAGAAGTGGAAAAATCTAACAATGTTGAATCTATTTCCAATCATATTGCCAAATTGATTGAGGTGGTGGAA
This sequence comes from Chamaecyparis obtusa, assembly GCA_027943335.1. Lineage (NCBI taxonomy): Eukaryota > Viridiplantae > Streptophyta > Pinopsida > Cupressales > Cupressaceae > Chamaecyparis > Chamaecyparis obtusa. The sequence continues at coordinate 125,788 of BSBK01004964.1, read as the reverse complement.
GAAAATAATGGTGATAATAGTGATTTCTATTCCATTGAATGGCTCGGAACTAGAAGCCAATAAAAATGTATCTAGGTAGTGAAGGGCTTGTTGCACATTGACCTTATCCTCAAGAAGAGTGAGTAAAGAGTCATCTACAAAATGGACATTGACAAGCTAGGATGAGGAGTTGGATGAAAAAATCCCATGAACTCATTGTGCTAAAATAGTTGATGCAAGTAAGTAACCAAAAACCTCAGAAGCTAAGACATGAAAAAAATATGCAAGAGGATATCCTTGACGGATAGATATATGCAAGGAAAAGTGGTAGAGAAAGGGATATTAATGGTAATGTAGGCATTGGCATCTGCAAAGAGAATTCTCATAAAAGAAATAAAAAGAGGACCAAAACCTGAAGAAGACAAAATAGCAAGGTTAAAATACCATTCAATATAGTCACGTGCCTTGGCAAAATCTATTTTCAAGAAAATTGTAGGTTGGCTAGATTGAAGGGCCCATTCCATACCATCCCAAATAGAAATAATATTATCAAGGATGAATATGGATTGAATAAATCCATCCTATTTGGGGTGGATTTTTTGAGGAGGTTGATGGAAATATTTTAATGCCAAAGCCTTTTCTATTATTTTATATGAAATATTGAGCAAAGTGATGGGGTGCCATGTACAAACATCCTCTAGGTCACAATTTTTAGTTATTAATTTAATGTTTCCTTTATTTATGTCAATTCCTAAAGTTCTATCTAGTAGAGATTATAAATAAGAATTGTGGAGGCTAGATCCTACACAATCCCATAAGGCTTTGTAAAATTCAGAGGGAAAACCATCACAACCTGGGGATTTATCTGTTGGAGTAATATTATTTACTCCTTATTTAAGTTTACATAGGTCAACTCATAAATGAGTTAGATAGATAACTTTGAGTCCAATTTGGACTCTATCATATCTAGAGGATATTGTAGAGTTCTATCAGAACTCTACCTCCTCTTGGTTGAGACACTTGTCTCAACCCTATCCTTTCTTTGTACCAGCTCTTGCCTATTTAAGCAGAGCTCTTGTTTGTGTATTGTCACCTCAATTCAATCTAATATAGTATTGAATACTTCTCTCTTCTAGTGGATGTCTGTGGACTAGGTTCTGGGTATAGGATAGTTTATCCTAACATGGTATCAAAGGAAATAGTCTATCAGCTCTTTCTAGATTAGAGAGTTTTTATTCTTTTCTTTTTGAGGTCCCCGGTCTTCTATCCTATAGTTTACCAGTGTTTTCTACAGATCTGTGTTTATTAGTTATAGTGAGGGTACATTATCTCTTTGTTCAAGAGATCCTTCACTACTTGATAATGTACAAAGAGATAACAGTCTGCTGATTATTATGCTTATTCTTATAGCCCGTGTATTGGGTTTGACAGTGAATTGAAGTTCTTGGTCACCGCAAGAGAAGCTTCATCAGTACTCTGGCCCTCAATATATGGTTATGCCTACCACAGATGTAGATGCAGATGCCCCGCTCTAGAGCAAAGCGATTTTAGTCTAGCTTGTGTCTTGGGGCAGTCCTTTGTGATTGCTTAGCAGGGTGTTTTACCCTAATCTTATGCTTCTCGATCCTTTCACCATGAGTTAGTGAAGGATCTCACCAGCTTGCATGACTACTTGATGTGCAATTTGGCGTAGGAAGAAGTGCGTAACAGTGTGACCATATTGTGGTCTTGTCACCGTGGACATTATTTGTGGCCAATGAACTTATCCGTTGGCCTATGTTAATCATCAACATCATCGTGATTACCCACAAGGTGAAGGAAGAGTCGAAGGTGACAACCATTGAAGAGGCTAAGGAGGATGCGAAGATGGCTGTGAAGTCTGCTGCCGGTGCCAGAGACAATGCTCCCAGCATGACTTGATCTCGGCACGTGGAGATTAGTGGGAGACTGCATATTCTAACCAGGGATACTGCATATTCTTTTCCTTCCTCTAGCAGCAGAAGAGGCACAACAAATTCCATTGACGTAGGCTACGAAGTCATTCTTGATAACATTGGATTGGTCTGCGTAGCTGGTGAATTGCTAGAGTGCGTCGCTGTTGCTGGTTCGAGCCTTTTGGGCTTTGTTTTCAGCCTAGCCAGCACTCGCTTTGCCAGCTCTTGGCACCTCTATGCCTTTCTCCACTCGGCGTGCTTGTTGCGAATGGGCTTTGACCCTTGTGTGAATGTTTCTTTGGCCAGCGGTGGATTTGGTGACTTCAAAGGCACGCGTCAGCTAGTCAGCGTGCACATTTTTTCTTCCTTCCGACCACAACACTGGTATCACTGTCGACCACAACATCTTTTGCGCAGTAAGTGGCACATCAGATTTAAGTCTACCTTTATGATATCTTTGACTTTGTGCAGTTGGAGTCGGTAGAATGTGCCTGGCATATTAAACTTCTTTGACCTGCTTGGAGACCAGTTGTCTTGGAGACCCTGCATTCCATTAATTCCTGGCCTGCGTTTCAAATTTGGCTATCGACTTTGACCTTTTGTCAGCGTCCACATTTAATTTCATTAATGAGTTCATCCATTATAGAGGTCGGTGGTTGCTATTTGATGACTTTTATTCATTGCTAAAGTCACATTTCCTTTGCTTGGCACTTTATTGGGCCTACATAGTGGTTGCATTCAGATCAATGAAGATCTTGTTTGTCATATTTTTCTCACTCCAGTATTGATGCCATTTTCTTAGTGCTCGTGTATTGAGCTCTTCTACAATTTTTTGCAAATTGGAATCAGTTTTGAGCAACCAAGATGTCACCGGAAAGCTGCTTCGACAAACTATGTTACTGTGACAAAGGTATTGTCTGACAATTAAGCCCTTTCATGCCATTTTGACTATCTTGACGTTAGAAGTTTTTTGTTGGCAAAACTGTTATTTGGGAATTGTAAAAATAGTTTGTATCTATTTGGGGGTGGGGGGTGTATCTTGCATATTTATCCTTTGTGTACCCTTGTACAACATGTCAGACCCTAGGATTGAGTTGCTCACCCCACATAACTTTCACACATGGAAGCTCAAAATGATGTAGTTGTTGCAATCTCGAGGCCTGTGGTAGCTATTGCAAGTTGACCAACCCAAGTTCACAAAAGCATTTGAGTAGTTTGTTCATAGAAAAAAAATGGATGAGGCAAAAGGACTCATTGGTCTTCATGTGTCAGATAATATGTTGTTTCACATTGTTGAGTGTACAACACCAAAAGAAGTATGGGATAAGCTTGCAAGGTTGTATGGTAAGGTCAACCAATTCAAAATCTTGCAGCTTGAAGCCGATCTCACTTCTCTTTCCCCAGATGCATTTCCCTCTATTTAGGATTTCCTTGCATAGTTCAAGTCAATTTTGTCTCAGTTGAAAGGTTGTGGTCATGCCAAAGAAGATAAGGAGTGTATTTTCTTGATCTTGTTTAAGCTTAGAGGTCCTTTCCAAGTGTTTACCTCTACCTTCTATTCTTCTATTGATGCTATGGGAGACGATCATAAGATGCCCTCATTTGAGGACTTTTGTGATAGGTTAACTAGGGAGCAAGGAAAGTTGCTTTAGATGGATTCTCTTCTTAAGAGTCATGCATTAATGGCTCAATCTACTAAAGGCAAGGGTAAGTATAAGAAGAAGCCAAAGATAGATTCATCTTCAGGAGGTAATCCTCCCTATAGGCCTCCCTATAACCCTAAGGTGAATAATGATCAGAAGTCTAAACCTCCTTCTCCTCCTAACTTTGGAGGGTCATCTTCTAAGTATAAGAAGAGATAAGACAATACTTCTTTTCACGGTAAATCTAGGCATAATGGCACACCATACTCTTAGAGGCTAGTAGCATTAGAAGAAGCTATGAAGAGGCATAACATTTCAGTGCCTAATTCTTCTTCCTTGGGAAAAGGACAAGCCTTCTCAGCTAAGGCTTCATCATCTACAAGTTCTAGTTGGATTCTTGATTTCGGTGCTTCACATCACATGACTCATTCTGTTGATCTTCTTGATTCTTTTTCTAATAGTTCTACTCCACATATTATAGTTGGGAACTCATCACAAATTCTAGTTCTAGGGATAGGCTCAGTTAAGATGCACGATGGTAGCATTGATGATGTTCTTTTTGTTCCTAATATTTCCTAGAATCTTCTTTCCATCTATCAAATTTGCAATCATGGTGATGGAAAAATTGTTGAGTTTTCCCCTACTAATGTGACTATTACAAAGATGTAGAATCCTGAAAAGGTCATTGCTACAGGCACAGTTGATCATACAGCCCGCTTGTATAGGTTTGATGGATTTGATTCTTCATCAGGATCATCCCTTATTTCTCATGCAGATTCTACAAGCAAGCTTTGGCATGAAAGTTTTGGACACCTGAATTTCATATATCTCCAACAAATGAGCACATAGAACTTGGTCATTGGTCTACCTCAAATCTCTTATTTAGATGGAGTTTGTGCAGGTTGTGTTCTTGGAAAGCATCATTGAGATCCCTTTCCTAAGGGTATGGCCACATGAGCTTCAGCTCCCCTTGAGTTGGTGCATAGTGACCTCATGTCATTTCCAACTCCTTCATTTTTAGGGGCTAAGTATGTGCTCACCTTCATTGATGACTTCTCCAGGTGCACATGGGTGTACTTTTTAAAGTACAAGAATGAGGTCCCTCAATACTTCATGAGTTTTCTTGCATTTGTGGAGAAGCAATTAGGATATTCCCTCCAGAAGATCCACACAGATAATGGGGGGGAGTATGTCAATCAAGCATTCAAGGAATTCTGTCATACTCAAGGTATTCTTCATCAGCATACAGTGCCATACACTTCTCAGAAAAATGGTGTGGCCAAGTGGAAGAATAGAACCTTACGAGAAATGGCAAATTGCATGCTTCAGTCTCAGTCCATGGCTCCAACTTTTTGGGCAGAGGCTGTCAATTGTGCTAATTACATTCAGAATCATATGCCTCATAAGGTAGTACTGAATAAGACTCCTGAAGAGGCTTGGTCTCATGTCAAGCCCAGAGGATCCCATTTCAGAGTATTTGGTAGTGATGCATGGACATTTATTCCTGATAATTAGCGCAAAGCAATGGAGAAGAAAAGTCAGCAATTCATATTTGTTGGCTATTGTGAGGATGTGAAGGGATATCGGTTGTTTGATCCTATCACCTAGGAGGTTCATTTTTATTGTGATGTTCAATTTGATGAATCCTTTACTCAGGAGGATTGTTCATCACAAGCCTCTCCCTCTCTTCTTCCACATTCTTCTTATGATGATGTCTTTCCTTCAGATGATGATGATGTTGCTGATGCTCCTGGTGCTACTATTCCTGAAGATGGTATTGATCTAGTTGTTGACATTACTCCATCTTCTTTTACTCCTCCACCTACACCTAGTAGACCTTTATGGGCTCAAAAAATTATTGAGGAAGCTGGTCCTCTTGCAGGTGATACAACAACCACTCGTCACACTCATTCCCAAACTTCAAGTATCATTCTTTTGAGTCATGCAGTCTCTACTGATCCCCAGAAGTTTTTAGATGTTTCAGGTATACCCGAATGGGATAATGCTATGGATGAGGAGTATTCTTCTTTGATGAAGAATCATACTTGGGATTTGGTTCCTCTTCCCATAGGAAGAAAGCTAGTTCGATGCAGATGGGTGTATCGTACTAAATTTGTAGCTAATGGTTCTGTTGATAAGTATAAGGCCCATCTAGTGGCTAAGGGGTTTTCTTAGGTTGAAGGTATTGACTATTCTAAGACCTTTGCTCCTGTTGCCAAGATGGATTCCATTCATATTGTACTTTCCATTGCTGCATCAAAGGGTTGGTCAGTGTATCAGATGGATGTGAAGAGTGCCTTCCTACATGGTGATCTTAAAGAGGAGATCTATATGGAGAAACCACCAAGTTTTGTACGTAATTCTTCACTTGTATGCAGGCTTCAACGTTCATTATATGGTCTCAAGCAAGCTCCTCGAGCTTGGTATGAGAAGATGGATAGTTTTTTTCTTGCTTCTCGATTCACTAGATGTCATTCTGATCCTACAGTTTACATTCAATGGCATGGGGGAAATCTTCTCATTCTTGTTCTTTATGTGGACGACTTGATCCTCACAAGGAGTTCTCATGCCATGATTGAGAAAAATCAATGAGCCTTGATGAAACAATTTGATATGACTGATCTTGGTTTGCTGCATTATTTCCTTGGTCTTCAAATTCATCAATCTTCTATAGGTATTTCAATCTTCCAGCAGAAATATACTCTTGATTTCCTACAATGATTTGGAATGGCTGATTGTAAGCCAGCGCCTACTCCTTTTCAATCAGGTGTTGTGTTGTCTACCAACTACACTACTCCATCAGTGGATGCTACCTTATATAGGTAGTTAGTTGGTAGCCTTTTGTACCTAACACATGGTCATCTTGGTATTTCCTTTGTAGTTAGTCTGGTCTCTCAGTTCTCTCAAGATCCTTATGAGAGCCATTTTTAGGCAGCTAAACACATTCTACGGTACATTGAGGGCACTCTATAGTTTGGCATTCACTACACATCAGGTGCTACTGAGATTGTGGGCTTCACCGACTCAGATTGGGCTGGTGATGTTGATGACCGAAAGTCTACCTCTAGCTTTGTTTTCTACCTTGGTTCTGGTCTAGTTGCTTGGTCTTGTAAAAAGAAAACTACTATTGCATTATCCTCAACTGAAGCTGAATATCAAGGAGTTGTCTTAGCTAGTCAAGAAATTCTTTGGCTTCGACAATTGATGACAGAGTTTTGGCTTCCTTGTTAATTATCCCACTACTCTTTGGTGTGATAATCAGAGTGCCATACATATTTCTCACAACCCTGTGGAACATCAACGCACCAAACACATTGAAATCCACATGCACTTCATTCGGCAACTCATTCAAGAGGGTGTTTTTTCTTTGGAGTATTTGCCTATAGAGCAATAGGTTGTAGATATATTCACCAAACCTTTAGCATCTCCTCACTATCTTCAGTTGTGACCGATGTTAGGGGTGAAGGAAGTAGTCCTTGGGGGGTCTTGAGGAGTCCTCCTTCCTTCATTTTTCATTGCTTTTCAGCATTTGTTTGTTCTCTCTTTTAGAGAGGAGTTTTCTCCCACTGGGATTTTCTGCTTTTCTCTATTTATGAGAGATTTCTTTGTAGTTGTACATGGGTACCTAATATGGCTTTGTCTGCTGGGACCCATATTGCCCTCTACTACATTGTTTTACTCCCTAAGTTGCACTTAAGGGGGGTTGTTGGAGTAATATTATTTACTTCTTATTTAAGTTTACATAGGTCAACTCATTAATGAGTTAGATAGATAACTTTAAGTCCAATTTGGACTCTATCATATCTAGAGGATATTGTAGAGTTCTATCAGAACTCTACCTCCTCTTGGTTGAGACACTTATCTCAACCCTATCCTTTCTTTCTACTAGCTCTTGCCTATTTAAGTAGAGCTCTTGTTTGTGTATTCTCACCTCAATTCAATCTAATATAGTATTGAATACTTCTCTCTTCTGGTGGATGTCTGTGGGCTGGGTTCTGGGTATAGGATAGTTTATCCTAACATTGTCATCATCCATTGAGAATGTGGCCTCGATAAGGTCTTGAAGAGACAATGTCTTCTCATACAAATCTCTTTAGGAGTGAGATAGATGATTTGGGACAAAAGATCTAAAAAAATCCTCCAAATCCTTATGTGAGGCTAGAGGGGGATCCTAGGCTATGAAAACTTACTTGTAATGAGTACCAAAATCTTGGAGAATGTTGGAAGCTCTATTAGAACTTAATTTCCATGTTTGCTCCTTTTAACACCAAAGGTGGAATGTCATGGGCATAGTGAAGTAAATAAATATTTACTCACAAGGTCTCTTGGCTTCAGCCAATGCAAACTTGCCTTTAGTTGTACTCCCATAGTACAATAAGTGTAAGGAATCTATTTCACAAGGGGAACTTCTACCAACTTTAGCTATAATTCTAGGCTAAAAAAGGATGAGCTAAATGGTTCTCAACTGTCGCACACAAATGATTGGTGTTTCTAGCATAGGATTCACAGTGGTAAAAGGCCAACTATTTTCCATAAAGAAAAAAAAGTGAGTTGTGTGAGTAATGGAAGAAATCCACCATAAAATCAAACCTCTAAGTTGAGTAGGCCTTGGTCGAAGATTTCAAACTTGTCTAATGTGGCCCAAGGTTGGTAAAGATTTCAAGAGTGGTGTGTTGAAAAAGAAAGGAGGTGGCGAGGAATGTGGCTTGTGGTCACACAATTCAATAGAAAATTTAATAGGATAGTGGTTTGATAAAGTCATGGCTAATCAAGGTAAAACCAACAAATATTAGGATGAGCCAAAAGAAAAAAAATGATTGAGAAGAAATCATGGAAAGATCAAGCCTTTTAAATACTCTTTCAAATCAAGCTCTTAAATTACTTGAGGTATGCGAAACTGCATATGGAAGGTGACAGTTGATATAAGGATCATAAAGTACTAATTTATTATGCATGTAAAAATTGGCCTCTCATTCTCCAATTGTCCATCAAAATGGAGAGATGCCAACTTTATCAGAAGTCTCCTTAACCATGTTAAAATTGTTGAACAAAACCCAAGCCACAAATGGCAATAAATCAACTAGCCATCTCCATAGAAAGTCTCTCTCTACTACATCATTGGGAGCATAAAGATTAATAACACCAAAATGGTGATTGCAAATTCTAAAAAAAATCCATACCAACCTATGCATGGCGTCCTATGCATGATCTACAATTGCAATTTTCTAGCATGGTGCTAATTGTCTAATCACATCACCTCTTCCAAACTCATGGGAAGAAGAAAAAACCATGGTTTAAGTCCATATGATACGACAATCTGTTGAAAAAAGAAAACAAAATATCTTGATTTCTTGAAGCCAAAACATATTTTTCTGTGGAAATTGATATTGAAAATCTCTAATAGAGTATTTTCAATGGAGTTGAATAAGACCCCTCACATTCCAAGAATGAAAATTCAAACTCAGAAATTCCAACTCGCAGTCGAAAGATGTATAGATCTCCTGGACAGTTATGTTTCTTCCATTGGCCAATGTCGTCAAGTTTATCACGCCAAAATGGATTGCCAAAATGATAATACAAAGAGGTAGAAGAGTCTTGAGGAACTAGATAAGGAAATAAAAGAAGTTGGGAGACCATGGAATATGTAGAAATTCCATGAGAAATTTCCCGTATCACTGTGGGCGGTAGCATTTTCCCCCAAGAAGTAGGGTTTGAAAATACCTTTGTGGCTTTTGTTGTAGGAAAAATAATTCTAGAATTCTACCAAGGCTGAGAAACTACACGTTGTTTCCCTTATGAACCACATTAGTCTAGGCAACATCATGTTTGGAAGCCTCTAGAGAATAAGAAATAATTGGCTCCTTAGGAGGAACCCTAGGCCTATTCACTACGAAAGGACAATCTTTGATCTTATAATCCACAGAGTGGAAACAAGACTAGGTATTGGGTAAATTGAGATAAATTAAATTCTGGGTGAAATAACACCCACCAACTTGAATTTCAATTCAGTCCAATAAGTCCTGTGCAAGTTCAACTTCAACACAAACCCTCTTCTAAGGGAAAGCATAAAAGAAATGCTCTATTTTTAAGTCAACTACCCTACCCAAGGATTGAGTAGTATTTTGCGAGAAAGGCCAAAAGGGAAAAGGAAAACCAAGAAATTAAACCGAAATAGGTAATTTGAGATTTTTATTGCCAGAGATGTCAAAATTTTTTGACCAGTGCTAAAAGACAAGGATGAAAGTGTGAACTAACAAGTAACAACAATTGAGAATACCCTCCACATGGGAAGCATTCCAAAAATGCAAAAAGGAAAAATCCTTTGGTGACATTCTAGACACCATCTAAGTGCACCCCATGAGGGAGCCAAGATTTGGTGACCCAATCCTTAAGCACATATTCAGATGAAACTCTAGGCATAAAATATCTAATTAAAGTGAATTTTTTTAACCATTTAAAATCCTCATCAAAGTTTGGCAAAGGATAAAATACATCAAGCATAGAAGAGGATTTACCTCGTGGAATACTTTGGGGATTAATTTTCTTGGATGCTTTCTTGAAGGAGACATTATCACTAGTAGCCAACACTTCGGTGCCAACAACAATTCCTAAAACAAAAGTGGTCATGTCCATTAAAAAATGTAAACACAAATTCCCACAATTAATATGGAATGAGATAAAGGTAGGCTATATGAATGCAGTTGGAAGATAGATCTCCAAAGATGACATGCATAAGTTCACTCAAATCTTTTCAATATATAACAATTTTATATCTATCATTTTCAAAATGCTTACCATCAAGAAAATTTATGATCATTATTTTTATTGGAATTAGAAAAATAGATAATTGTGATCAAAGTCAAAGAAGCATTATAGAAATGTTATGTCTCATTTCCCTTACGCAATGCTTTATAAAAACAAATAAATTATTTCAAAAAAGATGAGTACTTCAAGATGTTTATTATTTTAGGGATTTTAATCAAATTTGGCGCCCTGTCTCAAAAATGATCTCTCATGTATATTAGATAATATTTTTTAAAGAATTAAAATCTAATTTTGAAGATTCTAACAAGTATAAAAGATAGATAATTTTGAAGGTGTTTACTTTTTAAGTGATTTGTGATCAAAGTTGAATATAAATATCTTTTATAAAGGCATATAGAATAATTTGAAAATCAAACCACAGCACCATAAATAATTTGATCTCTAATTTTCAATGCCTATTCATTTTGAATTTCGATAAGGTTATGAATGGTAATGCTAACGAAAACCTCTAATTGTAATGATTTAATGTGATATCAGTATAAACTATCATTGTTTAAAAAATTATGCCACCAATATTCTATTAAAAACTACATCTTAAAAATTTATCTATAATTCAAAATAATATATAATATTGATATTATAATAATAAATAAATATATAAAAAAATGTTAGACCTCATTTAAATTTACTATTGTAAAATGAAAATTATGTATGTATGTATGCACATAAATATATATTATTTGTGAAATTGTATGGATGTGTTTATATAAAATTATTGATAAATATGTTTATTATTTTCAAGATGCATTTCAAAAAAGATATGTTATCTGTCTCTTACAAAATCTTCTAATAGGACAAATAAACTAATTTAACAACTTCCGATTTTTTAAGTTGTTTAATTTTAGCTATGTTAGTGATGAAACAAGAAGAGGTGCCTCAAAAATGACATGTCTCATGTTTCTCAAGCAATTCATTTATAAAGATAGATAATCTAATTTAAAATTTTCATAGTGTATAAAAGATAGGTATCCAAACCACTTTCTCCTCTTTTTGTTAAGATAAGCACTTATTCCAGATCTGCTAAAACCATATTCTCTTTTTTATTAAAATAAGGGCTTTTCTCAAATCTACCAAAACTATATTCTGTTTTGTAATAATATTTGAGCTTTTTTAGGATCTCTAAAACCCATATTCTTTTGTTCTGGGGCACCTCGAAAAAGGTATGTTTCATGTTTCTAACACAATTTTTTTATAAGGATAGATAATGTAATTTGGAAACTTCATTGTGTATAAAAGATAGGAATGAAAACTAAGTTCTCACACTTTTCCCGGATCTGGAAATATCATATTCTATTTGTTATTCACACAAACACTTTTGTCAAATCTATGAAAATTATATTCATTTTTTATTATGATATGTAGTTTTGTTGGATCTAGAAAACCCCTATTGTCTTTTTTTTAAAAAGATGAATCAAAAATAAATTTTGAAAAGATCTCAAACCCTTCGCAACTAAAAAAAACCAACATTACCTCACAAAAAAATATCCCTTATTTTTTCTCTTATTCATCATTATTTGTCATTATTTTCTTAGTACTCTGATGAGGGGGTGGACAATTCAACGATTATCGGTTTAGGGTTACACTTCACTGCCCACCCTGCTTCCCTTCCCCCTCTTAAGTTAGATCTGTTTCCTGAGGCCTCACATTTTCCTCTAGTCTTTCATTCCTTTCATTGACATGGCTGTTGAAGGACGTGGATGTTAGCAGGATAGTCTTTAATCTTCCCTATCCCATCGTACTTCTTTCTACCTACCGCAGGCCTTTCTCACTACCTTGTCGCATGATCACAAGGCTTCATTTTCACTCTTGCGATCATGCGACTACCTCATCTTGCCTACCATTTTTGTTTACCATCCACACATTTTTTCCCAGGCTCGTCTTTTTTGTGGGGCCCTCTCCTTTCACCTTTTCACATGATCGCATAACTCTTATTTGGTTTATGCGATCATGCGACAAGCTCAAATATTTTGCACTGCCTTATGTTTGCCCAGCTCTTTTTTTATCCAAACCTGCGATAACTTAATTTGAGCGGGCCCCCCCCTCTATTTTACTTTTCACATGATGGCATAACTCATATTTGGTTTATGTGATCATGCGACAGTCACATTTTTTGACTCTGCCAACCACTGCATTTAATATAGTTTTATTTTATTAATTTTTCCCTGATGTTTCTCCGATCGGACATTCTCCAGGCATTTCTAGAATTTTCTAGGCAGAATATTTTTTGTAAAAAGGAATGTTTTCTCTTAGTCATGTGTGTAGAAAAATACCTTATGTATACAGAAACATAGATGATATTATGAGCATTGGTAGCTCTGGGCACAATCTGTAAATTTGAAATTAATATATAAGAGTTTTCTGTTCTATTTGGCTTTATATTTGAAGCTCTGTTGATTGCTCTGTTCCTTCCTCCATCAAATTGGTATCAAAGCAGGTTGTTATTGAAGGGAAAAGGTCTACTAGAGACTGAAGCTCAAAAGGATCTGGGTATTATTTCTTGGCAAAAATTTCATCGTGGGTAAAGAGAAAATCAGAGAAGAAAGAAAAGGGTTTATAAAAAAAAAGTATTACTGGTAAACCATGGCAGGAACCAGTGGAAGTATTTCTGAGCCTCAGATTCTAATTTTTAATGGAAAAAATTATGATTATTGGAGACACTATTGAAGATCAAAAGATTGTTGAAAAAATACTTAGAAGCCTGCCTGCTAAATTTGATGCTATAGTAATAGCCATTCAAGAGGCTAAAGATCTTTCTCAGTTATCAATAGATGAATTAATGGGATCACTTTTAGTCCATGAGCAAAGATTGAACCGAACAGGGTCATCATCATTTGAGAATGCATTCAAGACTCAGCTCTCATTTGGCAAGTCAAGAGGGAGATCAAACAACAGCAGAGGCAGAGGACGTTTTTCATCAAGAGGAGGAAGAGAAAACACTCAATTTGAAAGTAGAAGACCACCATCAAGCCCAAATGCCCATTCTACATCAACAAGAGGAAGGGGGAGTAGTCAATCTCAAAACCATCATCAAGGAGAAAGGTATGATAAATCCAACATCCAATGTCATTATTGTAGCAAATTTGGGCATTATGCATCAGAATGTAGGAAAAAGCAATATGATTTGAATAAGCAAAAGAGACATTTCAAAAATGAAAATCAGTCAAACACTAGTGAATAGGGCACAATATTAATAGCATGCAATGTAGCACAAGAAAGTTCTAAAGAACTGTGGTTTTTAGATAGTGGGTGTAGTAACCACATGAGTTGTAAGAAGGAGATGTTTTCAACAATAGATGATTCAGTAAAATCAGAAGTTAAATTGGGAAATGATAAAAAAAAGTTTCAGTTATGGGCAAAGGGTCAATTAACATAAAAACAAAACAAGGTGAAGACAAACAAATTTCAAATGTATACTATGTTCCTGGATTACAACACAACCTTATAAGTATTGGGCAATTGGTACAAAAATGTTATAGAATATATTTTGAGAATGGTGAATGTGTGATCCTAGATAAGAAACCAAGCAATAGGCTAACTGCAAGAGTTGAAATGACAAAGAATAGGATGTTCCCATTAAAAATTCAAAGTGGATTAATAATAGAGCCACAAGGTTTACAAAAGGTTGCTGAAATAGCTTTTAAAGCTTCATACAAAAATGAATCTTGGCTATGGCATTTAAGGCTTGGGCATTTAAACTTCAAAGGATTACAGTTGTTATACAAGAAGAAAATGGTTTATGGGTTGCCACAAATAGAGCCACTTAAAACCACATGTGAGAGCTGCATATTGGCAAAGCAACATAGAAAATCATTTCCAGTTGGGGAATCATATAGAGCAAAATAGCCATTAGAGATAGTACATTCAGACATTTGTGGACCTATGCAAACACCTTCCATTAGTGGAAAACTTTATTTCATAACATTCATTGATGATTTTAGCAGAAAAGCATGGGTTTATTTCTTGAAGTATAAATCTGATACATTTGTTGTTTTCAAAGAGTTCAAGGAAAAAGTTGAAAAAGAAAGTGGATATTTTATTAAAACATTAAGAACCGATCAAGGTGGAGAGTATGTCTCAACTGAATTTTAGAATTTTTGCAAAGAAAATGGCATACATAAACAATTTACAGCAAGGTATACACCTCAACAAAATGGGGTAGCTGAGAGAAAGAATAGAACAATCATGGAAATGGCACATAGCATGATAAAGGCAAAACACTTACCAAATGAATATTGGGTTGAAGCAGTTGCATGTTCAGTGTATATTTTGAATAGGTGTCCAACAAAAGCAGTGATAAATAAAACACCAGAAGAAGCTTGGAGCAAGAGAAAACATAACATATCACATTTAAGAGTTTTTGGATGTGTGGCATACTCATTGATACCTCAAAAGTTGAGAAGAAAATTAGATGACAAAGGAGAGAAATGTATATTTGTGGGATATAGTGAACATTCAAAGGCATATAAGTTGTACAATCCTATTACTAAGAAGCTGATAATAAGCCGTGATGTTGAATTTGTTGAAGAAGAGGCATGGGATGACATCATAGACAAAATAAATTCAAGTACACCTAATGTCCTACAAGATAATGAGGAAGATGAAAATCAAGCTGCAAATCCTCCTACACAAGCAAATGCTCCTACAACACCATCAAGAGCACCTAGCACTCCAAATCCCACTACAACAAATAATAATAGTAGCGAATCTTCTGATCCAACACTTTCATTTTTAAGGTCTAGGTCCATAAACACATCAAAGAAGACAAGAAGTCTTAGAGAGATTTATGATGAAACTCAAGAAGATGAAAATGCTGATTTTTGTTGTGATTTTGCATTGTTAACACAAGTTGATCCAATTTATTTTGAAGAAGCCATAAAAGAAGACAAATGGATTATAGCCATGGATGAAGAGATTCAGTCAATAGAAAAGAATGAAACTTGGGATCTAGTAGAACTTCCTAAAGGCAAGGATGTGATCAGAGTTAAATGGATTTATAAGACAAAGTATGATGTTGATGGAAAAGTAGCAAAGCACAAGGCAAGACTAGTGGCAAAAGGTTTTACACAAAAGCCAGGTATAGACATCAATGAAACATTTGCACCCGTGGCAAGATTGGATACAATAAGAATGGTCCTATCTATTGCAGCTCAAAACAAATGGAAATTTTATCAAATGGACATGAAATCAGCATTCTTAAATGGAATTTTGGAAGAAGAGGTGTATGTAAGTCAGCCACCTGGTTATGAAGTTTTAGGAGAAGAACATAAAGTATGTAGATTGAAAAAGGAATTATATGGTTTGAAACAAGCTCCTAGAGCATGGTACAGCAAGATAGATTCTTATTTTGTGAACACTGGCTTTAACAAGTGCAGTAATGAACCTACTTTGTATATCAAAGTGAATGATGAAGAAGAAATTTTGATAGTTTGTTTGTATGTAGATGATTTGATATTCACAGGAAATATGCAAACCAATACATTCAAAGCAGCCATGAAAAAAAATTTTGATATGACTAATTTGGGCCTCATGAGATACTTTCTTGGCATGGAGGTAAGTCAAAATGATCAAGGAATTTTCATATGTCAAAGCAAGTATGCTGGTGAATTGTTGAAAAGATTTAAGATGACAAAAGTGAATCCAACCCCTACACTGGTTGCATTGGGTTTGAAGCTTAGCAAGGATGATCAAGGTCCATGTGTAGATCCAACTTTATTCAAAAGATTAGTGGGTAGCCTCATGTATTTAACCACCACAAGTTCGGATATTATGTTTGGTGTTAGCCTTATTTCTAGATTCATAGAGAAACCGAAAGAGTCACATTGGAAAGCTGGAAAAAGAATTTTGAGATAGATAGCTGGAACAAAGAATTTTGGAATTTTTTATACTTCTTCAGATGATTACAAACTGATTGGATATATAGATAGTGATTGGGGAGGTAGCATAGATGATAGAAAAAGCACTTTTGGATACATTTTTCATGTAGGTTCTGGAGCTATCTCTTGGGCATCAAAGAAACAACCTATTGTCACTGTCTCATCAGTTGAAGCAAAGTATGTAGCAACAACATAAGCATCTTGTCAAGTAGTTTGGATAAGAAGAGTACTTTCAGATTTGGGGCATCATCAAGAAGAATCTAAGAAGATCTATTGTGATAACAATTCAGCAATTGCCTTATCCAAAAATCATGTATTTCATAAACAAAGAAAACATATTGATACTATACATCACTTCATCAAAGAATTGGTAAACAATGGTGACATTCATCTTCAGTTTTGCAGGTCCAATGAGCAACTAGCTGATATTTTCACAAAACCACTGGCGAAGAACATTTTTGAACATCTTCAGAAAGAAATCAGCATTGCAGACATACATAACAGTGAAGATTAAGGGGGAGTGTTGAAGGACGTGGATGCCAGCAGGACAGTCTTTAATCTTCCCTATCCCACCGTACTTCTTTCTACCTACCGCAGGTCTTTCTCACTGCCTTGTCACATGATCACAAGGCTTCATTTTCACTCTTGCGATCATGCGGCTGCCTCATCTTGCCTACTATTTTTGTTACCGTCCGCGCATTTTTTCCTAGGCTTGTCTTTTGTGTGGGGCCCTCTCCTTTCACCTTTTCGCATGATCACATAAATCTTATTTGGTTTATGCAATCATGCAACAAGCTCAAATATTTTGCACTGCCTTATGTTTGCCCAACTCTTTTTTTATGCAAACCTACGATAACTTAATTTGAGCGCCCCCCCCCCCTCTATTTTACTTTTCGCATGATGGCATAACTCATATTTGGTTTATGCGATCATGCGATAGTCACATTTTTTGACTCTACCAACCACTGCATTTAATATAGTTTTATTTTATTAATTTTTCCCTGATGTTTCTCCGATCGGACATTCTCCAGGCATTTCTAGAATTTTCTAGGCAAAATATTTTTTGTAAAAAAGAATGTTTTATCTTAGTCGTGTGTGTAGAAAAATACTTTATGTATACAGAAACATAGATGATATTCTGAGCATTGGCAACTCTGGGCACAATCTGTAAATCTGAAATTAATATATATGAGTTTTCTGTTCTGTTTGGCTTTATATTTGAAGCTCTGTTGATTTCTCTATTAATTCCTCCATCAATGGCTTGCATTTCACTACAAAATGAAAAGGCCAAGCATCACATGGCTTGCCAACTATTGTGATTTTGTCAGGTATGTACACATCAGTGAAATAATGGTAAAATCTAGAGCATCCGATCTAATGTTTTAAGAACAGTAGACAATCAATGGGAGATCAACTCTTTGAAGAGGTTATTGTGCTTTTTCTCTCGTAGAATGTTAGTCCAAAATTTTACATCAAGGTATATTTTGTAAGATGTTAGCTGGTTTGATCAGAATTCTTTAATAATGCATGCTATATCTTTGATTTATCATTTTTCTCTCTATTTTAAGTTCTAAGCCTAATTCGGAGAGCCCGTAAATAGCATCAAGATGAGAAATTCATCAAGAAGAACCGCTCCCAGTAACCAAATTTCATGTGTTGTTGCTCACAAACCTTCTCCTACGACTGGACTCTCTAGCTTGTCCCTACATCGATAATGTTTTGTCAGCTATCATTAATCAGGTATAGCACATGTGCTTCATTTAGTGCTTTTACTTTTCGCCCTCTTTGTTTACAATGGATTTCAAATTTATACGGACGTCTACAGGGCATGAGCTCCAAAATAATTGACAGTGGAACAGAGCATGAGTGATCTTCACCAGTCCATCATGGCCAGGCGGAAGTGGTTTATTCGGGTTGAAAATAAATGGACTATACACTTGCAGAAGACAAGGAAGTGGTTTATTCAGGTCAAAGCCAATTGGAATCAATAGCTCTGATTTATCTTCTGCATGTAATGAAAACTATTAGAATAACATAATAAAATATTTTAAAAGTAAAATTCATGTGGCCTAGCCAAAGAAAATATTTACAGATCTGACTTATCCAGAGTGGGAGATTGATGAGAAGAAGCTGTGGTGCCATTAAATTGGATCTGTAAATCACGATCCGCATTACCCACTTCCATTTCAGTTGGTTAAGCAAGAGACGAGGATTGACAGACTGAATCTCAATAGAAAATTAGATGAATGAAATAACTCCTTTACCATAGCTTCATTCATCTAATTTTCTTTTGAGATTCAGTCTTTGAATCCTTGTCTCTTGCTTAACCAACTGAAATGGAAGTGGATAGTGCCGATCATGATTTACAGATCCAATTTAATGGTGCCACAGCTTCTTCTCATCAATTTCCCACTCTGGGTAAGTTAGATCTGTAAATATTTTCTTTTCCCAGTCCACATGAATTTCATTTTTTAAATATTTTATTATGTTATTCTAATAGTTTTCGTTACCTACAGAAGATAAATCGGAACTATGGATTCCAATTGGCTTTGACCTGAATAAACCACTTCCTTGTCTTCATCAAGTGTAAGTTCATTTATTTTCGACCTCAAAAAACCACTTCTACCTAGCGATGATGGATTGGTAAAGATCACTCTGTCAGCTGAACAAGAGGACAGTATTAAAAGATGGATCAGACTATCAGCAGGACAAATTAAATTATTGGAAAAAGCCTTCAGTGAAAGCCGTAAATATTTATTTCTATTGATGTCCTTATGGAATAATTTTTTAATATAGATTTTCATTTGCTTATTTTAAAAAACAATATGTGATGCATCCTTCGGTCAGAGATCTACAAGTTGTTAATAGTAAGGCCAACTAAATTTATCTGTTGGTTCTCATTTCATCTAATTTTTATTGAATTCATTATTGGTATTTTTAATAACTACCTACATAGAATAAAATAGTGAACTGCCTTGCGATCATGCGACAAGGCAGAAGGGAAGGCCCAAGGTAGTTGTGGTAAGTGAAAAGAATGGTAAACTTGGCTATCATTTGGGATAGTGATTAGAGAGCAAGTACTTTTGATAGCTACCATCCCCACTTCAGCTTCGATGGCGATACGGTCATTGATGGAAACCATTGTAGAGCTTTTTGCCCTTTTTAAAAAACATACAACCTCCAGGAAACTTCTAGAAATGCCCAAAAAAAATTTGATTTGATGAAACATCAAAGAGAAAGGAATAAAATAAAATAAAACTTCATTAGATGCTCCAGCTAGGTAGTTGCGGTAAAATGTGGTCTGGTCGCATGATCGCAAGAGTGGAAAACTACCTTGTGATCATGCGACAAGGCAGAAAGGAAGGCCCAAGGTAGTTGTGGTACGTGAAAAGTATGGTACACTTGGCTATCGATTGGGATAGTGATCAAAGGGACTGATGACATGTCATGCCACCCTGGTGTCCTCTCGTTAGTCATGTCAATGCATGGTGGAGGGGTGTCAGTGCCGACTGCGTAAGGTTTTGGGGTGGTCTTGGGGTCAGAAAGGAAGTGAAGGCGTGTGATTTTATTGGTTGTCACATGATCGCATGTCAAAAATTTCTAACATGCGATCATGCGACCGGTTGACATCTGTCGCATGGGGTCCATTGGTGGATAGATGCAGTGGTCCTGTTGTCAAGGAAGGTGGTGTTGTGGTGGTCTCTGGTTGGTCTAAGAAACAGGGTGGTAGATTGGCAGGTGGGTGTCAGAAAGGAAGTGAAGGCACGTGATTTTATTGGTTGTCGCATGATCGCATGTCAAAAATTTTTGACATGTGATCATGCGACCAGTTGACATCTATCACATGGGGCCCATTAGTGGATAGATGCAGTGGTCCTACTGTCAGGGAAGGTGGTGTTGTGGCGGTCTTTGGTTGGTCTAAGAAACAGGGTGGCAGATTGGTAGGCGGGCCTAGTGTCTTAGAAGGGAAAGATTCCAGATCCAATGGCTGTTGTGTGATCGCATGGAATTTTCCCGGCCTATGCGACCATGCGATAACTGTGGAGGCGTCGCCGTTGTGGAGTTGTGAGGTGGGTCTGGTGCTGGCACTGCTCACATGCTTATTTCTAATTGGTTGCTGACTGGTGATGTGGTCGAAGACTTTTGAGAGGGGTTGTGATCGGCATTGCACTGTTAAGAGGTTGCGGTCGCATGATCACAGAGGTTAGTATGGTGCTTTGTGATCATGCGACCAAGCACAAATGTAACTGAGGTTCTTGTTGCGGTTAATCTTGCCAATGCTTGAGAGAAGAATGAAGATCTAACGGTGCTGATATAAAGTTGATCCCAATTTGAATGTTGACCGCTTGAAACTGTCTATTATTGGCAGCGATAAGTAGCTTTCAACTTTCTTTCTTCATGGTTGATACTGGTATTTTATGGAGAGAGCTTATGCTCCATATTATATATTCTCCATATTTGAACATTATTTTGATTAATAGATGTTAGATTCTGTATACTTTCTTTCTGCATAATACAAAAACTTGGCTTCGGCCTTTACTGATAAAAAAAAAAAAATAGTGAAAAGATATATTTATCGAAGCGTTACATTTTAAGATTAGATTTAAAACTAGCCACATATTGTTGAAAATAATTGTTGATTCTAAGATTAGATTTTCAAGTGAGATTTAGAAATTTTGCTATCTGATCATTTAGAAACATATTGAAAAATGAAAAAGTGAATTATATTCTCATGAAATAACATCAACAATTTTGAACAAAGGAATGTGGAGAGAATCTAGGGTATATTGCATTCATTTTTCAGCATAAAAAGATAGATTTTATGTTCATAAAAGTTTATTTTTTTTGTATAAGAACATAAATCTATCTTTCTGTTCGATTATCAACGATTAACAAATATCTATCATTTGAAACACAATCTATACCTGAAAATGAATACCTGCAGTCTATGTAATTATTTTCTTTCTATTTTTATTTTTTATAGGAACGAAAGGAAGATCTGGTGAGGAAGTTAAATATCACCCCAAGGCAAGTTAAAGTTTGGTTTCAAAATAGGAGGGCAAGGTAGTAATCACCTCCATATAGTGATTCATTTCATCAAATTAATCATAATAATTTATATTAGGAAATTGATTTATTTCAACAACAAAATTTGCAGGGATAAATTGAAGGTGAACGAAATGGATGGTAAAGTGCCGAAAAGAAACTACGAAGTATTATCTTACAGAGTGCGTAATGCCAGGGATGAAGTTATTGATCTGAATTAGTGATGGGATTTACTGTAGCGCATTCTATAAATTTGAAATAGCAAAAGAATGATGATGATGAAGATGAGGTTCTTTTGCGTTGTTTCTCCTCTATTCGTTCTATAGGGTCTCCTTTTATGTTCTTGGTGGTACTATTTTCTCCACGTTAGTTGTCGGAAGTTGAATTTTGTGAGACTGATGTCTTCTTTCAGCTCTTCTCGAGTGCTCTTCTATTTTGTGCTCTCTATATATGTACTTTTCTATATATATATATATATATATATAGACACACACACACACACTCAAGCCTTATGTCTTTTGTTTAAAAAAGAAAAGATAAGAAAAACATGGCATGGGGAGCAATCTATTTTGGTTCAAGTGGTATTTCTTTAAAACATCTTCTAATGAGTGTGATTTGATATGAATCTCTTTATTGTTCATAAGTTATATATATATATATATATATATATATATATATATATATATATATATATATATATATATATATATATATATATATATATATATATATATATATATATATATATATATATATATATATATATATATATATATATATATATATATATATATATATATATATATATATATATATATATATATATATATATATATATATATATATATATATATATATATATCTATATATATATATATATATATATGATTATTTACACATTATGAATCTAAATATTTATTGAGAAAAAATAACTAAAAGAAGTCAATCGCAAAAAGACAATAACATAGGTATAGTGTGGGGAAAAATCTGCAAATGTTAGATCTTCTACTCAGCAAGAGAACCAAATTTCTCTTCTCAATCCAATACAAGTTTGCTACAACAATCTCACATATATACAGCCCAACTACTTTATTAGCTTGTAAGAAAAAAAAAATTCTTTCCTTCTTTGTCTTTAAACCATATATAAAATCACTCTTGATTTACTCAACCTCACAAGTTGCTTAGAAATATTCTTTGTAATGAATACAAAACAAAGTTGTTGCTAATTATTCAACTTGAGTTTCTTTAAAGCAACTCCACTCCACTTTCTGAGATAAACAAAAAAGTAACACTCCCTCTTAGAAAGGAAGGCATTTTGTGCAACATCCAGCTTATCCCTGATGAATACCAATTTTTTCTTCATCAATCAGGTTGTCTTCTATCTATTTATCGGTAGGTGTGTACTAGAGTTTCACTGTCGCATTCTCCACACAATCTATGACAAAAACTTGTAACTATGCCTTTTATTTAGCTTCAAGAGAAATGACTCATTCAATAGATTACAAGATTTCCACAACAATTATTTTAGCCGCACAATCTCCTCTTTCTATATCCACACACTCACTCTCAACTTGTGCAAATAACTTTTCCTAAAAACTATCTTTAGAAAAATCTGAAACATCATAGCAGAAAGTATAAAAAATTCTATCTATGAGAATAATTGCCTTCACTTTTCTTGCTAAAATTTTCTTACCCCTTCTTCGCCAGTTTCTCTTGGAAATCTCTTCCTCACAATGTACTCTTGGAAAATCTATTTCGTGTCAATAACCCTAGGAAAGTTCTTCCTCTTTATCTATGTGGGAAATCTCTTCCTCTAGTTATAGAGGAAATATCTTCCTATCAATTTCTCCAAGAAATCTCTTCCTCTCAATATGTCTAGGAAATCTCTTCCTCTCAATGTCTCAGGGAAACCTCTTCCTCTAAATATATATATGAAATCTCTTCCACGTAATATATGCAAGAAATCTCTTCCTCTTGCTGTCTCCATCCTATTGAATACACTTTAGCCCATGTTCAACGATGCCTTGGAGATATCAGAAAACATGCTCTGTAGTTATCCGATACACACATTTAGTTTCCACCATGAATTGAATTAGAGAGATAATTGCAAAACAAATGTATGGACTAGTGTTGACTAGATACATAAGACTAAGTTTTGAAGGGCCCCTGGGAACCTTTACAAATATATTTTGAGGGGAATCTAGAACCTCATTAAGAAGAAACACTATAAGAGATCAGATATTTTTTACCAACATCCCAGAACCAATAGACAAACAACAATTAAAAAACTAGAAAAAACACAAACTTCTAAGAACTTGGAACATAAGGCCTAGGCCTCACATCAAAGAGAAAACCTCTTGAGAAAGGAGAAATTGGGGTGTTGAGGGACACCCATACCCAATCCTAACCCAAATAAACTAAAGATAGAGTTGGGGCCTTGAAAAATACTGAGCATCTATCTAGACAACAAATAGAAGCAAGACAAAGAACCAATTGAAAACAACCTAGGTTTTAACCCTGGATCCGAAACCAAGATGAGTATTTAGAGGATTCCCCAAACCATAACTTTCTCTTATAAAAGAAATACCATTCCACCTAGAGCTAGCATCACAAAAAAAAAAAAAAAATAGAAGCTTAAACACATGAGTGGATTAAGCTTCATCTACACAATGATATAAGGGCTTTGAAAGGCTCCCCCAACCTTCAACAGAGAGATGGGGTTTTGGAAGGCTCCCTGAATCACCAAGCTAATTTTTCCCAGAAGAAATATGATACAAGAAAAGCTACCTGATAAAAACACTCCTCCCCATCTTCAAAGGTGAGAAACCCACCTGAATAGGGAATGATGAGAAAAGGATAGTTTGAAGAGAAAACCTAGGCAATAACAAACCTACCTCCATGCAACCAAGTGATAGAAAAGATCACCAATTGCCACTACCCACCTCTTTCATCCAGCAATGAGCCACCTCAATAAGCTGAGCCTCCATCTCAATAGGAACTTCCACCTCAATAAGAAGCAGGAAAGAAGAGAGAAGGATAAGAGTAACCTTCAACTACTAGTGAGCCATCGAGTGAAACCCTACCTCAAATATAGGGATCTTCTCCATAGCATGGAGCTGCCAACCACAACAACCAAATAAACAAATGGGGGTATTTGTAGCTTCAACACTTGTAATAGAAGAGATATAAAAACACAAGGACCCTCCACACTTGTGCCATAAAGCCCAACTACTCGAAGGAGAAGCCTAGATAATAAAAAAAAAACATAAAATGAACCATCATAAATAGGGAAGGGAGGCACAAAAAGACCATACCCAAAATAATCCTTGAACAAGAGATAACAAGAATAGCGCCTTCCACAAAATCACCCAGGAAGAAGCCAACACACCACTTGAGGAAGATAAGCATCACAAACTAGAAGGAAAAGCACAAACAAGAGGGGAAACCTCCCCGCTCCACAAACTAGCCTCCCACAACCTCTAAGAAGGTGATGAAGAGAAGCCACACACAGCTACACAAAACTAGACAAACCTATCCCCAAGATGACCACACTCATAAGGGCCAAGAACCATGGAAAACACCCCTTCTGTACACCATCATGAAGGAATGGGCCCCACCAAGGTAGAGATCATCGTACGAAACCCTGATAGCATGGAAAAGAAGAGGGAATGTGGAAATCAACACAAATAGATCCCTGAAAAAATCCTAGAGTAGTGAAAAACAAAAAGACCCTCTCATAATGCAACATTGAACCAAACACATTGGGAACACACTGAACCAACTTCCATCTTCCTCTGAGCCCTCCCAATCTCTATTAGTTTCAAACCCCTTTCGTCTAACTCTTGATACCCTAGGTTTCAAACCATAGACGCTCTCACTCCTGCCCATTTTATGACAATTTTTCCTCTAGGTCAGTTAGTTCAATATTAATTGAATACCTCATTAAGTATGTTAGTGAGTGTTAAGTGTGTCAGAAAAATATAAATGAACATACTTAATCAACTATTCTATGTTTTTGATTAAGTAAAACATATTTTAGAGGGATCTTGAAACCCACATCAGTATAAGGTCAAAAGAAAGGAATGAAAACCAAGCAAAGAAAAGTAGTTCGGAGTAGCTAGGAATAGGCCACTACAGTGTCGAACAAGAAAAAAAAAGAAGTAAATTAAACCAAGGCCAAAAATAAGAGCACCATAACATGTTATACCAAGATCCTAAACATGATAGCCGCATTTCTTTTGAGGGCCTCCATCAGTTGAACAATGTCTTTCATGTTCTGAACTTGGTAGCCTTGAGGATCAATTTTCTCCCTGTTCTTCCTGGTTCTAGACCTGGTTCTTTTACCTTGTCCTTTAGTGGGATTCTTCTCCTCCTTCATAGTCCTCTGCTCAATCTTGGAATCCATTTTTTATTCCATCTTTTTGATAATCAACTTCAGGTTCTTGATGGACGTTTTGAGGATTTTAAAATTATGCTCTACCACACCATTAAGGGTTTTTTCTAGGCTTATCATTTTGGATTCTAGGTGTAGGACCCTGGTTTCTAGGTTTAGCTTTTTCTCTGTGGTCTTATCCTTGTTGTCCGAGCCCTGAATGTTTTCTTTGAGGTCCTCAATCTTGTGGTAGAGACATTTGAAAGATCTGGACTGATCCAGCATGTTGTTCTTGGTATTTTTGAGGAAATCCATGCCCATTTCCTGGCTTTATCACTAAGTACAACCAGTGCAGGGTCTATCAATTCTTCCTTATGGACTTCTCCATCATTGTCCTCCAGATTCTAGGGATAGATGATCTCCCTAATTATTCTCGTTAGCATTGTGTTGATATTGAAATTTCTCCAGACATTTTTGCCTCTCCCGGTATCCTGATTGTTATACTCCCCCCCAGAGGCTTCTTCAGTATTTCTATGTTGAAGCCCCTTCGTATTCCTATTCAAAAGTTGGGATTTTTTTCTAAAATAATTTATCACAAGGATTCCAAATGTGCAAGGGAAGGATTATATCTTTCTGATACTAGATAGATTGAATAAGTTATCTCATTTTATTTGTATTTCAAAAGGGTGTACAATAGATTAGGTGGTATATTTTTTCTTCAAACAGGTGTTTAGATTTAATCGAACACTTAATAACATCATTAGTGATAGGGACACAAATTTTATGAGTTTCTTTTGGTAGTAAATTTTAGTTGTGTTATCCCGAATTAGCTCCTAACCCTAGTTAAGTGGTTGCATTTGGGAAAGTTCTATATATAAAATTTTAGAAAAGGTATTGGGAGAGAGTTTGAGGTAGGACACAAGGTTTATGTAAGAATTATTCCCTATAGGAAATATAATTTCTAATAACGTGGTTCAAAGAAGCTTAAGCCTCTGTTCTATGGGCATTTTAAAGTCACCAAGGGGATTGGAGGTATAACCTATGAGATTTAGCTACCTAAGAGAAGAAAGGTGCATAATATTTCTCATGTCTCATGCCCCAAGAGAGAACGTCGGTGTAATGTGAGTCCTATAAATTTTCTAGCGTTGGATAATGAAGGAAAGATGGCATTGATTCCTAAGGTAGAAATGGATTTTAGAGAGCATGCCTTAGAAGAACACTAATAGAGAGTACCTAGTGAAGTAGAATAGTTTACTAGTGGAGCATAAATTTAAGTGTTGATTGTGGAGGAAGTTTGGCGAACCTCCATCGCTCACCTCATATTCCTATTGTTATCAACTTCTCAGTTTCTTTTCACCACCATAGAAAATTTGCAAGATTATTGTCAAGTTTTTATGTTAGCGGTTGATTATGTGAAATATTTTTTTTCACACATAGGAATTTTTATAATGGAGATAATGAATATAATCTTTAATTTGGCAAGGTAGATATGGTTGATATTTTCAAGAACATAGACCTCAACAAAAATTGAGGCTATTTAGCAATTTACATAGCCTTAAAAAGAGAACTATTTGAACAAGATGATATGGTCCTATGAAAATCTTTAAGAGCTTATATGAAAGAAAATAGTAATGCCCTTGGAGACAAGTGTCTTCATTTTCTTAGATTTTTCTTATTCCTACTTAAACATAAAGTGAGTTTTCCCTTCCCTTTGTGTGACAAGATTTCTATAATGGATATTGATATTCAAAAACTCTACATTAATTTTGATTGTAGTTTGGGTAAATTTGGTTTTTGAACTTTAAAATTATATGTATATGTAGATGTATCCATTGGTATTCTTATTACAATTGTAACTAGGGTTTATGTATATGTAATTTGTTTCTCTTTGATTTTTTATAAGTAAGCAGATTTTGGTTTGTATCTACTTATTATGATCAATAAAAAGGTACATGGTTTGTGTTTTGTGAAATAAGTAAAGAATTTATCAACAACTAAAAAATAATATATAATATATAAATATAAATAAATTTAAGAAAATAAAAAAAATTAAACAAAGAGTGATAAAAAATATTAATAATATTTCAAAAATTTATATTTTTTAAAATACTTGGTTGGGAGCACATTAGATTAGTGAAGGTTGGGACATCAAAATTACCAGCACCTAACCAACACACTAAATGGTGAATCCCAGTATTTAAAAAAATATAACTTATAATTCTGAAATAAATTTTACTTTATTTATATGTATTTGTATTCATGTTTTTTAATATAAATTTATCTGTAAATATATAAATCATTTTTTATTTTTATTTTTAAATACAAGACCAAAATATTATATTATCCAATTCTAATCAAGAGCACACTTAAAAGGAATTGGAGGAAAATAAAAAAAACATTTCAACTCCAAATCATCCAAAGTAGTTTAATGAGGGAAAAGCCCTATAAAAACAAGCTCAGATGAGCATAGCCAAGAAAGAGAATTAAAACTAGAAATAGAAAATAGAAACACCCTCAAGAGGCCAGAGAAGTGGTAGATGGAGGTGGAGGGTCTTTCTCATCTTTCTTTTCTCCCGATCCTGAGACCTGAGTGGGATTTGGATCTATCAGTGCCCAATCATCAACATTATCATCATCCTCATTTTTATTTCTACTTGGAGAGATGTCCATGGATAGAAATGGGGAACCCTTTCCAGAAGAGGGCCATCCTGAACCCTCACCATTTGGTGATTCAATGGTGGGATTTGATGGTCAAGTGGGTGCTACTGGACATCACCTAATAGAAAAAGAACCTTACAGGTGAGGAAGCACAACAAAACACTTAGGATAATAATGGCAGGAGGGAGACCAGTGACAAGAAGGCTGAGAAGGATAGTCACCCTGCCTATTGGAACCACTTCTACACCGACATCCCACACAGGAGGTGGAAGGAGCACTTGTAGTTGAGGCTTTTGGAGGAAATCTAGCTATAATGCATGTAGAATCTCCCCAATGTTGAAGAAGCTCATGTAAATGAGAAACTGCTTGAACTTGAATATGAAGTATTATATTATTGCAAATACTAGGTTTAGAAATTGATGACACTTTCATATTAATTAAATTATTAGCAAATAGTACAAAGTTTTGTTCTTTCAAAATAGTAAATTGAATCTCCATTCTAAATATGTGCCATATTTGCAGGAACAAAAAAGTAGTTGAAGTTTTTTTTCCCAGAAGGATCATTGGACACATAAACATGGCTAGATGAAAAGGAGATAAAAAATATGAATCCAAACCCAATAATTTTTTTTGCTACAAGAAAACCAAAAAGATGAAGAAAATACTCTAGCTAGTGGAAAAAAGAACAATGAGGATATGGAAAACCCAAATGATGGAGGCTTGAACCCAAAGGTAACCCTTGAAATAAAAGACATTAAAAATGTGCAATTTTGGGCTCTATAATGCTAGACACAACAGTAATAAAATACAATCTCCATAAAGAATGTTAGGATTGCACATACCACCTCTAGTTTAATATCTCACTGGTATCCCATCCTTGGATACTTTGTGACAAAAGAATTATTTGGGTACATCTTCAATCTTTTCACTAGGGGGAACAATAAGTGATGCCAATTTTGTGCATAAGTTCTCATGGAAAAAAGGGAAATTAGTAACTCAAATGTGTCTTGGTCTTGAGAAGTAGACCAAAATGAGACCAAGAATCCTCCAACTTGAGGAGACAATTTTTTTCCCTACAAAAGAGATCACGTAGAAAGTGAAGCCCATGTTTATCTAAACATAGAGCATGAATCCCCAAAACTTTGGCCAAGGGAACTCCTTTCATCATAATTAAAGGTGTCTAGTAGAGATTCTATTGATTAAATGAGAAGCCATCACAAAATCTATATATGTGCCATCAAAGCCAAGGTTTAATAGCCTCCCATGCATGTTATATTCTCTTTACCACAATGAACCCTAAATTTTCATTGGCTCTCTCATCAGAAGTAGAGTATGGATGCCCAAATCTCGCCAAGATGGTCAATGCAAATGATATATAGAGAAGATTAAATGTATCAAGGGAACTTTACAAGATTCATCTCATGGGATACTATGAAATATCAATTTACCAGAAAGAGCTTGACCTTTCATGTGTACAAATCATGCATATCCCTCCACAATGTTGAGGAAGACAAAAGTACTCCCATATAGCATGGTGGAAACCATGGTTTGAGTTTTGAAGGCCCATAAGAAATCTTTGAGCATAGACTCTAAATTGGCAGATGCTAGTTTAGAAGGAGACTAGAATGAAGAGTAAGAGACATGCGTGGATGCCAAAATATTTGAACAAACTTGAAATTTTCCCATGAAAGAGAAATCTTTGGTAATCCAATATGTCAACTTCCTCTTGAGATTTGAGAGTACCACATTCCATGGTTCTATAGCAGAACCATGAAAAGAAAAAGGAATTACCAAGAAGTGGAAAAACTTGACCATGCTGAATCTATTTCCAATCATATTGTCAAATTGATTAAGGTGGTGGAAGAAAATAATGGTGATAATAGTGAGTTCTATTCCATTGAAGGGATCAAAACCAGAAGCCAATAAAAATGTATATATGTAGCGAAGGGCTTGTTGCATATTGACCTTATCCTCAATGAGAGTGAGTAAAGACTCATCTACAAAATGGACATTGACAAGCTGGGATGAGGAGTTAGATGAAAAAATCCCATGAACTCATCGTGCTAAAATAATTGATGCAAGTAAGTAACCAAAAACCTCAGATTCTAAGACATACAAACAAGATGCAAGAGGTTATCCTTGACAGATAGATATATGCAATGAAAAGTGGTAGAGAAAAGGATATTAATGGTAATGTAGGCATTGGCATCTGCAAAGAGAATTCTCATAGAAGAAATAAAAAGAGGACCAAAACCTAAAGAAGACAACATAGCAAGGTTAAAATACCATTCAATATAGTCACATGCCTTGGGAAAATCTATTTTCAAGAAAATTGTAGGTTGGCTAGATTCAACAGCCCATTCCATACCATCTCAATTATAAATAATATTATCAAGGATGAATATGGATTGAATAAATCCATCCTATTTGGGATGGATTTTTTGAGGAGGCTTAAGGAAATATTTTAATGCCAAAGCCTTTTCTATTATTTTATATGAAATATTGAGCAAAGTGATGGGGTGCCAGTTACAAACATTTTCTAGGTCACAATTTTTAGATATTAATTTAATATTTCCTGTATTTATTTCAATTCCTAAAGTTCCATCTTGTAGAGATTCTAAATAAGCATTATGGAGGCCAGATCCTACACAATCCCATAAGGCTTTGTAAAATTCAGAGGAAAAACCATCACAACCTGGGGATTTATCATCATCCATTGACAATGTGGCCTCGATAAGGTCTTGAAGAGATAATGTCTTCTCATAGAAATCTCTTTGGGAGTTAGATAGATGCTCTAGGATAAAAGATCTAAAAATATCCTCCAAATCCTTCTATGAGGCTAGAGGGGGATCCTAGGTTATACAAACTTACTTGTAATGAGTACCAAAATCTTGGAGAATGTTTGGAAGCTCTGTTAGAACTGAATTGCCATGTTTGATCCTTTTAATACCAAAGGTGGAATGTCATGGGCATAGTGAAGTAAATAAATATTTACTCACAAGGTCTCTCAGCTTCAGCCAATGCAAAATTGTCTTTAGTTGTACTCCCATAGTAGAATAAGTGTAAGAAATCTATTTTGCATTTGGAACTTCGACCAACTTTAGCTATAATTCTAGGCTATAAAAGGATGAGCTACAAATTTCTCAAATGTCGCACATAAATGATTGGTGTTTCTAGCATAGGATTCAAAGCAGTAAAAGGCCAACTATTTTCCATAAAAGAAAAAAAAGTGAGTGGTGTGAGTAACGGAAGAATTCAACCATAAAATCAAAACTCTAAGTTGAGTGGGCCTTGGTTGAAGATTCCAAACTTGTGTAATGTGGCCTAGGGTTGGTAAATAGTTCAAGAGTGGTCTGTTAAAAAATAAAGGAGGTGGCGAGGAATGTGGCTTGTGGTCACACAATTCAATAGAAAATTTAATGGGATAGTGGTTTGATAAAGTAATGGCTAATAAAGGTAAAAGAAACAAATATTAGGATGAGCCAAAAGAAAAAAATGATTGAGAAGAAATCATGGAAATATCAAGCCTTTTAAATACTCTTTCAGACCAAGCTCTTAAATTACCCCAGGTATGTGAAACTGCATGTGGGAGGTGACGGTTGATAGTAGGATCATAAAGTACTAATTTATTATGCATGTAAAACTTGGTCTCACATTCTCCAACTGTCCATCAAAATGGAGAGATGCCAACTTTATCAGAAGTCTCCTTAACCATATTAAAATTGCCAAACAAAACCCAAGCCATGGATGGAAATAAATCAGCTAGCCATCTCCACATAAAGTCTCTCTCTACTGCATCATTGGGAGCATAAAGATTAATAACACCAAAATGGTGATTGAAAATTCTAAAAAAAAGCCACACCAACCTATGCATGGGGTCCTCTACATGATCTACAATTGCAATTTTCTAGCATGGTGCTAATAGTCTAACCACATCACCTCTTCCAAACTCAAGGGAAGAAGAAAAAACCATGGTTTAAGTCCATATGATACGACAATCTATTGAAAAAAGAAAACCAAATATCTTGATTTCTTGAAGCCAAAAAATATTTTTTTGTGGAAATTGATATTGAAAATCTCTAATAGAGTATTTTCAATGGAGTTCAATAAGACCCCTCACATTCCAAGAATGAAAATTCCAACACGGAAATGCCAACACCCAGTTGAAAGTTGGATAGATCTCCTAGACAGTTATGTTTCTTCCATTGGCCAATGTCGTCAAGTTTATCATGCCAAAAAGGATTGCCAAAATGATAATACAAAGAGGTTGAAGAGTCTCAAGGATTCAGATAAGGAAATAAAACAAGTTGGGATTCCATCGAATATGTATAAATTCCATGAGAAATTTCCCGTATCATTATAGAGGGTAGCATTTTCTTCTGAGAAGTAGTGTTTGAAACTACCTTCGTGGCTTTTGTTGTAGGAAAAATAATTCTAGAATTCTACTTAGGCTGAGAAACTACATGTTGTTTCCCTTATGAACCACATTAGTCTAGGAAGCATCATGTTTCGAAGCCTCTAGAGAATAAGAAATAATTGGTTCCTTAGGAGGAACCCTAGGCCTATTCACTACAAAAGGACAATCTTTGATCTTATAATCCACAGAGTGGAAACAAGACCAGGTATTGGGTGAATTGAGATAAATTACTTTCTTTGTGAAACAACACCCACCAACTTGAATTTCAATTGAGTCCCATAAGTCCTATGCAAGTTCAACTTCAACACAAACCCTCATCTAAGGGAAAGCATAAAAGAAATGTTCTATTTTTAATTCAACTACCCTACCTAGGGATTTAGTAGTATTTTGCGGGAAAGGCCAAAAGGGAAAAGGAAAACTAGGAAATTCAACCCAAATAGGTAATTTGAGATTTTTATTGCCAGAGATGTCAAAATTTCTTGACCAGTGCTAAAACACAAGGATGAAAGTGTGAACTAACAAGCAACAACGATTGAGAATACCCTCTACATGGGAAGTGTTCCAAAAATGCAAAAGGAAAAATCCTTTGGTGACATTCTAGACACCATCTAAGTGCACCCCATGAGGGAGCCAAGCTTTGGTGACCCAATCCTTAAGCACATATTGAGATGAAACTCTACCCATAAAATATCTAATTAAATTGAGTTTTTCTAACCATTTTAAATCCTTGTCAAAATTGGGCGAAGGATAAAATACATCATGGATAGAAGAGGACTTACCTCATGGAATACTTTGGGGATTAATTTCCTTGGATACTTTTTTGTAGGAGCCATTATCACTTGTAGCCAACACTTTGGTGCCAACAACAATTCCTAAAACAAAAGTGGTTGTGTCCATTAAAAAATGTAAACACAAATTCCCACAATTAATATGGAATGAGAGAAAGGTAGGCTATATGAATGCAGTTAGAAGATAGATCTCCAAAGACGACATGCATAAGTTGACTAAAATCTTTTCAATATATAACAGATTTATATCTATCATTTTCAAAATGCTTACCATCAAGAAAATTTGTGATAATTATTTTAATTGGAATAAGAAAAATAGATAATTGCGTTCAAAGTCAAAGAAGCATTATAGGAATGTTATGTCTCGTTTCCCTTATGCAATTCTTTATAAAAACAAATAAATTATTTCAAAAAAGATGACTACTTCAAGATGTTTACTATTTTAGGTATTTTGATCAAATTTGGTTTGCTATCTCAAAAATGATCTCTCATGTATATTACATAATATTTTTTAAAGAATGAAAATCTAATTTTGAAGATTCTAACAAGTATAAAAGATAGATAATTTTGAAGGTGTTTACTTTTTAAGTGATTTGTGATCAAAGTTGAATATAAATATCTTTTATAAAGGCATATAGAATAATTTGAAAATCAAACCACAACATCATAAATAATTTGAACTCTAATTTTTAATGCGTACTCATTTTGAATTTCGATAATGTTATGAATGGTAATGCTAATGAAAACCTCTAATTGTAATGATTTAATGTGATATCAATATAAACTTTCATTGTCTAAAAAATTATGCCACCAATATTCTATTAAAAACTACATCTTAAAAATTTATCTATAATTCAAAATAATATATAATATTGAT
This sequence comes from Chamaecyparis obtusa, assembly GCA_027943335.1. Lineage (NCBI taxonomy): Eukaryota > Viridiplantae > Streptophyta > Pinopsida > Cupressales > Cupressaceae > Chamaecyparis > Chamaecyparis obtusa. The sequence goes on along the minus strand of BSBK01004964.1, from coordinate 91,376 downwards.
ATTATAATAATAAATAAATAAAAGTTAGTCCTCATTTAAATTTACTAGAAAATTATGTATGTATGTATGCACGTAAATATATATTATTTGTGAAATTGTATGGATGTGTTTATATAAAATTATTGATAAATATGTTTATCATTTTCAAGATGCATTTCAAAAAAGATATGTTATGTTTCTCTTACAAAATCTTCTAATAGGACAAGTAAACTAATTTAACAGGTTCTTATTTTTTATAGAGGCAGATTAGACCTGGTTTCTTCTGCTGTTAAACTGCTCTTGAAATGCTTATGACTAGTGCCATTAATATGCTCTTAATGCACCTCTAGTCCCTTTGTACCTTGGACCAGCACCCTCTTGCTGCCTTTATCTATCGAAAACAACTTCTGATTTTTTAAGTTGTTTAATTTTAGCTATGTTAGTGATGAAACAAGAAGAGGTGCCTCAAAAATGACATGTCTCATGTTTCTCACGCGATCCATTTATAAAGATAGATGATCTAATTTGAAATTTTCAGTGTATAAAAGATAGGTATCCAAACCACTTTCTCCTCTTTTTGTTAAGATAAGCACTTATTCCAGATCTACTAAAACCATATTCTCTTTTTTATTAAAATAAGGACTTTTCTCGGATCTACCAAAACTATATTCTCTTTTGTAATAAGATTTGCACTTTTTAGGGATCTCTAAAAACCATATTCTTTTGTTCTGAGGCACCTCGAAAAAGGTATGTTTCATGTTTCTCACACAATTGTTTTTTAAGGATAGATAATCTAATTTGGAAACTTCATTGTGTATAAAAGATAGGAATGAATACTAAGTTCTCTTCCTTTATTAAGATAAGCACTTAAGTGGATCTACTAAAGACATATTTTCATTTTTATTAAGATAAATGCTTTTTTGGATCTGGAAATATCATATTCTATTTCTTATTCACACAAACACTTTTGTCAAATCTATGAAAATTATATTCATTTTTTATTAGAATATGCAGTTTTGTTGGATCTAGAAAATCCCTATTGTCTTTTTTTAATAAGATAAATAAAAATAAAAGTAAAAAATCTTACCTCACAAAAAAATATCCCTTATTTTTTCTGATGAAGGGTGCTCCCCTTAGTACCACAAACACATAATAGAAATAGAGAAACAACAGCAATAATATGCAAGAACAGAAAATTGGCTTCTTATTATCTCCACAAATGTGGAAGTACAAACTTTTAGAATTACAATATGCAAAGCCACATGGGCATTCCCTTACAATATTCTGTAGGAAAAATCCTCGAATCAATACCCAGAACTACCCTAGACAACACTACAGGCCTTCTTTATATAGGCAATTTCCACCACCCGAGAAGGTTCTAGAAATTTAGCCCTTAGGGCTGACCAAACTTAGAATTATTTTAGTTTACAATTTATTACATCAAAGTCGGCTCAAAATGAGTTTGGAAACCCAAACAGAAATTTTGAAAAAAAATTATTTTCCACCATTTCAGGTGACCCAACTTCCGAAGACCATAAGTCATCGCCCGTTGACCCAATTGGCTATTATAACCCCATTCTGGAAATGCCACGAAGCGCTCTACAGATTTGACTTGCGCAAAGCACTTGTCACCCAAGTTTTCAACCTCATCCGGGGCCTCTAAAGTCTTCAAAACTGAGTTTGAAGTTTCTGTACCCTGCTGCCAATACCAAAAATCTTCAATATCTTCAAAACTACACCTGATCTAGCCATGAAACTTTGCTAGTAGGCTGATATGACTGAGATGAATTTCTATATGTAAAATCAGACATTCCGAGATCGTAAGACCAACTTACTAAAAATAGCAAGTTTCTATAAATAGCAACTCTGCACAAGATAGCCCTTATTGAATACAAAAATAGAAATATTTTTGGGTGATGCAAGATTTCTCTTACACCCATCATTTTCTCTTATTCATCATTATTTATCATTGTTTTCTTAGTATTCTGATGAGGGGTGGAGAATTCAACGATTATTGGTGTAGGGTTACACTTCACTGACCGCCCTGCTTCCCTTCCCCCTCTTAAGTTAGATCTGTTTCTTGAGGCCTCACATTTTCCTCTGGTCTTTCATTCCTTTCGTTGACATGGCTCGCATTTCACAACAAAATGAAAAGGCCAAGCATCACATGGCTTGCCAAATGTTGCGATTTTTTCATGTACATACACATCAGTGAACTGCTAAATATGAATATGTGGAATTTTTTTAATCTGGTATAAGTTTTCAGGGTTAGTTTGATGACAAATTAACATTGATATAATGGTAAAATCTAGAGCAATCTGATCTCATATATCAAATCTATAACAATCTGATCTGATTCTATAAAACATGTGCAGTGCAATTGAATTTCTTAGGTAGTGAACCATAAAATCTCGAGGAAAGTATGTAGAGATTTCTTTGATCTTCCACTGGGTGAGAAGAGGATATGCAGAATGACCAGATGACATGGAAGGCTATGGACAGGCCTATATTTTTTCTCAAGATCAAAACCATAACTTGTCTTTGTTGCCATTGAGTTTTTAGAAAACCAAACTTGTGGCCATCCACACCTGCGGACTTCAGGTACGTTCTATTTACATATCCATCATCCACCAATTTTGTTAGAATCAGATAATGATAATATTTTGTATTTTATTCTATTTTTCTGCTTCCCTACCCCTTCTTAAGTTAGATTTGCTTGCATGTAAAGATCTGCTGTCGAAAGTTAAAATTAATTCAATTTTTTTATTTTCTGATGGATGTTATTCCAAGATCTTCTGTACCTCAAGATGAAAAATGGGAAATAGGGAGCCCAAATAAATTAGCTTCTTCTAACAGACAGGATGATTTGCAGAAGTATTTTAATGGCGATAATGAATTGATCAAGACCAGCTATGAACAACAGGAGGATGGTATTAGAAGTAGGCTCAGATTGTAAATAGAAGAAAATGCTTATTTGAAAGAACGCTTTAAACAGTACACTACAGTGGATCATGTATGCATGGTTTACACCAATTAATAACAACTTTATTTCTTTCCTTCCATAAAATTTTTATACATAGATCTTGGTAAACATTTCGTTATACTGTTGGGACTATAAAACAGAAGATTCAATGGATCTTAGACAATAATTTTTTTTTATGACTATTCTTCAGTCAGTTTTCTCAATACAGATATTCTTCTGCTTACCGTAATAAATTGTTCGATATGTAATTTCTCATCAAAGATTTAAAAGTTGTTACTTATATTTAGGCCTCAAAATTTTCTATGATAATGTTGGCTCTAGTTTAATTTAATTTTAATGTTTCAATTGATCAATGCATACTTTAAAAAACTATCTAAATGTTTATAGACAACAAAATTTAAATAAATATCAATTTTAGGGTTTTTTTTTTTCTTTAAATGAATTTTATAATTTATTTTTTATTAGGATGTGTATTGATATAGTTTTGTTTCTTACACCAAATTGAATTTTAACATTTAATTTGTGAATTTCATTTATCAATCAATTGAACCACCAAGTCCTATATCAACCTTCAAACTACTATGTCAATTGAATCCAATTTCATGTAAAAAGATCAGTCTTTCAGGTCTAGAATGTTGGATAGTAAATTGTAAGGAAGGAGCATAATTATAGTTTGGAAGGTCTCTAGGTTGAGGAAAGATGAAGATGAGGAAAAAAAGATTATGTATTTTTTGTACTATTTTATATGTTTCTATGAACCTCCTATATGACATATCATGACCTCTTCTATGCTTATATAATCGAAAATAATATTTTAACATAAAATTATAATATTATATGTATTAATATCATAAGACACTTATTCCTCTCAAATGATTAATATTGTAAAAGGTAGAAACCTTGAAAATAATAAATATATTTATCAATCCTTTTCAAAATGTTAATTTGTTTGGAGATATGTGATTTGAGTTGAATAAATGACTTAATAATGACATGTCTTGGTGTCTTTTAGACAAAAAATTTTAAAAATAGATCTACTAATTTCAAGACCTAAGAATTGTGAGTAAAATATCAATAAAATAATTTACTTTTATAATAAGTTGAATTATAAAATCAGCAGCCAATCTTAGAGAGGAAATTGGGGAAGAATATGATCAAACCAAAATTACTGCTTACTTAAATGTAGGGAAGGGGAAGTTCATTCCCAAGTTCCAATGAGGATTCTATCTTGGAATGTTAGGGGCCTCAATGCCCCTAACAAGCAGCGGATGGTGAAATGTTGCATACTGACATCTAAAGCTAAGGTTATCTTTCTTCAAGAAACCAAAATGAACAAGGAACAACTATCTAATTTTCTTTTGTCTCTAGGCAACTGGTGAGTTTCAGGGGTTGAGGTAATAGGTTCTTTAGGAGGTCTGACAATTATATGGAATTCCAGACTATCATCTTATTCACACATTCATAACAGCTCTAATTGGATGGGGGGTAAAATTACAACCACTAAATCAAACCTGACTATATTTATTATAAATGTCTATGGTCCTATTTTGAGAAGTAGGAAAGTGGAGGTCTGGGAAGAGATTAGTAGATGGTTTCTTCTATGGCCAGTAGGGAATTTCATCTTGGGTGAAGACTTCAATGCCATCATACATACATCTGAGAAAAATGGAGGCTCTTCAAGAATCTTTGAGTATCAATTAGATTTCAAAAACTGGTTTCAAAAAGAAGATCTAATGGAGATTAAATTAGACAATGGAGCTTTCACATGGACCAATAGAAGAATGGGGTACAATAATATTTTAGAAAAACTGGATAGGTTCCTCTTTAGGGGAGATATAACATCATTTCCCTATATTCTAAAAGCTTCCATTTATCCCTCCTCAGGTTCAGATCACTTCCCCATATAGTTGGACACTAGGGAGGAAGATAAATCCCATAGATGTTCCTTTAAATTTGAAAACATGTAGCTTAAAGAGGAATAATTCATTGATATGATATCAGACTGGTGGGCACAGGTTAAAGTTAAGGGCTCCAAGCTTTTTAGTTTTGTGTCAAAATTAAAATTCACTAAGCAAAATCTTCTTATCTAGAACAAAACTTATTTTAAGAACATTTTGTCTACCAAAGAAGAAATAGAACAAAAGCTTACATCATTGAATGATATCATCATTCAAAATGGGATGAACCAAGATCTATTTGAGGCTGAAAAAGAGCTATTAAAAGAACTAGAAGATATATTAAGCAAAGAGGAAACCTTCTAGAAATAATAATCTAGAGAAAATTGGTTGGGAGCAGGAGACAAAAATACAAAATTCTTTCACTCCAGTACCAAGAATCAAAGAAACATCAATAGGATTCTACAAATTGTCAACTCGAAGGGGTCTGTTATAGTGGAACAAAAAGAAATTCAAAATGGAACAGTCAATTTTTTTTCAAATCTTTTGAATTATTCTGATAGCACTCGTCTCAAAAGCTAGCAAGATCTACTGACTAACATTGCTACAATTATAATGGATGCTAATAATCAATTGCTGTCAAAAGAATTCTCTGAAGAGGAAATTCTACAATCATTATCACAAATGGCTCCAGACAAAGCTCTTGGCCTGGATGGTTTTCCTCCTAGCTTCTTTTTGCACTGCTGGAGTGTTCTTGGGAAAGAACTCATTGCGGCAATGGAAGCGGCCCGATCTTTAGGTAGATTCTTATCAGAAATTAACAATACCTTTATTGCTTTGATTCCTAAAAAAGAAAATGCAAATTGCATGGATGAATTTAGACCTATTGCTTTATGTAACACCATTTAAAAGATCTTGTCAAAATCTCTAGCAAACAAAGTAAAATTGGTCTAAGGCAAGATCATTAGGGAAGAAAAAATCAGTTTTGTGCCAGGAAGATCAATTTTAGATGGCATTATTATTGCTCAAGAAGCCATTCACTCCATTCAACACAACAAATAGCCTAGTTTGATCATCAAGTTAGATATCAAAAAAGCTTATGATAAAGTCAACTGGAGATTCTTAGCTAAATGTATGGAAAGTTTTGGTTTCTCTAAATCTTGGATAACACTGATTTTCTATTATATATCTTCTCCAAAATACTCTATTCTCATAAATGGTACCCCTCAAGGCTTCTTCGAAGGCTCAAATGGAATCAGGCAAGGAGACCCCCTCTCCCCTTACCTTTTTATCATAATGGTAGAAGCTTTGGGCCATAGCATAATTAAGTTTCAAGAACAGGATTGCATCAAAGGGATTGAAATCACTTCCACAGTAAATCATGTCACACATCAACAATTTTCAGATGACAATCTTCTTTTTGGTTCCGGTTTAGTTAGGGAAGCTTCTCAATTCAAGGCAATTTTAAAGAAATATGCTAAGGCATCTGGACAGACAGTAAACAAGGATAAATCAATCATCTTTTTCTTCCATATGAAGAAGAAAATTCAACAAAAAATTGAATCTATTATGACATTCAAAGTAGACTCTCTTCCATGCTCCTATTTTGGGATCCCCATTGATAAAACTCTTAGAACAACAAGGGTCTGGAAGCCCATAAATGAAAGATTTGACCGTAAGATGGATAATTGGAAATCCAAATGGCTCTTTTGAGCGGGCAGAATTGTAATGATCAAAGTAATACTGGCAGCAATCTCCATTTACCTTATGTCTTGCATCTCCCTATCCATGAGTGGTTACATGGACATTGTGAAGAAGTTAAGGGACTTCTTTTGGCAAGGTACAAATCATTGCAGAAAATTCAAACTTATTTCCTGGGAAAAAATATGCAAACCTATATCAGCAGGAGGTACAGGGATAAAAAAATCATATGTGGTAGAATCAAGCTTTAGGAGCCAAACTTTATTGGAAATTGGTGAAAAATTAGGATTATAAATGGGTCAGGATTTTAAGAGGTAAATATCTTGGCAATGGTTTGTTAATAGAGGTCTCTCGCATCAAAGATTTCACTAGAGGCTCCAGAATTGGGAATTTTATCTCCAAATCAAGACAGATAGTGGACAACTACATCACTTGGAACTTTAGAGAAGGTAATTTAGCTTGGTTTTGGGAAGATTCATGGGGTGGCTTTCCATCTATCCAATCATCTTTAGGTCAGAATCAAATTAGTCAAATTTTCCTGTTGGCATGGGGTCCTTTGGTCAAAGACTACATCATGCCTTCTTCACCTGCTGCAGTAGATGGTTCTCAGAAATGGAAAGACTTCTCAGGTTTAGGATTAGATCCTCAAGAATTTAGTTCTTTAACTCAAATTCTAAAGGGCAAATCTTTCTTTCTCAGATAGGGGAGGGAAAAGTTTGTCTCCCGAAAGCAGGAGTATTCACATGGGCAGCATCTCAGGGTAGGATTCTAACAACAGATAGGTTTTTAAAAATGGGATATTATGGTCCATCAAGATGTTCTCTATGCCATAATAGTGAAGAGGATTATAATCATCTTGTTAACATGTCTCTTTGCTAATAAATGTTGGAATTGGTTGTGTTCGAAATTAGATTAGTATTCTGTTCTTTCCCAAAAAATCCAGTCTCATCTACTATCGTGGCCTAGGCTCTATGAAGAAAGCTTGTGCGGTAATCTATGGATCATCTCTCCCTCTATTTTAATATGGGAGATATGGAAAGAGAGAAACATGAGGCTTTTCCAAGACAAATCAATTGGAATTGAGTCTATCCTCAACAAAATTGAGGCAGTGATAGTTGAGATCATGAACTCCCAAATTCAATCCCAATCAGCTAAATACAAATTCTACACCAGTTGGGATGGTCAGATGATCAAAAGATGGTACGGTCTCAAAACTCCAATCACCATCGGCAGAGGATACAAAGCCAATTAGTCTCAGAGAATATCCTGTGTTTGGAAGTTTCCTTCTCCGGGATGGTTTAAGTTGAATTTGGATGGAGCTTTGAAAGGAAACCCAAGTCCATCAAGTGCGGGTTGTATTATTCATTCTTTAGAAGGGAATATTTTAGCAAAATTGGCTATTCGCCTGGAACCAGACACTAATAATATGGCAGAATTCAAAGCACTACTTCATGGTTTAGCACTAGCTAACGAATTAGGTTTGAACAGAGTGGAAATAGAGGGAGACTCAATGATTGTGATAAATGGAATTAGATCAAGGGTAATTCCTAATTGGTGATTGCAAGCCTTATTGGAAATAATATTAAATCTAACCAAAAAATTTGAATCCACAACAGCTAACCATATCTTCCGAGAAGGAAATATCAAGGCAGATGAACTAGCAAACTTAGTAGCCAGTGGTACATACTTCAAATCAATTACATCTGATGGACAATCTGATCAGGGCTTCTAGAAGAAGCATATTAAGGCAATCTCCGACGGTGAGAGCTCGGAGCAGGACTCTACTTCTTTGTCAGATTAACACTGGTGCACATTTCCTTCAGGATCACGTACCTTATTATAGTTATTAATTGATAATAGTAGCTCAACATTCTAGTTTAAACTGGATAGGTTTTATGTTTTGAGCTGGTTTTGAAATGGTTTTGAGCATTGTTGCTCCATATTTGATGCACCTTTAATTTCTATGGACTTATTTCGAACTGTTTCTAAACATTAATCATGATGTGTAGATTATATATTATCTATATTAATATAAATCCTTCGGCTCTGACCCTTTATTGACAAAAAAAAATTATAAAAAATTATAAAGTATACAACTCTTTATCAATTATAGACACAAGATTTATTTTTTATTTCTAAACACAACTTTTACACATCTTTATGAAAAATATCATTAAAATAATTAAATATAAGATTATTTTATTTAGATTGATTAAAATTGTTATAAACATATACAAGTACCAAATAGAAGATGATGTGTAACGTATACACTGCATAAAATAATTTATAGTTAATACATTCTCAAAATTTTATTTTGGTACAACGCAGGTCTACGTATGAAACCAAATTACTATAGTTGGAATAGTTATAATCACGTGTTAAAGCTCCTTCCCAAGTTAGCTTTTATAAGAACAGATATAGCTCTTGTAATCCACACCGTGTTTCTCGTTATTTGATATAGCGGGTGAAAAGCTTCATTCATCTAATTTTATATTGAGAATCAGTCTATGAATCCTTGTCTCTTGCTTAACCAACTGAAATTGAAGTGGGCGATGCGGATCGTGATTTACGGATCTAATTTAATGGCGCCACAGCTTCTTCTCATCAATCTCCCGCTCTGGGTAAGTCAGATCTGTAAATATTTTATTTTGCCAGAGCAGACGAATTTCAATTTTTTTAATATTTTATTATGTTATTCTAATAATTTTCGTTACCTGCAGAAGATAAATCAGAACTGTGGATTTCAATTTGCTTTGATCTGAATGGTCCATTTATTTTCGACCTGAATAAACCACTTCCGCCTGGCGATGATGGATTGGTGGAGATCACTCATGAACAAGAGGATAGTATTAAAAGATGGATCAGACTGTCAGCAGAACAAATTGAAATATTTGAAAAAGCCTTCAGTGAGAGCCGTAAATTGTTTAGCGTATGTGTACTTTTCCCAATTTGATATCAGTTTTCGTTTGTTTTTTATGTTTTTTGTTGTATCTCTTTCCTCCATTACAGAGCAATTAAACTTTTATAAAAATATAAAAGTTCGTAAAAAATGCTACATATTGTTTGGACGATTAGAACAGGATTTCAACAAAGATTGACAATAATTTATATCTGTTCTTGTTCGTATCGGTCAGTTTTTTAATATAGATTAATTTATTTCTATTGATGTTCTTATGGAATAATTTTTAAATATAGATTTTCATTTGGTTATTGTCAAAAAAAATATGTGATGCATCCTCCGGTCAAAAATCTACAAATTGTTAATAGTAAGGCCAACTAAATTTATCTGCTCAATGTTGGTTCTCGTTTCATTTAATTTAAATTGAATTGATTAATTGGTATTTTTAATAACTATCCACATAGAATAAAACAGTGAAAAGATTTATTGATTGAAGCGTTATATTTTAAGATTAGATTTAAAACTAGCGACATATTATTCAAAATAATTGTTGATTCTAAAATTAGATTTTAAGGTGAGATTTAGAAATTTTGCTATCTGATCATTCAGAAACATATTAAAAAGTGAAAAAGTGAAATACATTCTCATGAGATTCAGAGTCCGCGTTTGATTTGCATAGGTAATTCTGATGGTTATCTTCTGTGCCAATCTTTCATAAATTTTCTCAAACCGCGTAATGCGAAATAACATCAACAATTCTGAACAAAGGAATGTGGAGAAAATCTAGGGTATATTGCATTCATTTTTCAGTATAAAAAGCGAGAATTTATGATCATAAAGTTTATTTTGTTTGTATAAGAACATTATTCTATCTTTCTGTTCGATAGTCGACGATTAACAGATATCTATCATTTGAAACACAATCCGTTATAAAATACCACTTCACGTTTAAACTTAAAAATAAATACCTACAGTCTATGTAATTATTTTCTTTCTATTTTTTTGTTTGCAGGAGCGAAAGGAAGATCTGGCCAGGAAGTTAAACATCACCCCTCGGAAAGTTCAAGTTTGGTTTCAAAATAGGAGGGCAAGGTAGTAATCACCTCCATATGGTGATCCATTTCATCAAATTAATCATAATAATGAATATTAGGAAATTGATTTATTTCAAAACCAAAATTGATATTATCGCTCTGAATCATTGATGGGATTTGCTGTAGCGCATTCTATAAACTTAAAATAGCAGAAGAATGATGAAGATGAAGATGAGGCGGACTCTTCTCGGGTTTCTGGTTAGGGGGAGGTTCTTTTGCGTCGTTTCTCCTCTATTCGTTCTGTAGGGTCTCCTTCTATGTCGAAATATTCTGTTTCAGTCTATATCCTGTTTTCTGGTTTCCTCCCCTAGTTAGTGGAGCTAAGGGTTTTGTCTGTGTCTTAATGGCTTTGTTTCTTGGTGCTGCTATTTGTTAGATGTGAAGGCCAACAGACAATACGTTTGTTGTGTATTTTATTATGATCCTTCGGTTTTACAAACCTTTCATTGTATTCATCTGGAGCCTTTATATATTGGCTGCTCCTGTTCATTTGTAATTAACTTTTGAGATATAATACAATACTTTGCAGTCTGGATGTAGCCACAATTTGTGGTGAACCAGGATAAATCGTGTCTTTGTGTTTGCTATTTAGTTTTTAAATCTGCTGTATATTTTTTCTCGTTTTTCAATCCTTTCAATTGGTATCAGAGCACAGGCTGTGCAGGTTGGAAATTGGGGTTGAATTTTCGGAGAGATGGAGGATTCGAAAATAGAGAAATTCGCAGGCAAAAACTTCAGCTTGTGGAAAGTGCAGATGCATTCTTTGCTGATCAAGCAAGAACTTGAAATCGCAATAGATGGAAAAGCTAATAAACTGGGAGCGATGTCAGATGAATATTGAAAGAAAATTGATGATAAAGCAATGGCATCAATCTTTCTTTCGCTGTCACAAAATGTTCTGTTTAATGTCTATAATGAAAAGACAACAAAAGAAGTTTGGGATAAACTTCAGAGCACATACGAAATGGCATCAACTGCGAACAAAATCTTCATTATGAAGAAGCTTTATAAGCTGAAAATGAAGGAAGGAACTACGATGTCGAATCATGTGAATGATTTGAACACTTTATTGTGTCAAGCAACCTCAGTTGGAATGACTCAAGATGATGAAGCCAAAGCTATCATCTTATTATGTTCTATACCGGATAGCTAGGATCCCGTAGTTACAGCGGTTAGCACTGCTAATTCCTCAAAGAAGCTGGTCTATGATGATGTGGTTGCTACTTTACTTAGTGAAGATATGAGAAGAAGTAACAAAGACACCTCAGCTGGTGATGCCCTTACCATGGTGAGCACCGAAAGAAGGGGAAGAAGCCAGCATAGAAACAATAATTACAATAAAAGGAAATTAAGATCACCCAATCGATCAAAGTCAAGAGGAAGAAATGGAGAGTGCTAGTTTTGTGGCAAACCAGGCCACTTAAAATGAAATTGTAGATTCTACAAGAAAGCACAAGAAAAAGTGAGGAATTGTGAAGCTAATACAGCCTATGGAGCAGATGAAGCTGCTCTAGTTCTTTCTACAAGCGACTCAAAGTCAGATTCTTGGGTGATAGATTTCGGAGCCTCCTTCAATGCTACTTCAAGTACGGATTATTTTAAAAATTATCAAGAAGGTGAATTTGGAGAAGTGTTTTTGGGCGACAATAAAGCATGTAAAATCATTGGGAAAGGAGAAATTCTTTTGCATCTAGAAGGTGGAGCAAAATTGTTGCTCAAGGATGTTAGACATGTTCGTCAATTAAAGAGGAATTTAATTTCAAGTAGCCAACTATATATCCAAGGATTTAAAAGAGAACTCACGAATACTTGGAAAATAGTCAAAGGTTCATTGACTATTGCTAAAGGAGAGAAGACCGGTAGCCTCTATATTTTGAAACCAATCAATGAGGTGGGAGCTACTATGATAGTCATAAGCAGCGATGCGGCACTTTGGCATCAAAGATTAGGCCACATGAGCAAGAAAGGCCTAGAAGCACTACTCAAGAGGGATCAACTACCGGGTCTCCAATCAGTAAACTTGGAGTTTTGTGAACATTGTCTCTACGGCAAGCAAAAGTGGGTCAGCCTCTTGAAAGATGGGCATGAGATGAAGGCTAAACCATTGGAGCTTGTGCACTCGAATATCTTTGGTCCTACCGAGGTAAGCTCTTTAGGAGGTGCTAAATATTTTGTTACTTTCCTTGATGATTGTACTAGAAAAGTTTGGATATATATGATGGCAAATAAATCAGAAGTTTTTTCTAAATTTAAAATTTTCAAAGTTCTTGTTGAAAACCAAAGAGGCCACAAAATTAAATGTTTAAAAATGGATAATGGAGGTGAGTTTTGTTCATTGGAATTCGATAACTATTGGGAAGATAATGGTATCCATAGGGTGAAAGTTGTCCCCTACACCCCTCAAGAAAATGGGGCAGCGGAAAGACTTAATAGAACAATCCTTGAGAAAGCTCGCTGTATGATTTCTCATGCAGGTTTGGGAAAAGAGTTTTGGGCTGAAGCATGCAATATAGCGGTTTATTTGATCAATCGAAGTCCATCATCAAAGTTGAACTTCAAAATTCTGGAAGAAGAATGGAAGGGAAGAAGAATTTCCTACTCCCATCTTAAAGTGTTTGGTTGTCAGGCTTTTGCACATGTTCCTAAAGAAAAATGAAGCAAGTTGGATCCCAAATCACAGCCTTGCATATTCGTTGGATATGGGGAAGAACAATTTGGTTACATACTTTGGAGCTTAACTGATAAGAAAATTATCAGAAGCAGGGATGTAGTCTTTAATGAAAATATATTTCCTCACTCTAAAGAAGAAGAAATTTCTACAAAAGAATATATTCCTCTATTCGACATGATGAATAATGGCAATCAGAACTCTCCCATCTACTCACATGTGAATCCTATAGCCAACTCCCCAATTTCTGTTCTGCCCTCTATGCCTCAGCATTCTCAAAGCTCCTCATCAGAAAGTTTGATGAATGAAAATATCTATGATTGGAATTCCTCTGATGGCCATTCCCCTGCTCATGGTATTGACTATACAGCATATGGTATTCATGGCAGAGAGGAAAACCAACAAAATAGAGAACAAGCTCTCGGCAGAGGAGTCAATATAAATCACAGTGGAGAACAGGGCATCGGCAGGCACAATGTTAATAAAAATAGTTTTGAAGACTCACTGCCCGTTCACAGCAAGGATGGCTCTCTTCCACCACATATTGGCAATCCACATGAAGCTCATGGCAGGGATGGTTCTCACGGTAGCAGAGATCCTTACAAAACTAGCATTGACGACAATTCCAGTCATGATACCAGTCACGAGACCAGTCATGGTAATATGCGGTATAAGCTTGTTGACTACGGTGATTACTCTCGCCTCACCACTCGCCCCTGCTCTCACGATGGTCTCCAGCAAGAAGCAAGTTACGACAATAATCCTCACACCCACGATAGTGGTCATGGCAGGTTCAATCAAAATCATGACAGGGCCATTTTTGATGAAGTAAGTCACGACAGGGAAAATGTTAGGAGCGGCAGGTTTGAAGACTTGTTACCAAGTCACTGCAGGGACATGCTTCACGGCAAAGAACAAGATATCGATAGTCTCCTTCAATCTCTCCAAAGCCATGACAGAGAACAATCTCTCCACACTTCCAGTAGGACAATAGGTAAGACTACTCACGGTTATCATGACAGGCAGGACAATACACAACTTGGCAGGGAAGATCCACAATACGACAGAGAAACTAGTCACGGCAGGGACAACATCTCTGGGATTCACACCAGGAAAATCATTGATGATAGTTTACAACAAGGGAGAACTGTCAAACAAGGAATGGGGGAAGTTACAGGCAGAGCATTTGATGAAGGCATCATGCCTTCTCTACCTCTTATGCATGGAGATAAACAGGGAATTAAACATCCCAGAACTATTACTTCTGGCTCTCAATTTGAGCTAGTTTAGGATCAGCCTAAAGGCATTGAACCTCAACTAAGAAGATCAACAAGATAGAGAAGAATGCCAGCTAAATACTCAGATTATGAGCTACTGTTCACTAAAGAAGCAGAACCTTCAATCCTTGTCTCAGAATTTGCAAAACCTTCAACATTCAAAGCTGCTCTCAAAGACGCCAATAGTGATAAATGGCAACAAGCGATGAATGAAGAGATGAATTCCTTACTAAATAATCACACCTGAGAATTGGTACCTCTTCCACCTAATAGAAGACCGCTTAGAAACAAGTGGGTATACTGGATTAAAGAAGAAGATGAAGGCAGAAAATGCTTCAAAGCCAGATTGGTGGTAAAGGGGTTTGATCAGGAAAAGGGGATAGACTTTAATGAAATCTTCTCACCGGTTGTTAAAATGACAACTATCCGAACAGTCTTGGGATTAGCAGCAGCATGAGATCTTGAATTGTAATAGCTTGATGTGAAGACCACTTTCCTACATGGTGACTTAGAAGAAGAACTATACATGGAACAACCTCAAGGATTCATCAAGAAGGGGCAAGAACATCTTTATTGCAAGTTAAATCAGAGTTTGTATGGCCTCAAACAAGCTCCTAGACAGTGGTACATCAAATTTGACCGCTTCATGATTGAAAATAATTTCACAAGATGTGAATCAGACCCATGTGTTTACTTCAAGAGACTTCCTAATGGTGAATTCGTCATTCTCCTTCTTTATGTTGATGATATGTTAGTGGCTGGCACAAACAAACGAATAGTCAATGAGTTAAAGGAGAAATTGGCAAGAAAGTTTGACATGAAGGACTTAGGGGCAGCCAAGAAGATTCTTGGCATGACGATCACAAGGGACAGGAAGAAGAAAGAAATTACATTATCACAACAACAATACATTGATAAAGTTGTTGAGAGGTTTGGCATGGCTGATGCTAAAGTTGCTCCTCTTCCCCTTGCTGGTCACTTCCGTCTAAGTTCAGATTTGTGTCCTAAACCACAAGAAGAAAAGGACTTCATGGAGAAAATTCCATATAAATTCGCAGTTGGCAGCATCATGTATGCAATGGTTTCCACTCACCCCGATATTGCTCATGCGGTGGGAGAAGTGAGCAGATTCATGAACAATCCTGGGAAAGCTCATTGGGAAGCTGTTAAGTGGATACTAAGGTATCTAAAAGGAACTTCAAATTTTGCATTATGTTTTGGGGGAAATCAGGTTCAGCTGCAAGGTTAAACCGATTCTGATCTTGCCGGAGATTTGGACAAACAAAGGTCTACTACTGGATATATCTTCACATTTGCTGGAGCTGCCATCAGTTGGACTTCAAGGTTGCAACATTGCATTGCTCTTTCTTCAGCTGAGGCTGAATACTTAGCTCTTTCTGAAGGTGAAAGGGAAATGATTTGGCTTCAGCAGCTGTTTGGTGATCTAAAAGTGCATCAAAATGAGTATAAATTGTTTTGTGATAGCCGCAGTGCTATCTTCATGTCTCATAATCACTCTTCACAATGTCGCTCTAAGCACGTTGACGCACATGCTCACTTCATTCGTCATGCAGTTGAAGAGGGAAAGTTGGAAGTGGTCAAGATTGATACTAAGATCAATCCAGCGGATATATTCACCAAGGTTGTCGGCAAAGAGAAGTTTGATTGTGCAAGGACTTCTCTTGGCCTTGTGAAGAAATGGTAAGGCAGCACTTCAGCAGGGTATTGGGTGAACAGTTGCAGTATGGTTGTCCTTCAGGTGGGAGTTTGTTAGATGTGAAGGCCAACAGACAATATGTTTCTTGTGTATTTTATTATGACCCTTCGGTTCTACAAACCTTTCATTGTATTCATCTAGAGCCTTTATATATTGGCTACTCCTGTTCATTTGTAATTAACTTTTGAGATATAATACAATACTCTACAGTCTGGACGTAGCCACAATTTGTGGTGAACCAGGATAAATCGTGTCTTTGTGTTTGCTATTTAGTTTTTAAATCTGCTGTATATTTTTTCTCGTTTTTCAATCCTTTCACCATTTCCTCCGTGTTGGTTGTCGGAGGTTGAATTTTGTGAGGATGATCAGCTCTTCTAGAGTGCTCTTCTGTTTTATGTTCTCTATATATGTACTTTTCTACTTTATATATATATATATATATATATATATATATATATATATATATATATATATATATATATATATATATATATATATATATATATATATATATATATATATATATATATATATATATATATATATATTGAGGCATTACATTTTTTATAAAAAAGGAAAAGAAAACAAAAACATGACATGGGGAGCAATTTATTTTGGTTCAAGTGGTGCAGCTTTGAAACATTTTCGAATGGGTGTGATTTGATATCAATTTTTTACTTTTTATAAGAAAAATATCAGATTATTTACACATTATGTATTCAAATATTTAATAAAATTGAAATTAATATTTAATAAAATTGGAATTTGCATCCAGTGGTATGATAGTGAATACTTGGATCATTAACATACCATTACATGATAATTGTTAATTTGTTATAATCCAGTTACAGATTAATTGTACAATAAATTCACATAGTATAAACTCTATTTGATTTATAACAATTCTAATCCTAATTTTGTCGTGGAAAAGTGTTTTCAAAGTTCTTTTCTTTTTAATTGTCAATGATGGCAGGCTTAGCTTTATTCATATTTATGTTTACTTGCATGATAGAAAATTCTCATGGTGTTATTATCTTTACTTCAAATATTTCTATACATGCTATATGTTGATGGATGGAATTAAACAATGAGTTCTGAATCGAGGCCTTTAATATATTAGAAAAAATTGCAAAGAATGATAAGTTGTGCTAGTCATTAACAATACTAGAAGATAACAAAAGGTTTATTTCTAGCCTATTGATAGCAATTAGTTTCACATTCCTATGTTTGGAAAGGAGAGGAAAGCTATAAATAAAAACATGGAAAGTGTAAGAATATAAGAACTATTCTTGACTCGGTGGGTAAGCTATGATACTATGCACTATTCACTCCTTTATATACTTTTATCTCACTTCCACTACTACTATCTTTTCAATCTTTCTTTTTAAAAAAAAAACTTGGCCTTCTCTTTTACTAGGCATATCAATAAAAGAGGATAGTCTTATTGTAAAAACAAACCATTGAAGAAAAATGAGAAAAATAGTTTCTATTATAACAATATGTTAATAATAATTTTGTAATTAAAAGATAAAGGCTTATAATTTTCTTATTTTGTATTTAATTAATTACTGAGTAACAAATTCTTGTTTACATTCTACACTAATAAACATTGTGTATGATTTCAAATGTATATGTACATACAAAACATTGAGAATGTATATTTATTTTATCTTTTTTCTAATTAATTCAATTGAGAAAGGACCCAAACCCATGACAAAAAAAAAAATATCAAGCCCTTAGATAGTTTGAAAACAATTCACGAGAAATGAATTCAACCAACAAAATTACAAAACAAAATAGAAAACTTAATCAACAACCAAAAAAAATAGAGCCCAACACTAAAAAAACACAAGACTAGAAAGATAAGATATCCTTCTAATCTTAATTAAGATCCTTCGAAAATATCTTGAGAAAAGAATTCTTTCTAGGCCGATACAGAACTAAGCCCGTAGAAGGTCCCTCTTTAATTAGTTGAACAAAAACCTATATATTCTCATCGTGCTTCATTTTAGCCATCCTCTATTCTAATTCCTCCTAGAGAGTGTTAAAGAAAGAAGTTGATTTTTTCATCACCTGCATATTTAAATTGACCATGTTCACCAACCCTTTGTTAAGCTAATTCCGGTTAGCATTGAGATTAGCTAGATCCTGAAGCATCTCATGTTTACCTTCTTTGGAGGGAATGAAAGTGTTTAGTTCATGGACATATTCTTCAATAATTTATCAATTATCCAACTTTTGAGCTATCTCATCAGCAACCTCCCAAATATTGTAATCTGCACTAGTATGGCCTCTGCCTCTACAATAGCTTCCAACCCATCAATTTTCAATATGGGCATGTGTAGCTGAGCAATTATCTACTAGATTATGGAATTCTCATAGTTGTACAAAATGTATAACTTATCAACTTTATCTACAGTATGTGGAAAATGTAGAAGTTCATCAACAAATATGAGGTCACAGTAATAGGGAGGGGAAAGATTTCACATACCTCTAGGTCATCTATAGGTCTGGCGAGTATAAATAGTTGAAGGGGGATTACGACCCTGATAGGGGTGTATAATAAGGGTATTTTCCATGGTTCACTCCAACCTAGTAGAATAGGAGGAAGAATAATCCATTGAGACAACGATAGTTTCCTTTAGCTCATTTTCCTCACCTAAAGCTTCGAACATGGAATTCTTCATGGGGTTCACCCTAGTCGAGCTGTGGGGAAGAGAGACATTTAAATAAAAGGAAGCCTTTCAATTATCCATCTGGTTACTTAATTCAATAATTATAGGGGATTATTAGGGCCTACCTCATGATTAAAATCCAGATTGAAATGATACGGGCAATGGATTAAACTGTCATGAAAAGGGGGATCCATTATTTTTGGATTTCATCACGAACTCAGATAGGCAGATAGAATCAAAAATGGAAATTCGAGCTTTATATTATGCTAAAATTGAGTGAAAGCATTTAAACCCCCTCTATGTAGTAGTGAATTAACATTGATATAATGGTAAAATCTAGAACAATTTTATCTGATTCTATAAAACAAGCGCAGTGCACTTGTATTTCTTAGGTAGTGAACCATAGAATCTCGATGTCTCTTATAGAAAGACTGAGGAAAGTATGTAGAGAGTTCTCTGATCTTCCACTGTGTGAGAAAAGAATATGCATAATCACCAGATGACATGAAAGGCTATGGTCAGGACAATATTGTTCATGTTAGGATCAAAAACTTAACTGGGGTCAGGCAATGTTGTTTTTCAAGATCAAAACCTTAACTGGGGAGATATGATGTATTTGTCTCTGTTAGCATTAATTTTTTACAAAACTAAACTTGTGGCCATCCACACCAGCAGACTTCAGGTACGTTTTATTTTACATTATTAAACAAAATCAGATACTAATCCATCATACCCAGAAAGAAGTGGTTTATTGAGGTCGATGCTAATTGGGCTGCAGAAGAGCTGGATTGTGATTTAGGGCTCTAATATAACATTGCCCCAGCTTCTGCTCATCAACCTCTTAAGTTAGATCTGTTTGCTCAGGCCCCTTCGCATCATGCTTCCGTTTCTTTGAAGTCCCTCCCATGTGCCCAAAATTCGGCAAGTGGATATTTTCTTTTGCACGGCCAGATAAATATGACTTTATTCATATTTTATTATGTCATTCATATAATTTTCGTTACCTGGAGAAGACAAATCAGAACCCTGGAGTCCAATTAGCATTGACCTCAATAACCCGCTTCCTTGTCTTCTGCAAATGTGTAGCCCAATTAGCATTGACCAAAATAAACCACTTCCTTCTGCTGATAATGGATTAGTGAAGATCGCTCATGAAAAAGAGGGCAGTATTAAAGACGGATCGGATTGTCAGCAGACCAAATTGCACTACTGAAAAAATTCTTCAATGAGAGCAGTAAATTTGAGAAGGGTATGTGTACTTTTTCCATTTGATAACAGTATTCTTTCTTTTCTTTTTTTTTTCAGCATCTCTTTCCTCTATTACATAGCCATGAAAGTTTTATAAATTTTTAAAAGTTTGGTAAAGATTGCTGCATATTGTTTGGACGATTAAAACAGGATTCCAAAATAGATGGACACTAATTTATATCTGTTGTTCTTATCGGTCAGCTTTTTAATATAAATCATTTGCTATCTAATTATTCAAAAATGGGTTGGTTTAAATCACACACTACGCTAATGCCTAGGTTAAAAGTTCAAAACACTCAAAATTGACTGATATTCTATACTTAATATGTTGCTTTTTTTTTTCTCGATCGATGAAGGGCCGAAGCCGGGATTTTTATATATATAAATATAAACATAAATTAACAAAGTATCTATCATCAGACTTAATATCTTGCTTAATGTGTATAATTTAAAAATAATTTTAATGAATATATTTTAAAAAAATCAAAATACATTGTCCTGAAATTTAAAATTCGCCTTTAATTAGCATAGATAATGCTCATTGTTATGTTGATTGCCAATAACTTTCATAAACTGCTATCCCTAATGCAGGATAGTCTTATAAAGAGGGGCTTCTCCATGGCAAACAAGTGTGTCTTATGCAAAAAGGAGGAGGAAACGGTGAACCATATATTTATACATTGTGACTATGCTACTAGCATCTGGCATGAGGTCATTGGCAAATTGGGTATCTCGTGGGCTATGGGTAGTGATGTGGATCAATTTACCAACTAGAAATCTCCCTCCAATCATCCCCTTCTCCAACTCCTTTGGTGAATGCTACCCCCACACATCTGTTGGAGCATTTGGAAGGAAAGGAACGACAGGGCATTCAGGGAGGCTAGTATCTAGTCTGACAGTTGTCTTCATATTAGAACCAAGCTCCTTTGTGAGAATGCCAATTCAACTAAGTGGAAGCTTCCTACTAAACGCCCCTCTGCTTGGAAAGTCAAAATTGCTAATAATTGGAACCTGCTAGCTGGGTTTTCCAAGTTCGACAATTCTAAGTTGATGGCTAGATTAGCTACCAGATGGGTTGCCCCCCCTAGAGGATGGATCAAATTAAACTTCAACGGGGCAGCTAATAACACTGCTCAGGGTGGGGGAGGTGTGCTAAGAGACCATAAGGGCACTTGCCTTTTGGCTTATGCTAGGCCGCTAAATAATTGCACTGTTAACCAAGCAGAGAGAATGGCTCTTCTTTGGGGGGTTAATTTTGCTACCCAAATAAACATTAGATTGTTGGTGATCGAGGGGGATTCCAAAGTGGTGGTGGAGGCCATCAAAAGAGGTGCTAATGCGGGATGGCGGGCTAGCTCCATTGTACTTAAGATCCGAGAGCTCCTCAACAACTTCCAATGCATGACAATTGGTCTGACGTTCAAAGAGGGGAACTCGGTGGCTGACTCGATGACAGCTATTTGCCCAAAGCAAACCAAACTCAACAATTGGAGGATGGTCAGTGAACTTCCTAAGGTGACTCAACAACTCATCAGAAGGGAAATGATTTTATCTAATATTTAAATGAGCCATGCTGTCATATTTATTATGAATCCTTCCCTGATCAGGTGCTGGTGTAATCTTGAGATTTTTGTGATTATGAAAATGAATACCCTAAACCCCATAAATAATCATAATTGCCTTTCTAGCGCATGGAGAAAGTGTTGTCCGAATCGGCGGGCTTACCTGGCTATCAAGGACATCAAGTGCAGCCCTAGCATTATTGCTAATAATGACACCTGGAGATCCATTAGATTTTGCGGTACGGAGCCCGACTTCCAAAATTTCACCCAAGGCTAGCACATTGAGTATAACTTTCTCTCGAAAAGGCCAAAACAAAACAATTAGTTTTATATTACCTGTCAAGAAGCTCGACCCTCTAGTTCTCTGGATATTCTAATGCAGGTGATGCAGAGTTTAGACATGGGAGGCAACACCCTTCGCATCGAACCGGACAAGATCGATGAGGCCTTCACGTCTGACCCTTTGATGACCCACTATTGCAGAGAGAGCGGGATTTGGAGTTTCATGGAGTGCATGAAAGGTGGGCATGATGAGAGGATATCCAAATAATTTGTCTTGTCCTGGAATAATAGGAGTGTCTCAGTGGGTGGCATCCATTTCCAGATCAATGAGGAGGTCATTGCTAAGGTGACGGGCCTCTCTATGGAAGGGAGAAAGTACAAAAAGACCTGTCGGATGCCTTACCCTACCAGTCTCAACCAGTTTTTCAGGGAAGGAGAAAATCCTGTCAAGAAGCAAGGGGGCTTCAACCGGGAAGAGCTTTTGGAGTTCTAGTCGAATCTTTGTCTCATTCTAATGAAATACTTCACTCTCAAAAGTAAGTTTACGGTGTTCTACTAGTACCACTTACCTTTCTTGAATCACATAAGAAATGACTTAATTTCCATTCCCTTCTATCTCTTGCATTCCATAGAAAGTAATATTTTGGATATTAAAGAGAACCCTGATAAACCTATCCCTATCCTCCATCAGGGCCTCCTCCTTTGCCTTTAGCATTTCCACAAGGCTATCTGCCCTGTGTCTCAACCCGTCCCATTATCCAAGAGATTGACCATGAGGATTCCTCGTCTAAAATTGAAAACCCCACTCGCTCCACCTCTCATTCCATCCAGGTTATCCAAGAGTCTGATCTTGGTCATAAAGAGGGAAGAACCCGCAAAAAATGTCTTAAAAATCCATTCAATAGGAAGGATGAGCAGGAGGAGTGTCATGTCTCTGAGTCTCTTGAGACGAAAGATAGGAAGGAGTCTAAAAGTACTCCTGAGACTGAATGGAAGCCCAAGAAATGGAAGTTGCTGGAGAGCTAGGTCAAGCTGGTCGTGGACTTAGGTGGCTTAGGTCACCGTAGGTTTAACAGAATTGCAAAGGAGTAGTGTAAAACCAGAATATTGGAATCGGTCTCTAGAGAGCAATCTGTGTCTGATAAAGATTCCCACTCCACTGAGTCCATGAAGGGCTCTTCTGATGATCACATGAGCTCGATTAGGGCTAGTAACACTCCCCCTCCCAACCCCCAACACTCCTTGGAGACTCCCCACCCTACCCCGCCTCTGTCTCTACCCCTTGATAACCGGGAAAAGCCCCCGATTAGTGAAAACAATCTTGGGGTTCTGGCTGGCAAAGATAGTCTTAAAGGCACCCTAAAGCAGAGGTTTTCTGATCTGAACAAAGATATTGCCGACATCAAGCAGGACTTGTAGAAGTTGAAGTTTCACTGCAGGATGACTAACAAATTTGCGTTGAAGGTCATGCATGCTTCGGCTATGACCGTCTACACTATGCAAGAAAATTTGACGGGTGGCAGTTTGGAGGCAGACAAGGATAATAAGGATCTCTGATAATAAGGATCTCTTCCTTTTTTTGCAGGACGGGTGGGCCAAGAACCTGATGTCAAAGCATCTGGGTGGAAAGAATTAGCTGCTGGTGCTATGTGGTTTTTACTTTTGTCTGGGCATGGCCCTTTGTTCCCCTAGTTTCATTCTGGTTTTAAGGTTTTTTTGCCTAGACTTTGGTATAGCTCTGCGTGGCTTCTTACTGTTATGTTAATTGCTACTATTCGGTTCAGATACTCTAGTTTAATCTTTTGGAAAAGTACTGTAATTTTTATTTTTGATAGAGGTAGATTAGACATAGTTTATTCTGCTATTAAATTGCTGATTGAAATATGTTGTTAATGCGCCTCTAGTCCCCTTGTTACTCGGGCCAGCATCCTCTTGCTGCTTTTATCTATAAAAAACAAAGGAACGTGAAGCAAATGTAGAATATATTACATAGTTTATCGGTTTAAAAAAATAGATTCTCTGTTCATAGATTTTTATTTTGTTAATACCACAACATAATCTATCTTTCTGTTCGATAGAAAACGATTACCAGATATGTATATCTCAAAATCATTTGAAACACAATCCATTACATAATACGGTGTGTGAAATTATTTTCTTTTGTTTTTCTTTGTTTACAGAGGCGAACGGAAGATCTGGCCAAGATGCTAATATGAGGGCAAGGTAGTAGTCTTTGCCATATAGTGATTCATTTCATTAGATTTGATATAATAATGAGAATTATTAGGAAATTGATTTATATAAACCACGAAATTGACAGGGACAAATCGAAGGCAAACGTAATGGATAGTAAATTGCCGTGAAGAGACGGATAAAATTTTGGCTCTGAATGTTATATGGGCATTTACTGTAGCACTATCGATAAATTTAAAATTAACTTTTATGCTTCTAAAATGTCATATGGGCATTTCAAATGTAATAAATGTCATATCCGTGGATGAGAAATTACCACAATTTATGATCCACTTTTAGTAGGCTTTATGTTTTGATCTTGCTGGATTTATTAATAAGAAAGAAGTTAAAAATTTTATTAGTAAACCATACGACATTGATCCAATCTCAGACGGTAAAAGTTGCTACTGGAGAGCATAAGAATGATTGTAGGGGAGGTTGGTTTGCGTCCTTCCTCATGTTTTCTTGGTGAAGAGAGAGAGAGTTGATCAAACTTTACAATTTCGGTCATGATTGTTGGAGATGTCTTCTTTCCAAGAGAGAGAGAGAGCGAAATGTATTTTAGTTCAACTTTACATTCGTCTAAGAATGGGTGTATATCAATCAGCAATTTTTTGAAGTGGTGTTATCTTTTTTATATATGATTATTTGTACATTTTGTATCTAAACAATTATTAGTTTCTGTTGTAGACTGTAGAACTATAAGCATCGACATATCTTTAACTAATGATTAAACTAGTAAATCTCAACCAATCAAAATTCACAATTATTTTAAATAATATTATATCTTAATATTTGATAAAGTAAATTACAAGATATTTAACTTTTATAATTTGTAGAATTATTTTTCATTCATTCTTTTGGCTGAAAAACTTTGAGTTCTCGGAAATATTTATTTAGAATTGCAAAATTAGATATGGGTGTAGAAATATTTATTTAGAATTGCAAAGTTAGATATGGGTGTGGAAATATTTATTTATAATTGCAAAGTTAGATATGGGTGCAGATATGTTCGAATTTTTGGAAAATATTTATTTGCAATTGTAAAGTTTAAAATGACATACGGTTTTAAATTTTAAAATAACATATACTTTCAAAATTTAAGATGGTACATACACTTTCAAATTTTAAAATTAGCACAATTATATAATACTATATATTACATTACACTGTCAAATATATACGACGCTTTTTTAATGGTTATTTATGAATTAAACTAAATTAAAAAGGTCTTGTAGTCAATTTCATGAATATTTATACTATATTTTTTAGTTTATGTAATTTATAATATTTATGATAAAAGTTTTATAAGATATATATTATAATACTATATATTACATTACATATATTTTTTTGTATAAACTATTATTTTTATATTATAGTAATTATATATTTATAAAATATATACATATTTTATGACATAAAAATTAATATAATATTAAAAATATAAAATTTGTGCACTTTGTCTAAATTGAAATTTGTTATTCACATTCTAATGCATTTAATTTTTTAATATATTTTTATCTTTGTAAACTTTGAGATTTTTTTAAATAGAATAAAATAATAATTATTAATATCAAGTTATTTTTAATAATTTGCATTATATAAATATTATTTATAATTATTAATTTATTATTATTTTATATAGAATTATTTATTATGAATTATGAATTATGTATAGTAAAATAATTATAATTATATATATTAAATTAAAAATTATATTTATAAAAACTTATACAAATATGACTGTCATTCTATTATGCATAGTTGATTTACAATGTAAAAATAAACAATGAATAAAATATTAAAATAATTTAATTGAAGACAAATAGTTAAAGAGTAGGTGACATAACTCTCATAACATTTACCTCCTTTAATTATTTAGCATTAACATTACATATTTCTACATTTTTCAACTCTACCAAAATTTGGCAGGAACTTAGTTGCTTTGCAACCTTGTTTAAAATGGCTTTTTACAAAAATATTTAATTCAATTTTAATATATTATTAGATTTATATTTTCTAACATTTTTTAAATCTATTTTAATTATTCGTTTAATTTTTAAATATTATAATTTTAAAGAATGTATAAATTATATTTTAATATTATTAATTTGAACAATATTCCATATTTTTTACCTATTATTTCTATTTTAAGAAAGTAAATTTGTGTAATTATATCTGAAACATCAAATTCATATAAATAATTACATAAACTCACTTTTATTATTCTATAAATAAATGTGGTCCTATTCCTTCTTAGTTTAAGTAGTCCTGGACATTCTAGACAATATAGATTTGGGGTGTATACTTAACGTAAATTTTTCATAATTAAAGGTAAGCTATTTAAATTTAAAATAACTTAAATCATAGTTAGGTTCATTGCTCAAAACAAGTTCAAATTTTTCACACTTCTTCCATCTCCCTAGCTTCTTGCGAATATTTTGTGGATGACATAGTCTTGTTTGGCCTTTACTCTATCCATGAAGGGAAATAATGAAAGGAAATTCCCAACAACTATGCTCAAATCTCATTTCAACACATTAGTTATAATTAAAGTCCTCTACATTTTTCCATAGTGAGGAGCAACTTCAAGATTAATTATTTTAAGATCTTGGGTTATATAAGGGTACTCTTCCAAAAACTTATATGGGGTTTCTCTTGCCAATAAAAAAAGCTCAAAAATAATGGTTTGGAATTATTGAAAGAGAACAAATAAATATTTGTTGGATGGAAATGCAAAGTGTTGAGTGAAGTAGGGAAACACCACTCACTCAAAGTAGAACTTTAGAGTATACATGTTTATTACTTATTCAATCTCATAGTCTCATCTAGCTTTATGAACATAGTGGAATAGATTCAAAAAAAGTTTATTTAGTTATGAGTGGAGGATAAAAGGAATAATCTGTGTTAAATAGAATATAGTGTGTAAAGCTACATGCCACAAAGATTAGGGTTATGTAGCACCTCATTACGGAACCCGAGAGGAGAACATGAAATTGTACTATAAACATGTTACATTTTTTCAAAAAACTTTAACTATGACAATTAACTAGATAGGTTAGCATTAACCCCACATCCAGATAGAGATGGGTCTTGTATTGGTTTAATAGTCAACCTTTCAAAGGACCCACAAAATTCACTTGACAAAGTTTTGGTTGGGAATAGATACGATGATGAAGGTTCTCACCCAAAAAATCAAGGGTGTATATTTGTGTTCTACAGAGAATGAGGATTAGAACTGAGAAGAGGATGCATATGTCTCTTTCATTGTGGTCATGAGGAGGAACATAAAGAGAACTAACCTTCAAATGCTAGTGATGAACACTAGAATCTGGCTTAAAGTGGGTTGTGGAACAAGATCAAAAGGTGGGGGTAGGCCTTCTCTTATTCAATCTAGGGAGAAGACAAGTAAATAAAAGGTCACATATGGTCTACAATGAATACTTTTGGAGAATGGATACGATGATGAAGGTTCTCACCCAAAAAATCAAGGGTGTATATTTGTGTTGTAGAGAGAATGAGGATGAGAACTAAGAAGAGGAGTTAGATGCCTCTTGCAATGTGGTCATGAGGAGGAACATAAAGATAACTAACCTTCAAACGCTAGTGATGAACACTAGAAGTTGACTTAAAGTGGGTTGTGGCACAACATCAAAAGGTGGGGGTAGGCCTAACCTTATTCGATCTAGGGAGAAGGAAAGTAAACAAAAGGTTGTAGAATGTCTACAATGAACTCTTTTGGAGATGGGTATCTCTAGCTCCCAACCTCCTTCTAAATAAAGATTATATCCTGGAATATTCAAGTGATGAATCATCTCCAAAATTATGCCTTTTTATCAAATTTGATAATGGACCATAAACCTGATATCTATCTTATCTGAGAAACAACAATGCTTAAATGTAAAACTATTGAACTTAAACTTGTTGAGTATAAGGAAGATGATATGCATTGCTTCAATTATGATGGTGCTTTTTGATTTTTTGACATCATCTCGAATCCTCACATAGGAAGATATATGATTACTTTCTCTTTTTTGAATCATATTTCCATAGAATTTGTAAATTATAATTATGGTTCCTCCTGGGTGGTTTCGAATGTCTATGCTCCTAATAACAAGGTTGCGAGGAGGAATCTATGGGATGATATCTCTTCTTTGGACTTAATTGTAATTTTGATAAGTGGATTCTTATAGGATTCTTAAATATGCCCCTATTTAGTTTTGATAAAAATGGAGGTGTTCCCATTTCCCTTGATAGTAGTAAAGATCTGTTTGATTTCATTAATACCCATGTTTTTTTTAATTTGGACATGTACATAGACTTTCTCATACTTGGTCTAATATGAAGTCATGAGATGAACTCAGGAAAGTTAGGATGGATAGGGCCCTCATTTTGCCTATCTAGCTTAATTCTTTTATTTGCAAGATTTCTTCTTTGTCCAAGTTTGGGTCAGTTGACTTTCACATGTCTCTCTTGATGGAAAAGTCCTACAAAAAGAGGAATTTTTCATTTCAATTTGTGAGGATGTGGATCCCTAACCCTTTATTTGAAAATATATCGAATATTGGTGGGCTACTCATATCTAGGGAACCTCTATGTTTAGGATTTCCAAGAATATTGGCATTGTTAAAACAAACATTCACAAATGGAATACATCTTCTTTGGGCCATATGTTCAAAAATAACAAGAGACTAAAATCTGAACTAGTTGATGTTTAGAGATAAATCCAATCTCAAGGAGCCCTTACAAAATTCGGTTGATCGAGAGATATTTGTTCTATCCAAACATCATGATATCATTGCAAAAGAAGACAAGTCTTGGAGATAGAGTCTAGATCTGTTTGGATAAAAAGTTGAGATAGAAAAAATAAAATTTCACGTGTCAATTCTAAAATACAGAGCTACAAATTGAGTTTACTCCATCAATTTTAATGGGGGTACTATTTGAAGGGATGAGGATATTTTACAATGGCCATTGATTTTTTCTCCACTATTCTATCTCAATATAGGACTTTAGATTTGGGTGACTAGAGGGAGCTCCTTTTTTTTTAATTTCTTCCTTATTGATCACAAATAAATGAATAGTGATCTTACTTGCATCCCATTTTCCAAAGAGGTTCAAGAGGAAACTTAATCTCTTCAAGAAAAAAGGGCTCCCAACTTAGATGGGTATTCAATGTTTTTCTTTAATAATTATTGGGAGATTGTTGAGAAAGATTTGATGGAGGCAGTTAAAGAGTTTTTGGATTCCAAGACTTTTGTAAAGGAGAT
The DNA here is from genome assembly GCA_027943335.1 of Chamaecyparis obtusa. NCBI lineage: Eukaryota > Viridiplantae > Streptophyta > Pinopsida > Cupressales > Cupressaceae > Chamaecyparis > Chamaecyparis obtusa. Next base: position 61,891 of record BSBK01004964.1, on the reverse strand, counting down.
GAATGAAATGTTCATTTTTTTTATTCCCAACAAGCCAATGACTAATTCCTTTCAATATTTTAGAACTATTAACATTTGTAATTTTGTTTACAAGATATTCACTAAAATCATCGTGATGAAAGTTAAGCCCTTTTTTATCTCCTTGACTTCTAGTCAGCAAAATGATTTTATTCTTGGCATGTACATCTTGGAGTCTATTATGATTGTGCATGAAATCACTCATTGTCTCTCTATGAATCAGAAGGCATATTTCTTCCTCAATTTGGATTTACTAAAGGCATGTGATAGAGTGATCTAGAACTTCTTATTAAACGTATTATCTCCTTTTGGATTTGATTTCTCTTTTATTAAATTTTTTTCTTAGTTGATTTATTTAGCTAGAATTCTCTTTGATAATAAATTCTTCTCCCAGTAGCTTATTTTCCTCTTTATGGGGATTGCGACAAGGGGACACCCTATGGTATTTTTTATACATATTAATAGCCAAGACTTTGGATAGATACATCTAAAATCTAGTGTGTTTTATTTTCTTAAAAGCGTTAGTTCCTTCCTCTAATTACTAGACATCTCATCAACAATTCATTGATGAGAGTACTCTCATGGGGAAGAGTTCCATTTTAGAATCTAGAGTTCTTAAGCTCGAATTCTTCATCTATGTGAAAATGAATCTTGAAGTTAGATTATAAGTCTCCAAAAGAGATCCATTTTCTTTTTAAATATGTCATTTAGGGGACAATAGAGAATCACCCATATCCTTGAATGTAAAATTGACTCATTTCCTTTGACTTATCTTGGGTTGGCTCTTTCTGGGAATGAAATACTTTGTTCCTTTTATGGTAAACTAATCGAGACATTTCAAACTAAGCTTGTTTTGTGGAAAGGGGATATATTATCCCAGGTGGGGAAAGTCAAGCTAATCAATACCTCTCAACATTATATTTTATGCTTTGATTCTCTTCATAATTTCTAAAAAGTTCTTTATTAAAATCGAGAAAATACAAATGAATTTATTATTGTTGAGGACTAAAATTAAGAATAGGTTACATCTATTATCTTTGGATTATGTGTATTTTTTGAGAAATACGGGCAAGGTGGCCATTCAAAAGATAAATGAATTTAATATGGCATTCTTATGAAATAACTTTGGAGAAGTTTAAAAGAAGATAAGGATTGGTCCAAAGTCATCCACATTGAGTATTTGAGTGAGTACTCATAGACTAGTGAAATGTTGGTTGGTGAGAGACATATGGAATATTTCTCTATATGATGGAAATTCATCTCTAGACCTAAGTCATCCCTCTCCTATGGTCTTTTCTACTCTTTGGGATATAGAAGGAATATTATTTTTTGGAGACTGGTGGATTTGTGATGCTCCCTTAACTATTATTCCTATGCTTGGTTGCATTTAGGAGGCTTGTATCAAGATATTTGACATATGGGTGATAGATTATATCAATTATCATATTTGGGTCAACCTGACTAAAGTCAATCCTTGTCTTCATATTCTTCATGACTAGTTGAGATTTATGCACAAATTACGGTTTCCAATTCTAAGGATCTTCTAACATTGTTTGAGACTTTGGATGGGAACTTCTCTATCTCATTGGTTTTTAGATTATATACAAGAATTTTATTTCTGAAGCCTTTTTGAGGTTGGTTTGGAATCATTTGATCATCCATAAGATCGACATATTCTTTCAGTTACATATTTAGAATAAAATCATCACTATTGATAATCAATGTAAAAGTACTATGGCCAACCCTAACCATTACTATCTTTTCGTGAATGATGTTGAATATTCTTTCCATATCTTGTTTAGTTGTACCTTTGTGCGTAATGTTTTGTCTTTTTTTGGAATATTTGGTCTCTCACTATTTTTTTTATTATAACACTTTCATGGAATGTTGGACTCAATAGATCTCGGACTCAATAGATCTCCCCATATTATAATCATTCCTTATCCTACATTTGAAACCTCGTACTACCTCATAATGCTTGGGGTCTATGAAAAGAATGTATGAATCAAATATTTAGGGATAAATCATGTTGTGCTAATGTGATTTCCAATAAGATTCATTTGGTAGTCAATGATAATTTTGAGGTTATTTATAGTGATGTAAAAGTTGATGGATCTCAAATTGTTTCTCTAAATCTAGAAACTTATCAAGCATAAAAGAAGGACCGCCTCTTTATCATACTAGATAGATCAAATATATTTTATTATTTGATTTTTATTTTAAAATGGTAAAAAATAATTTATGTGGTAGATATGTTCTTCAAAGAGGTATTTAGATACAATAGAACACATAAGAACATCATTATTGATAGGGACAAAAGGTTTATTAATTTCTATTGGTGGGATTATTTTAGGTTGTGTCATTTTAAACTGGCTCCTAGCACTAGTTATCAGACTAAGAAATATCAGAATAAATAGATCATAAGTAAATAAGTAGAAGGATACCTATGAAATTATATATTAGGATATAAGAAAGCATGGGTTAAGTGGTTGCATTCCAGAAATTTTTGTATAGAAAATGTGAGACAAGGTGTTGGGAGAACATTTGAGGTAGGAGACAAGGTTTGCCTAAGAATTCATCCAAATAGGAAATCCACTCTCAAATGAAGTGGGTCAAAGAAGATTAATCCTTTCTTCTATGCATATTTTATACTAACCAAGATGATAACATGTGTCACTTATGAGATTTAGCTGGCTAAGACTACCAAGGTGCATAATATTTTTAATATATCATACCTAAAGAGAGAATATGGGTCTAATGTGACTCAGATAAATTTACCACATTTTTATGAGGAAGGAAAGTTAATATTGATTTCTAAGGTAGTAATTTATTTTAGAAATCATATCTTATGGAAGAGGACTATTAGAGAGTACTTACAAAAGTGGAAAACTTAATTGTGGAAGTTAAAATTTGAGTAGTGATAACGGACGACATTCAATGAACCCTCACACCTCATATAATCTTCCTATCAAAAAAAACTTCTTACTTTATTTTCACCTAGACATGGACCTTTTGCAAGATTATGTTCAAGTTTTTTAGTTAGTAGTTGATTATGTAAAATATTTTTTTAACAAAATATGACTTTTTATAATAGAGTTAAATAATACAATTTTCAACTTGCTAAGGTAGATGTAGGAGAGATTTTCAAGTACATAAGCATCAACAAAAATTAATACAAAATGCACTCTTTGAACAAGATGACCATTTCTATCAAATAATACAAAATAAAATAGTAGGGGAGAGGAGCCATAACATGCAAACCCTAACATCAGGGGTCCATGCCGGTCACAACATGGACCCCACATTATTTTTCTATTTTCCACCTCAGGTGGCCTAGTTGAAAACTCAAAATTAAAAGTTGAGCCCATTTTGAAATGGCTATCCATGTGTCATGAAAGGATTGGCGGAAGGTAGCAAACAATTTCCATTTTGGACAATCGATCAGCATGTGTGAAGTCATTGAGGTGAACGTAGAATTTTATTTTTTGGTACAAAGTAGGGTGGATGCATCTCATGTTTCTATTGTGCCACCCTGACCATCAATACTTCTCATGTGACCACCTTATGCCATAGTAGATATCTAAATTTATTATGCATGAAGTGACCTAAATTTCCCTTAATGGTACTATATATCTCATTAAAAATACATTATATCACCTTCTCCATGAATAGAGACACCTATCATTCCTTTCATTCCCCCCATTCTAGAGTTTTCCATTAGTTGGGATCCAAAATGTACTCGATAGAGAACTATGCGAACACAGAATGCCACCATTATCTACTTAATTGACCACCTTCTGCTATAATTTTGCATGTAATTTCATTATTTCTTTGCATTTTCTAAGTTTTTATTTCCTCTTTTGTCTAGTATCCTCACAAGACAAACCTTGTTTTCTATTCTTCCCTCTTTCAGGTTGGACAAAAATTTGTCGTATTTATAAGAGATGCTCACAATTTTAAGGTGAAGGAAGTAGATGATGATGAAAATGAGCTTTGGGATGAGCTATAGGAGAATTTTTACCATCTACTCTTTGATGGAGGTATGGATAAATATCCTCACTAAGGCCACCTCTCACAATTGGACCCAATAAAATTTGTCTTATTTTCTTGTTTCGCTAACACATACCTCCACAACCTAACTTTTTGCATGTATTTGATTTCAAATGGCATATATGTTCTTCTTTATGTTTTTTAACACAATTAACCTCAAGGAAATAAAAATCTTGTGTTCTAGTGTCAATGGCATATTCATAGTGAAGGAAAAATGTTTTTCTAGTTGTTAAGCATACCTATTCATATTTGGCCTCCTTATGTTCATATATATCTTTTACTATTCATATTTTACAAGTTTTGTGGGTTTACATTATAGAAATGATGTGGGTTTAAGGGTTTAATAATTTTTTCTTCTTGATGGGTTGACCATGAATTTTGGGGTTTAAGGGTTTAATAAGCTATTTGAAACATGGTTTCACAAGGTTTCATAATGTGTTGCAGTTATTTTTCATTTTCTACACTATACAGTTCCATTTGTACTAGTTATGGTTTTAGAAATTTCTTTTGACTTATTTATGTGCCATTCGTTGTCTATAGCAATAGAAGTTTCAATCTTAAAGGTTTCACAATTTTGTAGCAAATTAGATTTGTATTTTTATATATTTTGTAATAAGCATTTTGTGTTTTGGAAAAAAGGGTTTATCTTTATTTTGGAAAATTGGGTTTTGCAGGTTTATGTGCCATTGGTTGTCTATGTAAATAGCTTATGTAGTAGATTACTGGTTTCATGAATTTTAGGAAAATTGGGGTTTTTAATTTTATTTAATTGGTTCTAGGTTCTCAAATATTACTCTTAAGGATAAGGCATTTTGTTTCTACTATTAGGGAATAAGGCATTTGGTTAAAAGTTTCAATGTCATTATTAATACTTGTCTTGATATAATATCATTTTAATAGTGTTTGAAATTATAGGGAGGAAGGGTTTTGATTTTATTGTTAACAATTTTAGGTAGACATGCTGATAGTGAGGAAGGTTTCGATACATGTGAATTATTTTCAATTAGTTGGTTGTAGGGTTTAAAATTTACTATTAATAGTTTTCAATTCTAATTTTACTATTGGGGTTTGGCGGCTCAATAAGTTATTTGGCTACATGAATAGGGTTTTCATTTCAATTCCAATGTTAACAACCCAGTGGAAGGGTTTAATAAGTTATCTACAATATGGTTTCAATGTGTTTGTTACTACCTTCCAAATTTATTTCAATTGACCAATTTTATGTTGTCAATTTGAGTGTTGTAGATATTTTCTATTTCAATTCCAACAGGAATTGAAAATTTAAAAAAATTTCTATTTTTTTAAATCAATTTTACTCTAGAGGGATTTTTAAATCATTTCATTTTATTGGTTTAAGGGGTTTACATTTAGTGTTATGGGTTTCTTATTTAAATTCCAATGTTAAAGATGAAGGGTTTAATAAGTTATCTAGAACATAGTTTCCATGTGCTTCTTACTACTTTGCAAATTCATTTTAATTGATCAATTATAGAATATAAATTTAAGGCATTGAAAGTGCCCTTTACTTTGGGATGTTGTAAAATCTCTTTAGAGTTGAAATTCTTCTAAGCAAGAACTTCTCATAAAAAGAAGACTATAAAATGTTTTGATTTTAGAGTTCCTTAGGTGATACTAAATCATAACAATAAACACATGTGATGTTGACATGATCAAAATTAAAGATTTGGAAGTATCGATTTACTATTATTGATATTTTAAATATATTTTACAACATTCTTAATTATCAGGTGCATTTCAATGATTTTCTAGGATTGAAATGAACATTTAATTTGGGATTTCTATGCACTTTGTATAGTTCTCAAAACTTGTAATTATAGGTCAATTTTTAATGCATTTCTAGGTGTGCAAGAAGATGACTTATTTTGTGTATTCCTTAGTCCTTTGTTTAGACACCATATAGGAGATGTATTTGTATACCCTTAATCCTTTTTTAAGAACTTAAAGAAAATGTCCTAGTAAACCCTTTGATCCCTAACATTGCAAATAAAATTTCAAAAGCCTTATCTATAAACTTGAAAGCCTAAGATTGATAAATTGAAATGAATTTGGAATCTCTTAACATGATTAGTTTCATTGAAAACCCACAAACACTAAAATTGGATTTCTTTATCCCCTAACATACATATATGATTTAGTACATAAATACATGTACACATACATGTGTATGTATGTATGTATGTATGTATCCATGTATGTATTTATGTATGTATGTATGTGTGTGTATGTATGTATGTACATGTATGTATGTATATATATGTGTGTGTGTATGTATGTATACTTGTATGTATGTATATATGTATATCTTGATGTATATATATCTGCATGTATATATCTATGTAAGTGATAGGGAGGTTGGATGAGCCAATCACAAGCTCATGCCTAGGTCTCACAAGTGACCTTGAGGTGTTCTCTCCTAACACCTATTGACCTAGAGGATCCCATTTTATGGCTTGATCCCCTAGTCTACTAACAAACCCAACTACCATACAACAACTACCAAGACAAGCTAATTTCTTGGTTCTCTTCTTCCTTCACATACAAAATGACCCTTAATGCCATCTAAGGGCTCACCACCTCCAATACTAACATAGACTCTTGCAGAGGTGAGGGGGTGCTAAAAAATGTCTTATTTTGTTCATTTAGAGGTCTTGAAATTCTTACTTCATGTACCTTCCTTACTGATCTCGTAGATCCTTCACAAAATAGGGCTAGAAGGAAGAGCCCCAATTAGGCCTCCTATTCTGGGAAAATAGGACTTTTCTCCCAAATGATGCCAAAGAAACCTATTACTTAATTATGGATTCTTGTTTCAATAGCCAACCTCTCAAGGATTCTTGAGGTTTTAGGGTTCCACCCTTCTGTACAATACTCTAACCAAAAATAGGTGTTTTTGGGAGGGTTTTAGGATTTCTCTGATTATATGTCTTGTCTACAAGTTTTAGGTAACCAAATAGATTGATTAGATCCTCTCAACTCAAGAATTTATTGAAAAGTACCTTGTATTTGACCTAAAATGACTAATATATGGCTTCATGCACACCTCTGCAAGTTATCAACGCTATGGTTCATTCTTTCCTAGTAGGGATTACCATAGGCTTGCCTAGGGGAAGACTTTGTAAATGTTTCAAAAGATTTTCAAGGCCCATTATCTTGTAAAAAATATATACATGGAGTCTACTCACTATCCCCAAGAGGCCGTATAGATTGAATGGTGGGATAGTGAGCTAGGTCTTCATTTCACACACCTTTGTGGTTTGAACCAATGAATAGGGAAAATACAAAGATTTAATGCAGAACAAGGAAATAAATAAAAAAATCCTAATATAATGACACACAATACAAGGAAAAACACTAATCTAATTTATCCATTGATTTCAATTCATCATACAATCCAAAACCTTCTCTACAATTTACTGATCCCAAAGATGCACACAAACTCTCACACGCTGTTCACCTTCAAAAATCAAAGCTTTGTAAATAAGAATCTCCAACCTCAGGATTTGGTCCAAAAATGCCTTAAATATTAAAATATTTGTATTAGATTTCCATTAGGGAAATCCTAGGTCTTTTTAGGGTGTTTGAACAATCTTGCCTGAGCAACTTTTAAAAGTTGCAAATGTTGCTAAGAAACTTTTTACAACAATTTGACAACTTTTCAATGTTTAAAAATCCATGACTTAGGCTAAGTCCTAGACTAACCTAGACCCCAAGCTAGGTCCTAACATGACTTCTCACACACCCTAGACCCAATGACATCATGATGACATCATCTACCATCAAATAATAGAGACTTTAACACTTAAGCCTCCAAGATGTATTAGCCTACGACATAGGACCTATTTAGAACTGTTATCCCTATTGGATTACACACTATAGTCAACTTGACCTTAGGGAAAAGTCACACATTCAAAAGATGGATTACAAATAAAAAATGATGGATTGGATCAACCAACCCTTGGGTGCTCCTGCACCATTCTCCCCCTCTGCATAAAGAGTAGCTAAGGTACAATAGGGGATATAAGAGAAGGATCAATAGCCAACTATTTAAAGTTTCTCTACTCCACCCTAGTAGCTTTAAATTTAGGGTGGTCCTTCCACTGTACTAGGTGTTCCATGTAGACCATGTGTCTAGTCTTATTCTTCACTCTAGACTCCAAGATCCTCTCTTCTTGAGGCCCGGTATGAGGAGATATGGCTACTGTGTTGACATTTGAAAGTACCTCCTTGTTATTCTAACTGATCTTAGACAATGGTCCCTTCTACTTGACTAGGTCTACAATGTTGAAGAAAAGTGAGATGGCTAGATCCAAAGGAAGGTCCACGTTGTATGCATTGGCTACATACCTTGCGAGAATCTTACATGGTTCTACCCTCTTCATCTGAAACTTGTTAGGTACTCCCTTTTGCAATCAAGACTTGTTCAGATGAACCATAACATAGTCACCTATTGCAAATTGGATATCTCTCCTGTTTTCATCCACTTTGGCTTTTACCTTTTGAATTTCTTCTATTGGGTCTTCTTGACTTTCTCCTAGATTTGCTTCATATTTTGGGAGAAGTTTTCTGCATGGCCACTTCTATATTCCATGCTCCCTAGATCTTTGAGTTCCTTCACTCCTCTTTGGTGCATCCCATACACTATTTCAAAAGGGCTTTTCCTAGTGGTTTAGTTCACACTATCATTGTAGGCATACTCTTCTTGAGGGAGGACTAAGTCCCATGTTTGTCCATACTCCTTGGTTAGGCACCTTAGAAAATTACCCAACATCTTGGTGATCAAATCATTTTGACCATATTTTTGTGGATGGTAAGATAAACCAAAAGATAAATTTGTACCTAATCTACTCCATAGGGTCTTCCAAAAATGGCCCATGAACTTAGCATCCCTATCTGATACAATGCTAAGAGGAAGTCCATGGATCCTCACAAAATCCTTGCAAAAGAGATGAGCTATGTGGCTAGCATCATGAGTTGTCTTGTAAGAGATAAATTGACTCATTTTTCTAAACCAATCTACCACCACATAGATGTTATCCAACCCTGTCTTGGTCTTAGGAATCTCCACTATGAAATCCATGTTGATGCACTCCCATGGCCTATTGGGAATGGATAAAGGCTGGTATAGGCCTGCATTATTTTCTCCTCCTTTGGCCTTCATGCATATAACACACTTCTCCACATATCTCCTCACATCCCTAGGCAGTTTAGTCCAATAGTAGAACCTTTGGACTAACTCCATGGTCTTTTTGATGACAAAATAGCCACTAAGACTCCCATTGTACTTCTCCTGAATGATATTTTCTCTCATTGATCCCTTAGGAACACATAACTGATTCCCCTTAAATAATAAACCACTCTGCAAGGTGTATTCATAAAATTGACTATGAAAATTGTTCTAAAAATCAAAGCATACCTTGTAAGCTTCTAAGAAGTCTTCATCATCATTATAGAGGTCCTTGAAGCTATCTATACCAATTCTTTGGAGTTGGACTTCCTTGACAGTCAACAACCTCTTTATCAATTCATCTACCACCTTGTTCATTTATCCCTTCTTGTTCTTGATATTAAATGTGAAGGCCTACAGATACTCCATCCATTTTAGGTGTATATTTCTTAGCTTCTCTTGTGTATTGATGTAGCTTAAGGTCTAGTTGTTTGTGAAGACCACAAACTCTTTAGGAAGGAGGTAATGCCTATGTTTCCTAAGTGACTGCACTAAGGCATATAGTTCCAAGTCATAGGATAAGTATTTATTATTAGCCTCATTGAGATTATCACTAAAGAAGGCTATGGGCCCATGTTCTTGACTTGAAACACCTCCAACTATTATCCTACTTGCATCACACTCCAAGGTGAATACCTTATCAAAGCTTGGTAGTAGGATAATAGGCTGGGTGGCTACTTTTTGTTTCAACTTTTCAAATTCCTTGCTTGCTTCTTGAGTCCACTTGAACTTGGTCTTCAATCCACCTATAATGGTGTCTAACACTAGTGCACAAATGACACTAAAATTCCTAATGAATTTCTTATAAAATTGGGCTAGGCGATGAAAAATTCTAACTTATGTCCCTATGGTTGGTGTAGGCTAGTTTAGGATGGCTTCCACCTTACTTGGATCCATATTCAATGTGCCCTTGGATAGTACAAATCCCAAGTAGACCAATTCTTTCTTGAGGAACTCACATTTTTCCAAATTAATAGCTAACTTCTCTTCATGGAGTCCTTTGAGAAAAACCTCTAAAGTTTTTAGATGTTCCTCCTTTTTTTTTCTTTTTTTTTCTGAAGATGAGTATATCATCAAGATATACAACCACAAATATTCATGTATATTCCTTTAGCACCTCAATCATCAATCACATGAATATGTTAGGGGCATTAGTAAGCTAAAATGGAATCACAAGCCACTCATACAACCCTTCAGTGGTTTTGAAGGTTGTCTTCCACTCATCACCATCCTTTATCCTAATTTGATGGTATCCACTTTTGAGATCCAACTTGGTGAAGTATTTAGCTCCTCCCAGGCAATCCATTAGATCTTGTATCCTAGGTATAGGGAACCTATATCTAATAGTAATCCTATTTATTTCCTTTCAATCAGTGAAAAGACTCCACTTACCACCTTTCTTGGATGTTAAAACCACTGGTACTACACATGGACTAATTCTCTTCTTTATTATCCCTTGATCAAGTAGCTCTTCGACTTTCCTTTACACTTCTTGGTTTTTCTATGGTGTGAGGTTGTAGGCTGCCTTATTTGGCAATGAGGCCCCTGGTATAAGGTATAGTTGATGAATTATAGACCTTTTAGGACATAGGGTTTTTTATGTCCAATCACTGACTATGTTCTTATATCTCCCAAGAAAATCTTGGACCTCCACTAGTATAACTGCTTGACTAAGATTCTCCACTTCCTTAGGTTTCACAAATTTTGCATACTCCTCATCGTCTTCTTCTTGAAGTGTATGCAGTAGATCCTTTCCACTACTAAGAAACACACTAGGAGTTTTTGTATACACCTCATCATCATCCATTAAGGACTGGATCTTGAATTTTCTCCTATCTTTCTTGAAGGTAATTGTATTTCCTATTCCATCATACATGGCTTCTCTTTCATATTGCCATGGTCTTCCCAATAAGAGATGGGAGGCATCCATGGATAGAACATCACATAGAAATTTTTCTTTATATACTCCAATGGATAATTCAACCCATGTCTTCTCATTCACTAGGAAACTTTTCCCTTTGTTTAGCCATACTACTTTGTAGGGGTTTCTATGGGGTACCTTTGTTAGGTTGAGTTTCATGACTGCTTCCTTGACAATGATGTTGTCTATGGAGCTAGAATCCACAATCCCTTTGCATAATTTACCCATGATATTACATGACTCTAGAGAGAGCTCTTCTTTTCTTTGTCTCTTCTTTCACTGTTTGTCTAATGAGGAATCTCCTGAACATTAGGTTCTCTCCCATCTTTGACTCTATGTGACTAACCTTTCATGATTTGACACTTGATATATCTTCTTGAGTATAAGCCACTCTCTTCTCTAAATTGGAAGAAGATGCATTCTTTGGACACCTATATATTGGATGTCCCATCTTCCCACAATTGTAACACTTCATTCTAGAAAAGTAAGAAATACTTCCTACACCTTTGCCTCTATTAGAGACTCCATGGGTACCTCTAGCTCTTCCATAGTTTCATCTAGAGCTTGTCTCAAAACTTTTCTCTACAAACTTGGACTCTCATTGGCTTCTTTGGTTAGTCCCTCTCCCTTGGTGACCATCTCTGTGACCCCTTTGGTCCATTCCTCTACCTCTATTTCTTGAACTTGAGTCTTGTCTCCTCTTACTCTTTTCCTCTATATTTAAAGCCAATTGATAGCACTGATGTATTTTCTTATGGATTAGGAGACTCATCTCCTCTTGGATAGACCAATTTAATCTATTTAAATATCTGGCAACATTGATTCTTTCTTCTTCTACCACCTTGGACCTTAGGCATAACTTTTGGAACTACTCATTGTAGGTGTTGCCATTATTGTCCCTTTTCCTTAGAATTTTCCTCCTTTTATTTAGTTGGATTCCATAATCCTTTGGCATATAGGATTCTCTAACCTTAGCCACCATTCTATTCCATGTGGCTATGGGGTTTTTTCCCACTTTCTCTCTCTCTATTTGGATAAACTTCCACCATGTAAGAGCAAAGCCTCTAAGTCTTGACTTGGCTACTCTCATCTTCTGAGCTTCACTAATTCTATCATATTCAAAGTTATTCTCCATGCCCTCAATCCAATCAATGACTGAGTTAGGTTCCATTTTTCAACTAAAGAGTGGTACACCTTCTAGTGCTTTTCCGCTTAAGGCCTTCAAGGCTTTTAGAAAAGGTTCTTGCTCCACCACTAGATCCTATTTAGGAACTTAATATTCCATGAATTTATCCTTCCCTTCCTTCTTGTCTATCCTCTCATTTACCTCTTCTATTATATCTTCTACTGCTTCCAACTTCTTGACTAGTAGGACTATTCTTTCCCTCAACTGCCTATTTTCTTCCTCCTTGTGTTCTACCTTCTTGATCAATTCTACATTGGTCACCATCCTATAAGATCCACTATACTCTCACTCTGACATTGAATTACTTCCCAAATCTTTTGGGGCTTTGATACCAATCTCATAGGGAGGTTGGATGAGCCAATCACAAGCTCATGCCTAGTTCTCACAAGTGACCTTGAGGTGTTCTCTCCTAACACATATTGACCTATAGGATCCCCTTTTGTGGCTTGATCCCCTAGTCTTCTAACCAACCAAACTACCATACAAAAACTACCAAGACAAGCTAAGTTCATGGTTCTCTTCTTCCTTCACATACACACTAACCCTTATTGCCATCTAAGCACTCACCACCTCCAATACTAACATAGACTCCTACAGAGGTGAGGAGGTGCTAAAAAATGTCTTATTTCTTTCATTTAGAGGTCTTTAAAATCTTACTTCATGTATCTTCCTTACTGATCTCATATATCCTTCACAAAATAGGGCTACAAGGAAGTGCCCCAATTATGCCTCCTATTCTGAGAAAATTGGACTTTTCTCCCAATTGATTCCAAAGAACCATGTAAATTAATTATGGATTATTGTTTCCATATCCAACCTCTTAAGGATTAGTGAGTTTTTATGGTTCCACCCTTCCGTACAATACCCTAACAAAAAATAGGTGTTTTTGGGAGGGTTTTAGGATTTCTCTGATTGCATGGCTTGTCTACAGGTTTTGGGTAACCAAATTGATTGGTTAGACCCTCTCCTCTCAAGAAGTTCTTGGAAATTACCTTTTCTTTGACATCCAATCACTAATTTGTGTCTTCATGCACATCTCTACAACTTATCAACATTGTGGTTCAGTCTTTCCTAGGCGGGTTCACTATAGGCTCACCTAGGGAAAGACTTTGTAAATGCTTCCCAAGATTTTGAGGTCCCATGCTCCTATATAGAATATATACATGGAGTCTAATCACTATCCCCAAGAGGCCTATAGATTGAATAGCGGGCTAATGAGCTAGGTCTCCATTTCACACACCTTCCTAGTTTGAACCATTGGTCTGAACCAATGAACAGGGAAAATACAAAGATTTAGTGTAGAACAAGGAATTTAAAAAAAAATCCTAATGTAATGACACACAATGAAAGTAAAAATATTAATCTAAGTTCTCCATTTACATCAGTTCATCATACAATCCAAAACATTCTCTACAATTGACAAATCACAAAGACACACACAAACTCTCATGCATTATTCACATTCTGAAATCAAAGCTCCGTACATAAGAATCTCCAACCTTGGGATTTGGTCCAAAAATGAGTTAAATAATCTGAGGTTTGTCTTAGGATTCTATTAGGGCACTCCTAAGTCTTTTTAGGTTGTTTGGACAATCTTTCTCAAGCAACTTTTAAATGTTGCAAAAGTTGCTAAGCAACTTTTTACAACAATTTGACAACTTTTCAATTTTTGAAAATCCATGACTTATGCTAAGGCCTAGACTGACCTATACCCCAAGCTAGGTCCTAACATGACATATAACATATCCTAGACCCAATGATATCATGGTGACATCATCTAGCATCAAATAACCAATTAAGATACTTTATAGTAATAGGGAAATCTTGTATTCAAACCTTTTTATTCTTAAATTTTATTACACTCGAACATTGAGTAACAGAAAAAAGGAAATACTCATTTGTAATAAAATACATACCAAAAAACTGACAGTGGGAGTTAGTGTTAGCGTTCCAAACAAGCCAACAAAATCTACTAATATAGGATTCAATGACATTCATCAAAGCATAGACTCTAATCTAGTTCCCATATTTTCTTCCATAGATCCTTGTCATTATTTTCTACCTCCTTCACCTTAAAATATCTAGCATACAATAGAAAGATGATGATTTTTCTTGCAACCACATAATAGGAATTTGAGAAATCAGGAAAAAAATAGGAATCAACAACTTAGAAATTGTAAACAAATAATAAATTACCTGCAAAGTCAAAGTGGATGGTGGTTCGTGGGTGAGAAGATAATGGTTCTATTCTTTGTTTGCAAGGTTCTCTATTTAGCATGTTTTAGCTCACAACAGATGGAAGACTCTAGAATGAGCTAGAATGAAAGGAATCTTAGGTGTCTCAATCCATGGAGAAGAAGGTATAGTGAATAGATTTGTGATGAGAAATATAGTCCCATTAAAAAAATTTAAGATAACTTGATGTGTACTAAAGCAAGTACATGTTTCTCTATAAATGGAAGCCTCTTTGTGGAAGTAGATATTGAACTAAAAAGAATAGATAGTGCACTTTACCTTCACTAGAAGGTATTATGTAAATAAGAAGAGATAAATCACCTGACCATGTAAAAGAGTAAGGCTTAAAAAGTACTCAACTGTAATGATGTAACATAAGGTGGCCATGAGAATAATTTGTGATTAGGGTGGTGGATAGGGTGGCATAGTGAAAAAATATCATGCGGACACTCTACTCTATAGACAAGGAAAAAATACTACATCTGCCTCATTCACCGCTCATATCCCAGTCGAGGGTCCAAAATGGAAAAAATTTTCTACCTTCTAGAAATCATGTCTTCACATGTGGCAAGGCATTTCTAAATGGGTTCAACTCTTAATTTCAGGTTGTGAACTAGGTGAGTTGGGGTAATGAATAAAATATTAGGTGGCCACATAGACCCCCTGGAGTTAGGGTGGACACATTCTAGCTCCTCTCCCCTATATAAGTTACTTGAAATCATTTTTTTCTAATTTATATGCATTACTATTTTTGGATTAAAAACCAACACAAATTTTGAAACCCTACAAAAATTATATTAAAATAAATTATATATCCCTCAGGAGTGAAATTGATTCAAAAAATAAAATAACTTGTAAAGTGAAATGAAGTTAGAACTTGAATTAACAATCACATAGAAACTATGATGCAAATAACTTATTAAACACTTGATCCACAATATTGGAGTTTAAATTGTATGTATTACCATTGAATTGTTCACATCTTAGCTCAATCATCATATTACACTATGCAGATTCTATTTACATATCAGTTTTACAAATAGGAAAGAGTTGAAAACAAAATTATTTACAACTAATTGAACCTTCTTGTTCAAATAATTTATCAAAAAATAACATAGTTGGAATCCAAATGCATAGAAATTTATTATAAACCTGTAACCGAGATCATTTGTAATTTAGAAAAATAGAGTAGGCAGAGTGGTGGTGATGTCATCAATTGTCTTGACGTTGTAATTGGAGCTATGTTCTCACCCCTTGCTGATCCCTTAGAGCTACTCACTTCATCTTGTATTGGGCTTCAATATCCACCTCTTTGACCATTTTTGGTACCCCTCAGCTATGATTATGAGAAGAAACAAACATAATAGATATGGAAGTTGGTACAAAATTATAAGTTGCTAAATGGTTTGGGATGTAGATGTTGATCATTCCTACATTATGGGATGGGCTTCAGGAAACAACTTGTGTGGATTGGATAGATTGTATAACATCTAGTGTCTTCACAAATGCTTATAGTTCTCCTCAACCCTCCTTTCTCCATCCTTGATGTCCTTTTTTATCTTCACTCACTTTTGTATGTCCTACTTGTCCTTCTTCTTTTCTTATTCCATCATTTTCTTTTCCTTATGCCCAATCTCATTTTCTTATATGTGCTTATCCTTCTTTTCCTTTGCCAATTTATGTTAATCCTTGTTTTCTATGATCTACTCTATCTTTCTCTCTTTTATCTCCTCTATTTATTTCTGTATGCACCCTAAAATGGTCACCTAGACTTTGGGCCCCCATTCATCAATTTATCAAATCCCTGAATCAATATTTTCAAAAATCAACATTTTTTAAATTATATCAATTTCCTTGATCAAATCATAATTTTATCATTTATTCGATTATTTTCTATAGGCTAACGATTTTATCCTAAAGTCTTTATTTAATTAAAAGGAAGTTCCTCCCCTTTTATTAAATAAAAAGCCCCCACTTTTCCTCTTATCCTAAGTTGCACAAATAAAGCATTATTCCTATTTTATAAAAAGAATAAAAGGCCCTTTTGTCTCATATGGACACAAAAGTCAACTCTTATTTTCTCATTGGAGGAGATTTGTGCCCATGGATTGCTCCTCTTTCAAGCTCCACCCTTGATTAAATATTTTGCCTCTTAATCTCCATGGTCCATTCCTTTTCAATTCCCTTAAAAGGAGAGTTCTTTTCTCATTCTAGGATCCCAACTTTGAATACTAATCTTATGCTACAGGATTTATTGGAGACTTTGGAGGTTTGGAGATCATTCTTGCATTCTTAGCTTAAGATTTCATGACATCTATCTTAGTTTCCTTTATGCTCTAGATTAGCTCATATAGCTTAATTAGTAAGGCTTGTAATACTTTCATTTCCATATCTTTCTTGCATCTTCATTCTTAGCATAGTTTCATTGCATCCTCATTGGTTTTTCTTGAGGATATTGGCATTCTTGCCCTTGTCTCTTTGAATCTCCCATTGTGTGGTTTACTATCAAGGTTGCATGCTTCAATAGCTCTACCTGAGAGCAACATCAACATCCTTGTGACTCCATACCTAGGGAGCTCTAGGTCACTTTCTCAAGTTTTCCCATCCATGGATTCTCTTGGAAGTAATGACTTAGAGAAGTGCACAATTTGAGTGTACATTTTTTGTACCCACTGTGGGGCAAAAAATTCTTGTTTTGTCCTTCTTTACATGCATTTACATCAATTTTTCATCATATTTTTCTTGTTGTTTTAGCTATTTTTTCATACTTTCTGACAAAATATTGTACGACAGTCTTCTAGTATCGTACGATAGTTTTTTGAATACCCGTGTGATACTTTTCCAGTAAAAGTATCATATGCCTTGCAGGATTCTATCGCACTGGTGTTTTGTACTTTTTCAAATGCAGGTAGCATGAACTATCACACATAGAGGAAGTATCGCACTAGTATACTAAGAAGTATCGTATGATTCTTTCTCTGACAAAATTGTTGCATAGGCCTGACGGTGAGTAATTTTGGGCCATTTCTTTGCAAGATTTGATTTATTTGCTTCGGATTTCTGATTTGTTGTGGTAGAACAAAGGTTTATTTACAGATTATTCTTGATTTTATTGTTCTAACCATTGTGGGGCTAACAAGTTGTGCTTGTAGGTGCCTTCATTGCTTGAATATTTGCTAAAAGAATGCATGTCAAAGCTCCAAATGCACAAGGGCTACTAATTGTTTTTGCAGGGCTGTCCAATGCATAAAAACCAATCAAGTGCTTGTTTAATTGCTTTCATTTTAAGTGCAGCATATACTAGTTGTTTCTTTTCATAGGCACTTAATATCTTTTTGTAGGAATCTTTTGGTGGTAGGAGAGTATGCTCTTCACCCTTGTGGTGAAATAGAAATCTTGACCCATCTTTGGATTTTGAAAGCAAGAGGGTAATTGAACCTTTTCTTGGTGTGTTTGGGAGAAATTTTTGAGCTAGGAGAGTATGCTCTTCACCCTTGAGGTGAACTAGAAATCTTGACACTCAAAGGTTGATCCACTTTTTTTTAGTTTTAGAATCCTTTAGCGGGCCTATTCTTGAGCAATCAAGAGGAACGACCAAAGTGGGGACAAGCTTTTCATTGGCTATTCTGACCCACTATAAACTCAAGGCTATCAAGGACACAAAACCTTGGTAGACTCAGTACTTGTCTTTGCTTGATGTGAGTACTTGTGGGATTGTGACAATGAGGAAAATTTTGAGCAAGAATGCTTAAGGTACTCTTATGGCCATGAGGTCCATTACTTGTTGCAAGGTAAGGAGTCCCTTTGGGGAGAAAGAGGGGTATTACGAATAGAAGCCCTTACTAAGAACCATCGATAGAAGCCACCCTATTTTGCTGCTTAGCTTCTTAGTGCAAGGATTGATCCTAGTGGACTAACCCAGATCACCCCAAGATTACTCACCATGTAGGTTCCTTTGGTTGTGTCATCGGCACTTCCACGACAAAACCAATATCTATTGTGGTCAACCACTTTGTGTGAGGCAATGGGACATCAAGTGTGGGCCAAGTTGTTAAGTATTGAGCCTTTATCTTTTTAGGCTAGTAAGTGCTTGAAGTGTTCTCGCTGTGATCTACCCGTGCAAACGTTCTCAAATATCAAACATCACAGTAGCATTCATAGAATTTTCTTTCTTTGAAATCACAATTGCTTGTCTTGGAAAGGTTCCTTTTGCCCTTGTGCAAGTGTTTTATGACATGTTTGATCACCTACTATTTGCAAACTTGTCTAATTACTACTAGTACTATGTTTGAAATCAAAAAATCCAACCATCAGATTGAAACATTGACCAAATTACTCTCAAAAACTGAAAATTAAGCATTCACTGGTTAAGAGTCGTACGATCCTAAAATTTCATCACACACTGTACTGAGTTTTATCATGCGATACTTCATTTCTGCAAAATTGTCACATGACTTACCTAGATTTTATTACATAGGCTGCATGGAAACTATCGCACTGCTTCATGCAAAATATCATTTTGAGAGATTGTATCATTCTGTTAGCCTGGAAACTATTGTATAGGGTAAATTTGATGTTTGTCTGATTTATGCCATTTTCAATCTTTCTTTGGTCGATCCAGATTTTAGTAGGTCTCCTACCTTGTAGCTAAAAGCCTTTTTGTACCTTGGCTTCCTGTGTTTTGACCCCTTGCATTAGTATTCTTTGATTTTACAAAGTAATCTTGCTTGGAAGTGATACATTAGGAATCATCCTTGTTGAAAAAGTAAACCTTTAGATTCTTTGGTAACACACTTAGAGAGTTTTAGTAGTCTTTTGTCCAATTCACTTCCATATAAATTCAAATTCAATCAAAAAATATATTTGGTTAAAATCATCCTCCTGATCCATATGTGTTAGGATACTCATCCTTTTATTATACACCTCTGTGGCAGTGTTGGTTTACACCTTTTGCAGCTTTCTATCTCACCATCTCTTTTTGGACAATTGAACACTTTTACTATCCTACTTTGGTATCAACATTTTGTAGGGTCATCTTATCACCAAGGGTCTTTTTCTTTCATGTCGGTTATGACAAGGTACCAAGTTAGTCAAGGAAAATGACCTCAAGTTGTCTTTGATCAGTTACCCTTAGTCCAAACTCGTCAAAAGTGAAATGGAAAAGAGCCCCTTTTTTATCAATCACGTAGAAGTGAGTCTGAAGCTTGGTTTGACCCAAAGAGCAATCCTAATGAGTTGCATACCTCTTTAGCACCTTCTCAATCAGATATGGACACGAGTTATAGCATGACTAGAAAAGAGAGAGAAGTGATGGATCAAAATCTTGATGACATTTTCCAAAGACATAGAGATAACATGCTATTTAGTGATGAAAATCAACTTGAATGACTCCCTATCAACTCAAGATATTTAGACACCCATCAAAGAGCTGAAAGACATTATGGACGAGCTCACCAAGATGCATGATCACAACATGAAGACCAAAATAATGAATCTTGTGCTACTCACGTGAATGTAGCATTTACTAACAACTTATTCAAACATTCAAGGCCCAACTCTCTACTCAAAACAACCTCAAGGTATGTGAATGAGAGGCTTAAAAGAATCAAACGCGAAAAGAAAGCCTTTTTGGATGAACAAGCTGCTAAAGAAGAAAATTTTAGACTCCTAGAGCTGGAGCAACAAGCCTTGTTAGAATTGAAAAGAAAAGCATTCCAAGAAGAACAAGATAGGCTTTTAGGCCAACAACTTGATGACCAATTCAACAGTAGGGGTACCAACAGTGGAAACAACTCTCCACCATATACTCCCTCAAGAACCCCATGAAGTAGAAGGTGGTGAAGGACCCCTTCAAGATCTCCTAGTCCTAGAGGAAGAAGGATTTCACAACATAGGAGATAAACACCTCATAGGAAATCGAGACAACCCTCCCAATGAGCTCATCATGGCTCTCAACATGGAGGAAGTAGTGCAAGTTTTGATGATCAAGATTTTATGAGGATGCAACAAGAACCACTATTCCAACAATATGTGGAGAAGTATCTAGATCAAAAAAAGGATGGGTTCCTAGAGATCTTGATTAACAAGGGTGCCAGAGTCCCTTACAACTTTGATGTGGATAGAAAAATCAAGAAGCAAGGGCCCTCTCAAGAAGAGGAGATCAAGAAACTCAAGAATATGATGGAAAAGGTGTTGGCACCTAAAAGTTCTCTTTCACTTGACTCTATCTATCCCAATCCTTTTGACAAAAGTGTGAGTATGAAGGATTTTCCTAGAAAAGTTGAAATCCCCCAATGTGACAAGTATGATGGCAATGGTGACCCACATGATCATGTGTGTCAGTTCCACATTATGAGTTTTGAGTTTCACCAAGATGACTCCTATCTTATGAGATTATTTCTGAGGAGTCTCAAGGACCAAGCCATGGAGTGGTTTACCAAGATAACCCCTCCCATCAAAACTATCAAAGAACTTGTCCATAGATTTGTTCAACATTTTGCATACAACTTGATAAGTCACTATGTTAGACTTGTGCAATTTGAAGAAAAACCAAAGGGAATCCTTTGTTACCTTCTTACAAAGATGGAGATGATTGTGCTCTCGCTATTCTAGGACTATTCTTGAGCATGAAAGGATTGATATTATTGTTAACAATTTGGTGCCTAAAATGTGGTATGAGGTTCGAAAGATGGTCTTTGATTCCTTCGATACTATGGTTGAAACCGCATGTCAAATTTAGGGTGTCTTGAAAGAACAAGGAATTGTGACCAAACATAACAATAACAACAATGGTCAAAATACTAACAACTCTCATAAGGACAAAGGCAAGAAATCACACTGGAACAAGAACAAGCAAGTAGTCAACGACAGAGTTGTGGACTCTTCCCAACCCAAGGATCAAGGATTCCTCCATTTGTCTAGTGTATTTCAAGCTATGAAGCTCAACACATCCTCCAACCAACAAGAGCATAAACCAAAGTATCAAGATAAGCCCAAAAAGGAGAGGCGACAATTCTCTAAATTGGGTGACTCGTATGAGGATATTTTCAAGACGCTTATTGCCAATAACCTTGCACAACCGCAAGATCCTGTGGAGCACCATATTTTTGATGTAAAACCACATTCATGGGATGAAAAATCTTTCTGCAAATTCCATAATGGCATTGGACATGACATCGAACATTGCTAGAAACTTAAGCACATTATTCAAGATCTTATTGAGAGTGGAAAACTTTAGATTGATGGGTTGAACACCAATGCAGATCATAAGGCATTCAAGGAGCCTCATCCCAAATAGGAAAATGGGGAAACCTCTAAACACAAGAATGGCAAGGCTGAAATCAATTATACCTACATAGCTACAAAAAATGTGGTTAATATGTTCGAGGTTGTGGAGGAAAGTGTCAACATGATGAGAGACAAAGATCCTTATGGTTATGATGTGGACTCTCCTCCTATATTTGATGAAGAACCTGTGGTGGTGCTTAGGGGTCCTCACTCTCAAAGGTCATCCCAATCTCTTAACTTTGTTACAAGAAGTCAAAGCCAAGGTCCTATGGTTATTAGAGGTCCTAATTCTAAGCAGTCCAGCAAACGCAAACAAGTGACATCCAAGAATGTCACCACCAAATCAATAGTCAACCCTGAAATGAGCTATAATTTTGTTGACCAGTTACAAAGAATGCCAACTCAAATCTCAAGCTTTGAACTTTTAGAATTGTCTCCAAGACATAAGTGTATCCTTGAGGATGCTTTGCGTACAACAAATGTTCCTAACAACATAGATGTTGACCAATTCTAGAACATGGTTAACCACCTTGCCAGCCCTCACTACCTAACATTCTCAGAAGAAGATGACAAAGCTTTGAGCCATCTACATAATCTTGCCCTTCATATCAAATTCATGATTCACAAGACCCGTGTCAGGCATGTGTTGATTGATGGGGGTGTTGGGCTCAACATTTTTTCTTTGAGTCTATTGAAGATACTAGGTTATTCTAAACAAGTTATTGATACCCAAAAGAAAATTACCATTAAAGCCTATGATAAGGTTGAGAGGAGTTCTAAAGGGTTGGTCATTCTACCTGTTAGGATTGGTCCTGTTGAAAAGGATATTTTGTTCCTAATTGTTGATGCTGGTCCTCTAGCATATAATATCCTACTTGGTAGACTATGGATCCATGACATGCAAGCAATGCCATCCACCTATCACTAATGTGTTAAGTTCCCCTATAATGGAGTAGAAGTCTGTATATGTGGGGATAACACATTATCTGTAAAGGCAATTTCAGCAAGGACTCACGTTCCTCTCAATAGATAAGAAAAGGATTTTGATGCAACTCTAGCATAGTGCAAGAATAAGTTCAAGTCCATAGACCTTGGTATGGGGTGGTATCAACTTGACTCCTTACAAAACTGCTAGTCTCACCTAGATCCTATGGAAAACCTTCACAAGAGATGTGACCTTCATCTTCAGCCATGACTTTGTTTGGTACATTTGTAGAGTCCTCAGTGCCTATCTAGGATGAAAAAGAAGAGGTGGCTGTCAAGGACTAGATCTATAGAGAAGACAAATACATGCATAATGAGAACTTCTCTCCCTCTCCCTAAGGGCCTATGGAAGAGGGTACACTCTTATCAAAAGTATAGGCTACCCAGGTCATGGTCCTCTTAGTCACAGATTAGATGCTAGAGATGAACCACTCAATCATGCTTTTTTTGGCCATAGGTCTAAAAAAATAATTGGCCTAGATTTTGAAAATTAGAGCAAGAACCCTGTTCCTATCCTTGGTGAGATGGATAGTGAGGATGAAACAAAGTATATGCCCAATTTTACAAATCAGCAGGACATGTGTGAAGATTGGATCCCTTTCACTAATCTCCTTTGGGGAGATTCAGATATTCCAGTTGCCCATACAATAGTTTCAGGCCTAGAACAATAAGAATCCACTATTGAAGATCCTATTCAATACATGAATGGCATTCAAGAAGGTGTTACCCTTGGTGACATTAGAGCTTCCACATCTAGACATTGTAAATATGCTTGGTGTAAACATCCCAGCCAGGATTTGGATACGGACTCACATGAGTATGAATGGGAATCTCTCTTTGATTCTTCTATAGTTGACATGGACGTTGATGTTGTCCATACATATGGTTCCCAACCTGAGGTAGCTAACTAATGAGTCTAGTGTAGGATTACTAGATTTGAATCTGCAAGTCACTTTAGTTGATGATGTTTCACTTGGTAGGATAAATCCTTATTTGGGTACCTTAGAGGGATACTTGACAGACCCTAACTCTATAATCACTAGAGATGATAACATTCATATCTACAACATTGAACCTATCATTGACCTACCCTTTGCCAATCCCCACCTAATTGATCAGTCTTAATGCTATCAAGAGCCTCAACTCTTAACTTTCTAGAATGACTATGAGATAGCATGTTACCTAAATGGCCTTGAGTTCATAGTCTCTTCCACCAGGGAACCAACTACAAGCATGAAAGAGCTAGATATCAAGTACCTTAGTTGAAAAATGAAAAGAAAAGAAAAGAAAAAAAAGAGTTTTGATGGCGAAAACCACTATGTGGCAGTGTCAGAACCTAAAAAAGTAAAAATAAAGGATGTATCCAAGGGTGAAAACCTCTTTGAGGGACCTAAGGATGAGGTACTTGTTTATCTCCCAAGTTACTTTCAAGATAGATCTTCAGTGCTTGTCGAGCCTAAAAAAGACAGTTAATTTGGGTACATAAGGGCCCCCACAAATAGTGCATTTGGCTCAGTCTCTATCAACACAGGAAAAAGAAGCATATACCAAGTTCCTACAGAGCAAAAAAATTAATTTTTCTTGGACTTACTCAGACATGCCAGGATTGGACACTAATCTCATTATGCATCACTTGTCCATAACTCCACACATAAAACTAGTTAAACAAAAATTGAGGAAAATGCATCCTCACATAGCTCTTCTTGTCAAAACATAACTAGAAAAACTCCTCAGTGCAGGATTTATAAGAGCCATGGACTATGTCAAATGGATATCTAATATTGTACTAGTTTCAAAACATGACAAGTCTATTCACATCTACATAGATTTTAGGGGTCTTAATAAAGCATACCCAAAGGATGATTTTCCACTTCCAAACATAGACATGATAGTGGACATGACTGCGGGTTATGAGATCTATTCCTTGATGGATGGTTTTTTTGGGTATAATCAGATCAAGATAGCTCCTAAAGACCAGGAAAAGACTACATTCACTTGTGCATGGGGAACCTATTGCTAGAACATTATGCCATTTAGATTAAAGAATGCATGAGCTACTTATAAAAGATCTATGACAACTATCTTTCATGACATGATGCATAAGAATATGGAAGATTATGTGGATGACACCTTGGCTAAATCTAAAAAAAGGGATACACACTTAGGTGATTTGGAAGTCATTCTAGATCACATGGAGTAGTTTCAACTAAGATTAAACCCAAAAAGGTATGCATTTGGAGTCACCTTTGGAAAAATTCTAGGGTTTATCATTTCAGCCAAAGGAATAGAGGTGGACCCAAAAAAAGTTCAAGAAATCTTGGATATGTCGCCTCCCAAAAACATTAGCCATATGCAAAGTCTTCAGGGATGCCTTCAATCTATAAGGAGGTTTATCTCACAACTAGCAGATAGAGCTCAACTCTTCAATAAAACTTTACATAAGGGGGTTAAATGTGTCTGGAATGAGGATTGTCAGAAAATCATGGACCAAATCAAGCAATACTTGGCTAATCCTCCAATCTTAATGCCTCCTATCCTAGGAAAACCACTCGTATTGTATGTTTCAACAACAAAATCTTCCCTGGGGGCATTATTGGCTCAACTTGATGGCACTGGGAAAGAAAGAGCTATATATTACATTAGTCATACTCTTGTGTCATATGAGGTTAATTACACTAGTATTGAAAAATCTTGCCTCGCGGTGGTGTTTGCTTCCCAAAAGTTGTGACATTACATGCTTGTGCATACAATACACCTCATTGCAAATATCAATCCTCTCAAATATTTTATTGGTAAGGCTTCTCTCATAGGTAGACTTGCTAAGTGGATGATGATCTTATCATAATTTGACATAGAATATGTTGAGCGTAAAGCTATAAAAGAACAAGCCATTGCAGATCAATTGGCTGATTTCCCAATTCAAGACAACATGCCTATTCAAGTTGAATTTCCATATGAGCACATAATGTACATGACTGGGAGAACATGGAAGATGTTCTTTAATGGCTCTTTTATGGAAAATGGTTCAGGAGCTAGAGTGTTATTTTTTTCTCCTGATGGGTACACAATCCCTAAGTCCTACAAACTATTATTTCCATGTATAAATAACATTGCTGCGTATAAGGCTTTGACAAATGGACTCAAAATGGCAATAGAATGGAGAATCATAGAGCTACATATCTATGGGGATTCTTAATTGATTATCAACCAAGTTAATGAAGAATACCAAACAATGGATGAAAAATTGGTACCCTACAAGAAAATGGTTGATTCATTGAGATGATATTTCACCTTTGTTACATTTCAGAAAATCTCTAGAGAAAAGAATAAAGCAACTAATGCTATGGCTACATTGGCTTCACTTCTTCAGCTAGAACAACATGAGTCCAGATTCAAATTCTTGGTGGAAGAGCTACGCTATCCTATCTATGACTCCCAAGAAAGCCAAGTTGTTCGTACCCTTGTTGGCCACGATTCATCCTGCTATGGTGCCATTTACTCATATCTCTGTGATGGAATTATTCCAAAAACCTTCAACCATTATGAAGGAAGAAACTTAACCCAAAATGCCTATCACCACACCCTTATCTCTAGTGATCTATATAGGAGGGGTTTAGATGGTACACTTCTTAGGTTCTTGGAAAAGGATGAGTCCGATCAAGTGTTAGCTAACATTCATGAGGGAATTTGTGGAGGACATTCCAATGGTCTTGCCATGGCCCAAAGGTTGCTTAGGGCTAGGTACTATTGGCCTACCATGTAGACAGTTGTAGTAGTTTTTGATAAATCATGTGAAAAGTGTCAGAAACACGGTAACCTAATACATGTTCCAGGCAGGGAGCTTATTTCCTCTATATCTCATTAGCCATTTCAGCATTGGGCCTTTGACCTGGTTGGGCAGATTCATCCCAACTCATCAGGTGGAAACAAATTTATCATCACTACTGGTGACTACTTTACGAAATGGGTAGAAGCTGTTCCACTTTTTGTTGCCTTGAGCAAGACATTTTCTTTGTTTATTTTAAACCATATCATCTATCGGTATGGAGTGCCTTCTGAAATAATCATTGAAAATGGAGGTCAATTAAAAAATAAGGACCTTAAACAACTCTGCAAGAAGTTCAAGATAAAACAACATTGGTCCTCCATTTACTTTCCGCAAATGGTTCTTGTTAGGATTAACAAGGCAGAAATAACAATTATGTGCAAATATAACTAATATCAAAAAATAACAAACCACACATAATGGAACACAAGACACACAAATTTAACGTGGTTCACCGAATCCCTGGGCTACATCCACCAACAGTGAGTCCAATATTATTATTATCCAGTGATTACAACTTGATTACAATCCGTAATCCCTTACAGCCCAATTCTGCCGCAAGTACTAAAATCATACATCATGAAAATCCCTAAACCTAAGCCATATTATACAATATTTTCCCACTTTAGGGTTAGAATGAGTTATAAGTAGTCGGCCCAAATATCCAAAAAGTAGTCGGCCTCCAAAAAAAAAATTTCCTTGGGGGCTGCGCCCCCGAACCCCTACTCTTGGGGGCTGCCGCCCCCAAACCCCCGCTCGGGGCCCGGCCCGGCCCTGAACCCCGGCGAGGTCGGGAGGAAAAGTGTACAGTACTTTCCTGGATAGTACTTTCCTGATTAGTCACCACAAGCTAACAATCTCCCACTTGGTGACTGATCAGTATCCACACTATACTAAAAAACCTCCCACTTGGAGACTGATCCTGTAGCAATACCGCTACCCACATGAGGCACCCGCTGGATTGAACCACCTTGGACTCAGTTGTTCCTTTATTTTGGTCAGTCTAGAAGACCAACTGAAGCTGAACATGAGTTCAACTTCTCCCTTGTTACTACCTTTGTAAACATATCTGCTAGATTATCATCAGTATGAATCTTTTCCAGCCTTAACTATCCATCATCCAAAACTGATCGAATGAAATGGTACCGCAACTGTATGTGTTTTGTCTTTGAGTGCAAAGCAGAATTCTTTGCAAGATGAATGGCACTTTGGCTATCTGTATGTAGAAAATTATCCTTTTGTGGATGTCCCAATTCTTCCATGAAGAATTGAAGCCATATCATCTCCTTGGCTACCTCTGTAGCAGCAACATACTCTGCCTCTGTAGTGGATAAAGCAACCACCTTTTGTAGTCTAGAAATCCAACTCACTGCTGTCCCACCAATAGTAAATATATAACCTGTAGTACTCCACCTGCTATCTATATCTCCTGCTAAATCTGAGTCAACATAGCCTTGTACAGTAGTAGTAGAACCCCCAAAGTGTAAACACTTACTGGATGTGCCTCTCAAATATCTGAGAAGACATTTGACTGCATTCCAATGCTCAATACCAGGGTTACTCATATAACGGCTAACGACTCCCACTGCATGTGCAATATCTGGCCTAGTACATACCATAGCATACATTAAGCTCCCTACAGCTGAAGCATAAGGTACCTTAGATATTTTAGTCTCTTCTTTTGGTGTCTTGGGACACATATCCTTAGTCAATTTCAAATAACTAGGCAAAGGTGTGCTGACAGCTTTGGCATTTTCCATAGAGAAACGTTGCAACACCTTCTCAATATAATCAGCCTGAGATAGAGACAATTTCTTATTTTTCCTATCTCTACAAATTTTCATACCAAGGATTTGTTTTTCTGCCCCCAAATCCTTCATAGCAAAAGATTTTGCTAACTGTTGTTTCAACCCCTTAATGTGATCCATGTTAGACCCAGCTACAAGCATATCATCAACATATAAACATAAAATAATGTAGCTGTCATCATCCAACCTCTTAAAATAAACACAATGGTCAGAATGACAATGACTATATCCATGCCCATTCATAAAAGTGTCAAATTTAATATACCATTGTCGAGGTGCTTGCTTCAAGCCATATAAACTTTTCTGCAATCTGCACACCAAATTCTCCTTACCCTTGACCTCAAATCCTTGTGGCTGAACCATATATATTTCTTCATCCAAATCACCATGAAGAAAGGCTGTTTTAACATCAAGCTGCTCTAAATGCAAATCTTTAGTAGTGACAATACTTAAAACAGTACGAATAGAAGTCATTTTAACAACTGGAGAAAATATCTCATCAAAATCAATACCATGTTTCTGTGCAAATCCTTTTACGACTAATCTGGCTTTAAATCTTTTCGTACCTCCATCCTCTTCTTTGATCCTATAAACCCATTTATTCTGTAAAGCCCTTTTACCTGCAGGTAACTTACATAAATCCCATGTCTGATTTTTCAGCAAAGAGTCCATTTCATTTGTCATTGCAGACTCCCACTAAAGCTTTGTATCCACCTGCACAGCTTCATTATAACATTCAGGTTCACCAGCATCTGTTAACAGAATAGAATACAAAGATGGAGAAAATCTTTCTGGAGGTCTACTTAGCCTTGTTGACCGTCTAACACTCACTGGGGTGTGTGGTATTTGTTGTTGCTATTGTTGCGGAGCATAAGGAACTACTGGAACATGAACTTGTGGAGTATCATCCAGTACTACATAGTCATTTTCTTTCTTCTCATGCTGCAGCAACAGATCTTTGTACAATACTTTCTCATTGAATATGACATCCCTGCTTCTTATAATTTTATGATTTTCAAAATCCCAAAGCCTATAACCAAATTCATCAATGCCATACCCAACAAATACATATTTCTTTGACTTAGCTTCCAGCTTGGTTCTATTTTCAGAATCTATAAGTGCAAAAGCTTCACAACCAAAGGTTTTGAGAAAAGAATAACTCACCTTCTTACCACTCCATGCTTCCTTTGGAATACCACAGTCCAAAGGAGTAGAGGGGCCTCTATTGATTAAATAAACAGTAGTGTTCACTGCCTCTGCCCACATATTTTTGGGCAGCCTAGCATGCAACCTTATACTCCTTGCACGCTCCATTATTGTCCTATTCATGCGTTCAACCACTCCATTTTCTTGTGGAGTCCTTGGTACAGTTTTTTGCCTATGAATACCATTAGAGGAATAATATTCTTCAAATTCTATGCTGCAATACTCACCACCATTATCAGATCTGAGACATTTTAACTTTTTACCAGTCTCATTCTCAACCAAGCATTTCCATTTCTTAAAAGTTTAAAATACATCAGATTTTTGTCTAAGGAAATAAATCCATACTTTTCTTGTTGCATCATCTATAAATGTAACATAATACAGAGAGCCACCAAGGGAAGATACCTGAGCTGGTCCCCATACATCTGTATGCACAAGCTCTAATCTCTCATTTTTCTTTTCCTTCCCACTCTTCGCAAAACTAACTCTCTTTTGTTTTCCATAAACACAACTTTCACAGAAATCCATATTGACACATTTCAGACCAGGTAAAACTTTCTTTGAATGAAGTAATTTCATACCTTTTTCACTCATGTGCCCAAGTCTGTTGTGCCATAGTGCTGTGTCAGAATCTATAGCAATAGTTTGATGTTCTTCCTGCTCAACTGCAGCCACTGTTCCTGAACATTCATTATCTTCTGAAATAATTAAAGTAGAAGGAACAGTATGACCTGTACAAAGATATAAGGTGCCTACTTTCACACCTTTTGCTACTACTAAGGAACCTTTTGAAACCTTCCAATTTTTATCATTAAAAGTAACTGTGCAACCCTCATCACCTAGTTGCCCTGCTGAAATTAAATTCCTACTCAGCCTTGGAACATGTCTTACCTCTTGTAGTAGCCAATGATTCCCATTCTGCAACTTAATCTTAATTTTTCCCTTTCCAACAATCTGACAGGGTTCATTATCTCCCAAGTAAACTAGCCCAAAATCCCCTTGGACATAATCAACAAAATAACTTCTATGGGGTGTAGCATGAAATGAAGCCCCAGAATCTAAAACCCATGAATCATCAATACTTTCTAAGGACAAGAGCAAAGCATCCTCCTCAGATTTGTTACTTACCACATTTGCCTCCTTGTTTCCATCATTTTTGTCTCCTTGATCTTTCTTCCGAGACCAACAATCTTTCTTCTTATGAACTGGTTTTCCACAGTACCAGCAATCATTTGGCCCTTTAGATTCGGACCTCTTTCCCTTTGATTTTCCTCTTGATTTCCCACGATTTCCAGAGTTGTTTCCTCTATCTCTTGTTCTGCCTCTGCTTTCTATGTTCAATACACTACCCGATGTGGATGCCCCTGAGCTTTTCCTACGAATTTCCTCACTCAATATAACACCAATAACATCATCATACTTTAGGGTATTAGAACCAGAAATAGAATTACTAACAGCCATTACCAAGCCATTCCAGCTTTCTGGCAAAGAACACAAAATCAAGAGAGCCCTAACCTCTTCATCAAAAGTAATTTTAACTGAGGTTAATTGACTTGTAACTATATTAAACTCATTCAAATGATCAGTAACTAATCCACCTTCTACCATTTTCATATTAAATAAATGCTTCATAAGAAATACCTTGTTTGAAGCTGAAGGCTTTTCATACAACTTCGCTAGGGTTTCCATTAGATCTTTAGCTGTCTTTGCTTCAGTAATATTGAATGCCACCGATTGTGCCAGGCATAGATGAATACTCCCCAGTGCCTTCCTATCCAAAATATCCCAATCCTCCTGAGACATTGATTGCTCTTTCTTGGTTACTCCCTCTAATGGCCACCATAGATCCTTCTGATAGAGATAATCCTCCATTTGCATCTTCCATAATTGGAAGTTCTGCCCATTAAACTTATCAACCTTCAACCTACCCTCGTCTGCCATTTCTCCCACTTAACCGAGAGACTCTCCCACTAACTCGTGAGACCTACTTCAGAGAATAGATGAAAGAACGAACGAAATAACCTCGCTCTGATACCACTTGTTAGGATTAACAAGGCAGAAATAACAATTATGTGCAAATATAACTAATATCAAAAAATAACAAACCACACATAATAGAACACAAGACACACAAATTTAACATGGTTCACCCAATCCCTGGGCTACGTCCACCAACAACGAGTCCAATATTATTATTATCCAGTGATTACAACCTAATTACAATCCGTAATCCCTTACAGCCCAATTCTGTCGCAAGTACTAAAATCATACATCATGAAAATGCCTAACCCTAAGCCATATTATACAATATTTTCATGCTTTAGGGTTAGAATGAGTTATAAGTAGTTGGCCCAAATATCCAAAAAGTAGTCGGTAGGAAAAGTGTACAGTACTTTCCTAGATAGTACTTTCCTAATTAGTCACCACAAGCTAACAGTTTTGGCCTTGTGGGCCTATAGAACAAGTATTCATACTCCAACTGGGGCTACTCCTTTTTCCCTTACCTATGGTGCTGAAGTAGTGTTACCTTTAGAGGTGGAGATTCCTTCACTTAGAGTTGCCCTCAAAGGTCTAGTGACAGATGAAGACTACCTAGCCATGAGACTCCAAGAATTAGAACTTCTAGATGAGAAGCATAAGGCATCATTTGATCACATGAGGGTTTACCAAAAGTGTATGTCTAAAGCATTTAACAAGAAGGTTCTCCCTAGAGAATTCCAAGTGGGAAATCTTTTCTTACAAGAAAACCCTAAGAACCAACAACATAGAGAGCAAAAGGGAAAATTCAAACCTAATTGGCTTGGACCATACATTATTACTGTTGCTTTTGGAACAGGTGCTTACTTGTTATCTACTAAAGAGGGAGAACAGCTCCCTGATCCTATCAATATCTTGCACCTAAATAAATTCTATCCATGATGCATGTTCTATTTGGGGGCATCCTTTGTACATATTTTGTTATCTTGAAAAAATTCCAAAAAAATTCATATATGATGCTGAAAAAATCCTAAAAAGCATATAAAGTCCTGAAAAAATACAAAAAAAAAAAATGTAAAAAATTCAAAAAAATAGAAAAAGTGCCTTGGTCAAAACTTGGAAATAGGCGCCTTGGTAGCAAAAATACAAAAAAATTGAAAAAATAAAAAAAAATCTCTAAGTGGTGAAAACTTGGAAACAAGCGCTACTTGAGGCCTTTGCACCCTTGTTTCTTAGCATGCATCCTCGACACTTAGCCTTTCTCCATCATGCCTTGTCCTTGTTGCCTTGGTTTTGAATTGGTCTTTGTCTTTGTCTAGGGGGCATAACTGTGTTAGCTTTGGTCTCTAGGATATGTTGGTCTTTAGGACATCTTGCAAATAGTATTTTTCAACACTACCCCAACTGTGTTTTTCAACACTACCCTAGCTTCAAGTGTTTCTCAGTAGTTATTAGATATCTTACCCGTCATCTAGCATGATATGATATTTTCCACTGGCAGATACAATACTCAAAGTTTGACTCTATGACCTACACACACGCACTTAAACACTTAACTCACTGAGACTTGCTTGACTTTATTTCTTTGTGTGTTGTCTATGATGATTTCTTTGATGAGTGTTCTCTCCCTAATAGTTTTTGATGATGCCAAGCTAGAAGACTGGAGGCATAAGGACACATCTTATTTCTTTTTCTACTTGTGGATATATTTTGTAGGTCCTAACTATCATTAGCATTTATTCTTTTTCCACTTGACACTAGGATCTACAAGGTATTATCCTTGACTATTTTCGCTAGTGCATACTTATAGCCATCTTGACTTTCTTGTGTCTCGATGCAAGCATAATCTTGCTATATTAAACTTAGGAAACCTCACTACACTAGTCATCTTGACCTACATGTCTTTGGTGCCTAGGTGAGATTCCCACATTTTATTTGATATAGATCATATTCAGATTCACATAGTTATACTAGTGTCCATTGTATGATCTTGCGATGCTACCAATAAAGCTCGATGATGAATATTAGAGTCTAATGGCTTTGTAACCTTGCAAGTAAACCAATTTTCATAGTAGCTTGTAATTTTAGGTTCATGTTACTTTAGTTTTGCATCTTTCATAAGCAGAGAGCTCTCCTTTCATCTTTCATGGACTTGTCGGTCAACTGCGCTCACCTTTCACTTTTTCTCAATCATGTCTTTCACTCCTTGTCTTTCCCATCACATCCTTTTCCTGTCATCACAAGGGGTTAATCTTATCATCATATCTATATCCTAAAGAGATCATTTTCAGAAACATGAGTCTACATCATAAACATGAGAACTAAACATACATCTATGAGAGAGATAATACATGAGCATATATAAGCATATATCATACATTTTGAGCAATATAACATTACAATATAAAACTGAAGCATCCATCAAAAGTGGGACAAATACACAAGATATATCATACATCTAGTAAATCTCATATATATAAATGTTTCATGATATAAAATACAATTTGGGATCCAAAATTTGGTTAATGTCCCAGGATATGTCTCTATACATCTACACACCTTGGACCTAAGTCTGACTCCCCCTATCATGTAGTGGTGGTGGAGATGGTGCTCCTGCTCTATCTGGTACCATGTCAGATCTCCCAGCCCTCTCAGAGTAGAGTGGTGCTCACTACGCTATAGGTACAACCTATATGTATAATCCATGATAATAAGTAGCTCATGATGCCTCCCTCCAGATCTCTGTTGCATCAGCTTGTGCTGCCCTCTCCCCTCACTCTATCTTGGCTTGCAAATCTATCAGCTGTTGCATCTTAGTCTCCAAAACCTAGATCCTAGCTCTGAGATCTTCCCCTCCCCCTATAGGATGATCTTATCCTACGTCCACCCATTGGTAAATTGGTCTTGCTGCATCCTCCACCTCATCATCAAAAACCTATCTCTGTGACCATTTCTGGCCACTGGATTGAGATCCCTATCCTCTCTCCCTAAACTTCCCTCCATCTCCCCTATCTCCCCCATCTCTGTCATCCTCGTCACCACCCTGTGCCACTGGTTGTGCATCAGGAACTATGAATCATGGAAATGGATGCCTCTGCCACTCTGCCCTATAGGCTACATCATCCCCTCCATCTGCCATATTGTAAGGAAGCAAAGGTGTGCGGAAATGCTTCCTACACTAATATTGAGATGACAGTTATGCAACTTTCAACTTAAATATCACAAAGATCTCAAGAAATGCACAATAAAGCATAAACAAAATAACAATGAACACATAACACAGTGATTACCATGGGGAAACCCTTCCGGGAGAAAAACCCCACCCACCAAAACTCACACAATGTATTATCAAATCAAGATGATTACAATACACTTACAATGCAAGTTCTTACAGGAGCACATCACCACAACTCGAACTCAGAGAGACTCCTTCTAGCATCCAGTCTTGTAAAAACTCAATGATCCAAAAACCTCCCCAAGCCCTCCTTTTATAGTGATTTTACAACCTGGAAACCACTTGTGGTTTTACAAAACCATGGGCTTAACCACCATGCCACATGGTGCCCATTTTTGACATTTATATTTCCAAGATGGAAAAACAGCCAGGTTAAAATAGTAATCCCGTCCATAATTTTGTCCCCTAGTTTAGACCCTCTTAAAAGTCACAAAATGAGTCATTAAGGCTCTAAAAATGGCCCACCTATATTCTACTATGGACAAGACTCATTTTTGACAACTCGTTAACCAATTTCCAATGTATAAACATGTGGAAAACTACCACAAACAAATTTTGGAATTTTCCATAAAAAGACTGCAAGGTTGAGAAACATGTTCTCAACATTCTCCCACTTGTCGAACACCTTGTAAGAGTCGGGGGATCCAAAATATCATGGACTTAATTGCTAGGGGCCGAGAGGCCCATAGACTCTGAATACCATCTGAATTTCTCTATGCTCACGGGCTTAGTTAATGCATCAGCAACATTCACCAAAGTTTCTACCTTTTCCAGCTTCACCTTGGCATCCTCTGTTAGGAATGAATGCAAAGTGTTTTGGCAGTCATTCTGTAGCAGTTGTTGTTGCATTCATGACTTGGATTGTCATTGATGTCAACATAGTGATATTCTAGATATTAGTAGGAAAGAAGGTACAGTTTTGTTTTGCGCACATGTTGTATTGTAGATTGGCTTTGGTGCAATTGATGGTATTTTCTTTAGTGTGTTATTAACCTATGGTTAACAGTACAAAAAGAAATTCATTCATTTGTAAGAGTTATGAGCATTTTGGTGAAAGCATTGTTTAGACAGTGTTTCTGTGTAGCGATGTTTGGAAATCAGAGGATATCTCTTAGCTGGGATGGAATCTAATTTTTCATAGTTAAAGGGATGTTGGAGACTCATTAATGATGATGTGGTTCATAGCGCAAACTTTGAGGACATGTTTGGAGAAAGTTACAGTAACTAGA
Organism: Chamaecyparis obtusa; assembly: GCA_027943335.1. Taxonomy (NCBI): domain Eukaryota; kingdom Viridiplantae; phylum Streptophyta; class Pinopsida; order Cupressales; family Cupressaceae; genus Chamaecyparis; species Chamaecyparis obtusa. The sequence continues at coordinate 25,684 of BSBK01004964.1, read as the reverse complement.
AGCCGACAGTTTTATGTGAATTATGTGTGTAGCATGTAGAATTTATTATTTTGTAATTGAGGACCGACTCATTTGTAATTATTTGAGTTTGGTATATAAGAAATAATTTTTTCCTTATTGTAATGTGTACTATGAAGATTGTGTTGCGAATATATGCATGAAGTGAAGAAAAGAGCTAATTCAGTGATGAAGGAAGACTTGTGAGTACAGAGATCTGGAATTGTGATCTTGTGTAGCAAAGAGTGTAGTTTTGGCATAGTGTGAAGGAGGTAATATATTTCATATTATTCTATTGAATAATTCTAAGATCTTTTGGACAGTGGGTTTAGAGATCTTGCCTTGAAGCTGTTTGGGTAGTGGGTCCTTCTGTCTTCCATAAACTCTTAACCGGGTTAGAATCTTTTAACAGGGATTCAAAATCTCCTAATAGGGATTTATATGTACTGAATATATTTCATAAGACTCCTAACAGGGTCCATCCTCTAAAAAGGAACTTTCATATTAGTGCATCATTTTGTGGGCATCATTCCCACCGGGGTTTACTCTTTTCAAGAGGTTCCCTAGTTAACATATCTTGTGTTATTGTGCAATTGTGTATGGTTATCTTTATATGGTTGATCAGTACATTGATTATATTATTTAAAGCTATTGAATGGATAAATTATCTGATAACTGATTCACCCCCCCCCCCTCTTAGTTATCTTGGGGATCTTTACTTTCTAACATCCTCAACCATATCTCTCACAAAATGATATTGTACATCAATGTGCTTGGTCCTGGCATGAAAATTTTGGTTCTTTGCTAGGTAGATTGCACTTTGACAGTCACTGTAAATTGTCACTGCACCCTATTTGAACTCTACATCTAAACACAATCTCTTTAGCTAGATGGCTTCCTTACAGACATGAGTAGCTGCCATATACTCTACCTTAGTAGTGGACAAAGAGACCACAACTTGTCCCTTGCTCATCCAACTAATTGCACCACCAAATAATGTAAACACATATGCAATGGTGGATCTTCTTCTATCAACATCACCGGCCTAGTCTGAATCCACATAGCCTCAAATATCTAAGGAATGCTCATTTCCTGTTCCATGAAAACATATCGAGTACTCCGAAGTACCCCTCAAGTATCTAAAAACTCTTTTTATTGCATCCCAATGTGCTCTTCCTAGATTAGACATATAATGGGAAAGTACTTCCACTACTTGGGCAATGTCTGGTCTTATACAAACCATAGCATACATCAAACTTCCAACAGCACTCTGATATGGTACTTGACTCATCTCTTCCATCTCCAAAGGGGATGTAGGACACTGTGAACTAGAAAGCTTTGTTCCCATTGTGACAGGAACACTCAATGGTCTAGAATCCTGCATATTGAATCTTTTCAAAATAGTACCAACATACTTCCTCTGGCCTAGCCAAAGCTTTTTGTTTTGTCTATCTCTTACAATCTCCATTCCCAGAATGTGCCTAGCTACACTAAGATCTTTCATTTCAAACTTTATCAAGAGCTAAAATTTTAACACTGTAATCAAACCTTTTCCTTTGCCAATAAACATGTCATCGACATATAGGGCAATAACCAGGAAATGATCACCATCAGATTTAAAATATATACAATGATTAGATTTAGATCGCAGAAATCCCAAACTCAACACATATGTATCAAACTTCTGGTACCACATCCTAGGACTCTGTTTTAAACCATACAAGGATTTCTTTAACTTACAGACCAAATGACTTTTACCTTTCACCACATAGTGCTCTGGCTATGTCATGTAAATTTCCTCCTCCAAATCTCCATGAAGGAAAACTATTTTCACATCCATTTGCTCGATCTCTACATCATAGGCTGCTGCAATAGAAAGCAAAAATCTAATGGATGTCATTTTGACTACTGGAGAAAAAATCTCACCATAATCTACTCCCTCAACCTGAGAGTAACCTTTTGTAACCAAATGTACTTTATACTTCTCAATGCTTCCATCTGAACCCATCTTCTTCTTGAACACCCATTTACAACCAACAGGCTTTCATCCTTCAGGCAATGGTACAAGGTCCCATGTTTCATTCCTCTTAAGAGATACCATTTCTTCATCCATGGCTATTTTCTAGGATTCTAAATCATTCATACCAAGAGCCTCTTCTACAGATCTTGGTTCATCAATGTTAGCATTTAATGCAAATATGCATCTCCAATCATCAGGAGAATACCCATACCTTTCAGGTGGTTTCCTTTGTCTAGTAGACCTTCGAGCAAGTTCAGCTTTAGGTACCTCTTCTTCCTCTGATGATTTAGAACTCATAGAGCTCTCCTCGACTTCTTGTCTTTCTAAGGGCCTCGATTCAAGTTTCTCCGGTGTAGTAGGTAGTTGAATCACATCTTTCTTTTGTTCTATTTGTTCCGGCTGCATTGTAACAAAACAAGGCTTATTTTCTCTAAAAATAACACTTCTTGAATAAAATACCTTTTGTTCAATAGGATTCCAAAGCTTGTATCCTTTCACACCATAACTATATCTGATGAAAATACATTTAACAGCTTTGTTGTCCAATTTTGTCTGCTTCTCCTTTGGCACATGAGCATATGCTTTGCAACTGAACACTCTTAGATGTCTAAGTGAAGGCTTGTGTCCCAACCATGCTTCCATTGGCATCTTATCAACAAGAGCTGATGTAGGAGACCTATTTATCAGGTAGCATGCAGTGGCTATAGCTTTAGCCCAAAACTTTTGTTCTAGTCCAGCTCCACTCAGCATACTCCTAGCCTTCTCCATCAAGGTCCTGTTCATTCTTTCTGCAACTCCATTCTGCTGTGGAGAATACAAAGTTGTCTTCTCTCTTTTAATACCATAATCTTTACAAAATGTGTCAAAATCATTGGATCAAAATTCACCACCATTATCAGTTCTCAAACATTTTATTTTCTTTCCAGTCTGCAACTCAACCATTGCTTTAAATTCTTTGAAAGAACTGAAAACTTCAGCTTTACTCCTAAGAAAATAAGCCCATGTTCTTCTACTAAAATCATCAATGAAAGAAACATAATAAACTGATCTACCAATAGAAGGAACATCAACTAGACCAAATACATCGGAATGGATTAGATCCAAAATACATGAAGACTTATGAGAACTCAAGTAAAATTGAATGCGGTTTTTCTTACCATAGATACAATGCTCACAAAAATCAAATTCAAGATTGCAATCATTTAGCCCATCAACAAGGTTCTTATTTTTCAAATTTTGTAGACCCTTCTCACCTATGTAGCAAATCTCTAGTGCCATAACATGGTCTTCTCTGCAGGAAACTTTGATTCAGTAGACAGAGCACCCTTGGGTACCCAAAAACCATGACCATCTGTTGAAAGAGAAACCCTCTCCTTTTCCAACTAAGTAGTCTTTTTCACAATTTTATCAGAAGTACTATTTCACTCAACTATGCATGCATCAAGCTGGTATAGTGTACCCAATCTACTTCCTCTTGCTATCACCATAGCACCTCTTACCATTTTCACACCTGCTTCAGAAAACTGTACATGCACACCCGCATCTATTAGCTTGCTAACAGATAACAAATTTCTTGCTAGTCCCAGGATATGCAAGACACCATCAAATCTTCTAATTCTACCATCAGAAAATTTCACATGAATACTTCCATGACCAACAATATCAAGAACTAAGTTATCACCCAAATACACCTTACCACCATCAAAATTTTCATAATTACTAAACCAGTTTCTATTAGGAGTCATGTGGAAAGATGCACCTGAGTCTATTAACCATGCATTATCACATGCATGAGTGGCCAAGGTTGTGATGAAAGAATCTCCATCTTCCTTCTCAGACTCAAAATCAGAATCTTTCTTCTTCTCCTCTTTGTAGTCCTTTTGGAAGTGTCCGGGTTTGCCACAATTCCAACAGATTGCCTTGGACTTCGCAGGAGATTTTGATCTCCCCTTATTCTTGGACTTAGAATAGCCATGCTGATTTTCATTCTTGCCTTTTTCTTTTGGTCTTCCTTGAACACTCAAAGCCTCTTTGGCATTCAGAGACACCTTCTCATCTCTTCAGAAAGTAGAGAACCAACCACATCCTCCATCTTCAAGACAACTGAAGTGCTCCCTATGGCCATGACAAGTCTGTCCCATGAGTCTAGCAATGAACATAGCAAGATTTGGCATCTTTCTTCTTCATCCATTGGCACCCCAACAGAGGTCAGCTGAGTCACCAACATGTTAAAACTTTCTAGATGCTCAAAGATTCGTCCACTTTCTTCCATTCTCAAAGAATACAATTTCTTTCTTAAGAAGATCTTGTTCACAAGTGATTTCACTTGGTAGATCTCACTTAGCTTCTTCCAAAGCTTCTTTGTAGTAGATTCTTCATGGACATTTATCAGAATAGAGTCTGCAAGACATAATTTGATGAGACCTTTAGCTTTTCTATCAGTCACATCATATTGTGCGGCTAAAGTTGGATCTGCGGGCCTCTTCTTATTCTCATCAATCGCATCCCATAGATCCCGATCAATCAACAGATCTTCTATATTCAGCTTCCACATCTAAAAGTTTGTGCCAGAAAACTTCTCTACATCAATCCTCCCCAATATGCTTGCCATCTTTTCAATCCTATAACATAGAAATAAAATACTCTACACAAGCTCCCACTCAAACCTTGATTAGCTCAAAAAACCCTGTACCCAACAAATAAAACCAAAACTGGTCAGGCTTTGATACCACTTGTAAGGAAGCAAAGGTGTGCAGAAATGCTTCCTACGCTAATCTTGAGAAGATAATTATGTAACTTTCAACTTAAATATCACAAAGATCTCAAGAAATGCACAATAAAGTATAAAAAAAATAACAATGAATACATAACACAGTGATTACCATGGGGAAATCCTTCTGGGAGAAAAACCCCACCCTCCAAAACTCACACAATGTATTATCAAATCAAGATGATTACAATACACTTGCAATGCAAGTTCTTACAGGAGCACATCACCACAAATCAAACTCAGAGAGACTCCTTCTAGCATCCAGTCTTGCAAAAACTCAATGATCCAAACAACTCCCCAAGCCCTCCTTTTATAGTGATTTTACAACTTGGAAACTGCTTGTGGTTTTACAAAACCATGGGCTTAACCACCATGCCACATGGTGCCCATTTTTTACATTTATATTTCCAAGATGCAAAAACAACTAGGTTAAAATAGTAATCCCGTCCATAATTTTTTCCCCTAGTTTAGACCCTCTTAAAAGTCACAAAATGAGTCATTAAGGCTCTAAAAATGGCCCACCTATATTCTACTATGGACAAGACTCATTTTTGACAACTCATTAACCAATTTCCAATGTATAAACATGTGGAAAACTACCACAAACAAATTTTGGAATTTTCCAGAAAAAGACTGCAAGGTTAAGACACATGTTCTCAACACATATTTGGGAGATAGTCCCATGTCTCCCTGTGTATACTTGTGGTGTCTTGTACTGCCTACTGGTAGTCCAACATCGACAGCCATCTCTATCCCTCCTCATCCCTAACCCAGGCATATGTGGTCATCTCTATGGGTACCCTCTGTTGTCGCCCAAACTGCCTCCATACCCAGGAGATGATGAAGTGCTCAACTATCCCAGAGTGATCCCAGAGTGTCACCCTACTAGTGGCCGACTACATAGCATATATCCCATCTCCCTCTCTCAATCACTCCACAGCTCACAGGCCCTATATGGTCTCCACTGAAATGATGTGAGCTCATCCAAAAGCCTCCTATAGTATGTCACATCTCTGCTATAGGGTTGGCTGACAAAACTTGTATACCTATAGATATAGGGGCATCTCCTCTCCCTAGGCTACACATGTGGGCACACAATAATGATGTGCTCCCATGCCCATACTTGTGCTAAGACCACACCGCATGCCCATGTCCTGCTCTCCCTATAGATGATCTCATGGAGCTCATGGTACATGTCTGCTAGGATGGCTAGGCCCCATGCCATCTGTTGGGGGTGTGCTATCAAGTTGGCAACCAATTTGCACCAGCCTAATAGAAACCCTCTCTGGCTCCTGACTATGATCAGCACCTATGCTACTATAGTGCACACTATGCATGGAATCAAAAAATCTTGACCAAACTCCTCCATCAGCCGGTCCCAATTGAGGTAATTATCAATAATAGTGACATCCTAGAGCATGTACTAGATGGCCTATCACCCCTCGGTCAGATCCTGATCATAGTATACCTATGTCAACAAATAATCATGCCAATTTCTATCATATGGAAACTTTACATCTATGCACATTTAATAACATGATTATACTCACTGGATCACCATGGCTGGATACTCGGAGGATTCAATAGATGTCTGCTAGGGTGATAGTTGCCTCTCTAGTAGATAGATGAAAGGTGTTGTGCTCACTATGCCACCTTTCAGCCAACATTGTCAGTAGCCCATGATCTACCTGAATATGGGGCATATCTAGCAAGAACCCAAATCCCATAGTGATCAAGTCATCTAATCCAGGAGTATCAAGATCTCTGATGCACCATAGCCCCGTCACTCTCGGTGCTCTAATGAGGAGCACTAGAAAGTTCTCTTACAAACCATAACCCCAAACTAGATATCAGAACATATCATGATGGATGTCTAAAATCAGTATAAATAATCTTAAATGAAAAAATTGTCTAGACCCATGCCATATTGCTCAAAATTTAAAACATATGATATTTCCTATTACACTAATGCGATTCTATTTTTTGATAAAGTATCATGTGATACTTTCCTCAATAATAATGTGATAATATTTTCAAGTACAATAGTTCACATAGGATCGCATGATGTTTTGTCTGGTATCGTGTGATACTGGATTGGACACCTCTGCAATACTTTATAAATATCATATGAACTTTCACACAAGTTAAATTTGAAATATTTAAAAACAATTAAAAATGTGTTTTAAAATGCAAAAAATGGCTCATTAATGACTCAAAAGGCAAGTTTTTTTGAAAACTTACCAAGGCACCATACTAAGTGTTGGCATTAAACAGAATTGCCACTAGTGACAACACTTATTTGCATTCTGGGTGCAAACCGAGTAGACAGTGCAAACCGAGCAGACAGTACAAACTGAGTAACATCATGTCTACCGAGTCACCAGTATTTACCGATTTCAAAACCTACCGAGTGATCAGTATGAACCGTGCCTTCACTTCTACCAAGTGCATGATGATGCCGAGTAATGCAGTGGACACTGAGTATCAGAAAGTCACCGAGTTAGTTTGCAGGAACCGTGTAACCATACTTGGGCTGACTTAGTAGCACTTATGTTTATTTGTCAAGCCGACTTTGTAATTGTAATTGTAATTAATTGTTTAAGACTTGTATATAAACAATGTTGTAAAAATTTCAAGACAATGTAAGAAGCATATATGTGAAAAAGAAAGAAAGACAGAGATAAGCGAATTACAAAGGGCTTCAGCAGTATAAGGAACAGCAAAGACAAATTCATCACAGAAGGTGATCAGTACATCAGTGAATCTCAATCAGCAATCCAGTTGCAAAGCAAGAGATCTACTGTTTCATCCTAACAGGTGAATCAGTACTAAATCCTTTAACCGGGTAGACTTAACAGTCTTTTGTAAAATCTCTTTACCGAGTGCATACTTCATTGTATGTTTGTAAATCCTTTAACAGGGTGGATTTACCAATCCTTATTGCTCCTAACAGGGCAGATCATTAGAAGTGATCAAATTGTAAGCCTTAACCGGCCAACTTTATTTTGTAGTATTAAAGCTTTGTGGGTTTCATCCCCACCCTAGTTTTACTTTCTTTTTGGAAGGTTTCTGGGTAACCAAATCTATGTGTCATCATTGTGAATGATCTTAAGTTTCATATGTAAAGGTTAAAGTAAATTACATGTTAATACATCTGTAATTGAAAGAAAATTTGGAGTTACTAATTCACCCCTCCCCTCTCAGTAACTCGGTTAATTCCTGAATATTTCCAACAATTGGTATCAGAGCAGCATTGGTTCTCTAGTCAAAGCTTAACTAGCTTGAGCAAAGATCCAGGACAATGGAGGTATTCAAACTGAACAAGGTAATTGAAAATGAAAAACTAGATCTGGAAATGGCCATAGCTAAACTCAAAGAAGCAAAAGAACATCTTTCCCAATCCCTAAGAAGAAGGAAGGAACTTGCAAATCAGATGAATGATCAGAATTACATTGAAGAAAAGATTGAAGATCTTTTTCCCTCAAATAACTCAGATGAAGCAAACAATGCTGTCAAAGAACTCCTAGAAAAGAATGGGTCTCTGCAGGAAGAAGTGAGAAAATTAAAAAGAGAACAAGAGCTACACTCTACAAGATTTTGTGAGATCTTGGAACAAAGAAACAAGTTAAAAGATGAATTAGATGGAAGGAACATTGAAGTCCAAAATAAAACCCTTCAGCTAGAAAACCTAATTGATCAAATCTCTCATACAAATGAGGAAATTATGAATCTAAGATCAGAAATAGAAAGCACAAGAGAAGAACTAAGATCTGAAAAGGAAATCAATCTAAGATTGGTGGATGACCTAAACGCTGAAAAAAAAATCAATGAAGGAATGCTGAAAAGTCAAGAAGACTTGAATCAGGTGTATGAGAGAAATCTTCATAGGCAAAAAGGAAAAGCAGGACTTGGATACAAAGGAGAAGGTGAATCTTCTAAGCAAGGTACTCAAAGAAATCAGAAACCTACTTGTAATCACTATGGTAAAATAGGACATACTTCAAATAAATGTTGGAACAATGAAAAAGAAGAATTCAATGGAAAATGTTACAGCTGCAATCAACCTGGTCACAAAGCAAATGAATACAGTGAAAAACCAAGATTCAGAGGTAATTGTCACAAATGCAACAAACAAGGTCACAAGGCATCTGAGTGTAGATCCAAAATATTCAATCTAGCAGAACAAATTATGAAAGCAATGTTTGGATGGGACTACAACACCTGGTGTAGATGTCATTACTGTGGAGAATATGGACACATTGGCATGAATTGCATAAAACATCATCTAAGGAAAAGAGATACTACCGTAAGATGCTTCAAATGCACTAAACTTGGTCACATAGCCAGAAACTGCATGAATGCTAGTGAAGTTGAAGATGGAAAGAAGAATGAAGCAACTAAGGTCAGGAAACAGGTGAGACAAAAATGGATTCCTAAATCTACCGAGCAATCTAGTCCAAGTAATGGAATGGATGGCTCTACCGACTCAAACTAAATTTCCAAGAAAGCACTGGAACTGTATTCTCATAGACCAATCTCAAGCAGTTCTAGAACTGAATTAAAAGAAAGATCTAAATTAGCATACAAGATGCAATAAGATCACAGGGAGGTCGGTATCAGTCTTCACCGAGCAAGGTCAGTACCCGTCTTTACCGAGCGAGGTCAGAGCAATATGAATTCTCAAGTTCACCGAGTTGCGAAGTCTTTACCGAGCAATTAATTCTTAGTGGGTGACAGTCTATCAAAATTCATACCCTAATTTGTACTGAGCATTAATGACAGAGTTATAAACAAAAAACAAGTAATCAAACTCATTCTTCACCGTGAACCTTTAGCACCTTGAGAGCTGAAAATTTTAAGAGCAACCCAGTGATTCAATACTTTTGCGAAAGGAATTTTCTATGAGCTACCATGGCATCATGATGAAGGGTGCTCCCCTTAATGCCACAAAAAAATAACAGAAATAGAGAAACAACAACAATAATATGCAAGAACAGAAAAATTGGCTTCTTATTATCTCCACAAATGTGGAATTACAAACTTTCAGAATTACAATATGCAAAGCCACAAAATCTTCAATATCTTCCAATATACACTTGATCTGGCAATGAAATTTTACTGGCAGACTTACATGACCAAAATGAACCTCCAAGAAAGAAATCAGATCATTCTGAGCACATGCAAAAATTACCAAAAATAGTAACTTTCCATAAATAGCAGCTCTGCACTAAAATAGCCCTTATTGAATATAAAAATAGAAATATTTTTGGGTGATGCAAGATTGCTCTTACACCCAGGATGCTCCTGTATCAGACACCCAGGGTAATTTGAGAAGTGACCCTGTCACGACTCAGGTGTGCAGAGGAAAACCAAGACGGTTAACCTCCTCCTTTGTTAGCCATGATGAATCTTCTACAGGTCATCCTTTCCATTTGACCAAATACTCTTCATATGTCCTATTCCTTGTGCTTCTACCAACACGACTGTCCAGTATGTCTTCGATCTCCTTAGTGTCTGAACTAGTTGCTGCAATACTCCACTGTGCTATTGTGATCTCATCTTCAACACCTCCTTCATGATACTCTATCAGATCTGAAATGTTAAACACTGGTGAAATATTCAGCTCACTAGGCAATTCTACCTCATATGCATTTTCTGAATCATGCTTCTTCAATATCTTACATGGTCCAAACTTCTTCATTTTCAACTTGTTATATGTACCAACTAGAAACCGCTCCTTCCACAAATGAACCATGACTTCATCACCAACCTAAAATTCCTTATACCTCATTTTCTCATCTGCCTTAGCCTTATACTGTGCATTCATCTTGGTAATATGCTTCCTCACCTCCTCATGGATGTTCTTCAAGTGTTCTGCAAAATCCTCAGCTTCAGCACTACTTATTTCTCCTTTATCTATCTTTCTCAATTCAGATGCATTTCTTGGACTACTTCCATATACAATCTGGAATGGTGATTTACCAGTGCTCCTGTTGACAGAATTATTGTATGCAAATTCCGCCTGTGGTAAAATCAAATCCCATCCTGTTGGCTTATCTCCAACCAAACATCTCAGCAAATTTCCCAAACTCCTATTCACCACCTCTGTCTGTCCATCAGTCTGTGGATGATGTGATGAACTGAATTTCAAATCTATCTTCAACTTCTTCCACAATGTACGCCAGAAATATCCAACAAACTTAGTGTCCCGATCTGAAACTATGGTCTTTGGCAAACCATGAAGTCTCACTACTTCTCTGAAAAACAATTCTGCTAAATGAATAACATCATTAGTCTTCTTGCAGGGAATAAAATGTGCCATCTTTGAAAATCTGTCAACTACCACAAAAATTGAATCGTGTCCCCGCCGTGTCCTCGGTAAACCAAGAACAAAGTCCATGCTGATATCCTCCCAAGGCTTCTCTGGTACAGATAATGGCTGATACAACCCTATATTCTGCTTCACTCCTTTTGCCATCTGACATACTCTGCAACTCTGTACAAACTTCTTCACATCTTGCTGCAACTGTGGCCAATAATAATTCTCACTAACCAAACCAAGGGTTTTATCACGACCAAAATGTCCAGCCAATCCTCCGCTATGCTTCTCCTTGATGAGATTCTCCCTCATAGAACTTCGTGGAATGCACAACTGACTCCCTCTGAATAGCATATCATCCTGGATGATGAAATCCAACCATTTCGTCCTGTCTAGAGTAACAGGTTCTGTACAAGCTTTCCAAGCTTCACCAAAATCAAGATCCTCTGGATAAAAATTCTTGAGTTCCTTGAACCCAACCACTTCAATCTGCATTTCTGTCAGCAATAGTTGCCTTCTGCTAAGAGCATCTGCAACCCTATTAGACTTTCCACTCCTGTGTTTCAAAACAAATGTAAAACTCTGCAAAAATTTAACCCATTTCAAATGCCTTTGATTCAATTTTCCTTGACTATTCAAATATTGCAAAGCTTGATGATCAGTATACAAAACAAACTCCTTAGGAAGCAGATAGTGCCTCCACTTTTTCAATGCTTGAACTATAGCATAAAATTCTTGATCATAAATATAATATTTCTTTTTGGCATCATTTAACTTCTCACTAAAATAAGCAACAGGTTTACCTTCTTGGCTCATAACAGCTCCTATTGCAGTACCACTAGCATCACAATCTACTTGAAACACCTTATTAAAATTTAGAAGTGCTAAAACAGGTTCTTCTGTAACTTTTTGTTTCAACAATTGAAAACTCTTTTCTGCCCCATTAGTCCACTTAAACTCTTTTCTATCCCCTCTCATTGTTTCAGTGAAGGGTCCACAAATACTACTAAAATTTCTGATAAACTTTCTGTAAAAGCTAGCTAGACCATGAAAAGATCTTACCTCAGTAGCACTCCTTGGAGTAGGCCATTCAAGGATAGCTTGTACCTTCTCTGGGTCTATTTTTAGACCTTCTGCTGAAACTACAAATCCCAAATACACTAACTCTTTCTTCACAAAACTGCACTTCTTCAAATTAATCAACAATTTCTCATCTCTCAACTTCTCAAACACCATATGAATATGCATCATATGTTCCTCCAATGTCTTGCTAAAAATCAAAATATCATCTAGGTAAACAATGACAAACTTACCCAGAAATTCTTTCAGAACCTCATTCATGAGCCGCATGAAAGTGCTCGGCGCATTGGTTAGGCCAAAAGGCATGACTAACCACTCATATAGTCCTTCCTTTGTCTTGAAGGTAGTCTTCCATTCATCTCCTTCTCTGATCTGAATCTGATGATATCCACTCTTCAGATCTATCTTTGAGAAATACATAGCTCCACTCAAACAGTCCATAATATCATCCATTCGTGGCAATGGAAACCTATACTTGATTGTGATCTTGTTTATTGCCCTAGAATCTATACACATCCTCCATTCTCCATTCTTCTTTGGTGCTAATACTGCTGGTATAGCATAGGGACTTAGACTCTCACGGATCAATCATTTCTGTAACAGTTCATGTACTTGTCTGTTCAACTCCTCACTTTCTGCAGGTGTCATTCAGTGTGCTACCTTATTCGGCAAACTCGCTCCTGGGAGCAAGTCCATCTGATGACTAATCTTCCTGACTGGTGGTAATCCATCAGGCACGTTATCGGATACAATATCCTGAAACTCATTCAACAAATCTGCAACTTCTACAGGAACATCTTCTACTTCCTCTTTACCAACTTTTGGAATTAAAGCAAAACATACATGCTCATGCCTCATACCATCTAGGAAATTTCTTTCATCAACAAAAGTTATCCTTGCATTACCACATACCTTTTCTTCAGTCTCCTTCAATGGTTTTAGCTTATGTCGCACTCCATCCTTTGTCAGGGAATAGGTATTCGCATGACCATCATGTACAGCACATCTGTCAAACTGCCATGGTCTACCCAACAACATATGACATGCATCCATAGATATGATATCACACAATACCTCATCTTGGTATCCGCCAACCTTAAACTTTACTAGGCATTGTTCATTGACCATGACCTTGTGGTCATCCTGTACCCAGGCAATCCAATATGGATGTGGGTGTTTCTATCTCTTGAGCTTCAACTTTGTCACCATCTCTTCTGACACCAAATTGTCAATGCTTCCACTATCAATGATCACATCACAACATTTACCTTCACACTTGCAGCTGGTGCGAAACAGGCTCCTCCTTTGCTCAGGTTCATTCTCACCATTCAACAGGACTCTTCTATTAATCAACGTTTCTCCTCTTTCAGCATCTTCAGAATTTGATGATTTGGCATCTTCATCTACATGTGTAACTCTGGCCTGGCCTTCATTTCTTCTGTCTGTTCTGCCTTGGCACTGAGGACATTCAAATGCCCTATGACCTTCTTCTCCACAGTGAAAACATGTTCCACGGAAGCCTCCTCTTCCAGATCCTTGTCCTCTTCCTCTTCCTCTCTAATCTCTATTATTCTGATCCTGGAAGCGATTGGAATTATTTCCACGCTGATTCTGATTGCTACTGGCCTCATCCTTCTTTTTCAGATCTTCATTTCGGCCACCATATGACCGTCCACCAGATCATCCACCGCGACCTCTTCCATTTTGTCTGCTCTCAAACTTCTTGTTCAGCTTTTCCTCTACTTTTAGGGCAAATTGGTATGCCTCCTCAATACTGCTCATTCGAACCAGATTCAACTCCTCCTGAATGCTTAGCCTTAACCCATTAAGGTATCGGGCAACTTTCTCCTTATCAGCTTCTGCATGGCCTGTTCTGATGAGGAGTCGATAGAACTCCTCTGTATACTCCTGAACAGATCTTCCTGCTTGCTTCAAACTTTGCATTTTCTTTAGTAGATCAAGCTCATAATCAACAGGAATGAACTGTCGCTTCAATTTATCCACCATCCGATCCCATCTTGTGATTTTATCTTTCCCTCTTCTATTTCACTCCAATTGAATTTCTTGCCACCAGATCTTCGCATGACCTTTTAGTCGTGCCTTCGCAAATTTGACCCTATCAAGATCCTCAACATCTTCATACTCAAAATATTCCTCACATTTATTGATCCAGTCGATCAATTCCTCTGGGTTAAGATTTCCAGAAAATGTAGGAACCTCAATCTCAGGTATTTTCCCAATCTTGGAAATTGCCCGAAAAAGTCTTTCTTCCTCCTGGTTCACAATTTCAGCTTCTCCTTCTTGATATTCTTCTTCAGCTTCATCCTCGCTTTCATCTCTGACATTAAGATTCATTCCTCTACGAATCTCTTCTTGTAATGCTCGCACTTGTCTCTGCAGCTCTCTAACCTCAGGTGTTACAACACCAGCTCTTCCGCCACGTTCCCTTCGTGGAGGCATTTTCGCGATGCGCACTGAAACCCTAGCCACGGTCCTGGTGCAAACTGCCTCACAGTCGGTGATCTATTTACACACTCAAGAACTCCTACTCTGATACCACCTGATGAAGGGTGCTCCCCTTAATGCCACAAACACATAACAGAAATAGAGAAACAACAACAATAATATGCAAGAACAGAAAAATTGGCTTCTTATTATCTCCACAAATGTGGAATTACAAACTTTCAGAATTACAATATGCAAAGCCACATGGGCATTCCCTTACAATATTCTGTAGGACAAAGCCTCGAACTATTACCCAGAACTATTCTGAACTGCCTAAGACAATAATACAACCTTCCTTATATAGGCAATTATCCACCGCCTGGGAAGGTTCCAGAATTTTAGCCAATAAGGCCGACCAACTTAGAATTATTTTATTTTACATTTTATTACATCATAGTCGGCTCAAGATAACCTTTGAAACCCGAACAGAAATTTTGAAGAAAATTATTTTCCACCATTTCGGGTGGCCCAACTTCCGAAGACCATAAGTCATCACCAGTTGACCCGCTCGGCTATTATAACCCCATTTCAGAAATGCCACGAAGCACTCTACAGGCTTGACTGGCACAAGCGCTTGTCACCCAAATTTTTGACCTCATCCGGGGCCTCTAAAGCCTTCAAAACTGAGTTCAAAGTTTCTGTACCCTGCTGCCAATACCAAAAATCTTCAATATCTTCCAATATACACTTGATCTGGCAATGAAACTTTACTGGCAGACTTACATGACCAAAATGAACCTCCAAGAAAGAAATCAGATCATTCTGAGCACATGCAAAAATTACCAAAAATAGTAACTTTCCATAAATAGCAGCTCTGCACTAAAATAGCCCTTATTGAATATAAAAATAGAAATATTTTTGGGTGATGCAAGATTGCTCTTACACCCAGGATGCTCCTGCATCACATCATCCAGCACTTCAGTGAAGAAAGGATCTGATATGTTAGTCCAAGGGGAATGGAAAGCACCAGATTTCAAGATCATGCCCACAATTGCAGTAGCCTTAGATCCGAACGGAGCTCAATCTCAGATTCCTCCTAAGGTACTACTTATTAACGATATCCGCAATCATTTCAACTATTGAATTCATGAAATGGGGAACCTAGAATTAGATACTGTGCATGAAGAACTATATGTGGATGGTATTCTGAAACCCAAGCACAAACATCTGGAAGATAAAGGTTTAGTTCACATTGCACATCTACCTCAAAACTTTCAAGATAAATGGGTTAGATACATTCTCAGCCGTGTACATGATGGCAAGATTTGGCTTGAGCAACCCATAGAGATCACAAAGAAGATGATTCATCAAATCACCGGTCTTCCCATGTTGAACAAAGTAAAAACTACCAAAACCTTAGGTCGGACGGAACTAGAGAAGAAAACCCTAGCCGAGTGGGATGGTAGAGGCATGAAAGTTAGCAGCATTACCGATGGTGAACTGAAGTTTGGTACACACATTATTGCCCATAAGATTTATAGTTCTAGTCGACAGAATAGTGTCTCCTGTGAAGCTATTGACCTAGCATACAAAGTGGTCAAGAATAATTTAACATTTGACCTAGCAGACTTATTGTTAAAGCAGTTTAACAAAAACATGGAAAGCATTCAAACTTCCAAAAACAATCCATGTAAGTTTGGATCCTTATTGGTCTGTTTATTCTTCTATGTTCAGAAATTCTTCCCTTCTAAAGGAAAAGTTGTATGGAGAAAAAATGTGCCAGCCCTTTATGAAATAAATGAATACATCTCAGAAATGGGTGAAAATTTTGAAAGCATCATGGATAATTATTTTGAGTCTTTCAAAGAGAAAATGAATGACAGATTCCAGATTCCACAGAAGTTGGTGGAAGATTACAAGGATGACATTTGTTTTATGGTGGATTGTGATAATGTATATATTCAAGCAGCTAAACTGAGGACTGTATATGTAAAACCTCTTCTTTATGAGGTAAATATTGATGAAACCAAGAATATCATTGAAGCTCTTCTTAATCAGCCTGTCAATCCCAAAGCTCCATATTTTGGAACATATGATGAAGCTAAGGTAAGAATTGAACTAAGCATAAAGCTTCTACAGGCAGTAAACAAAGGAAAGAAGAGGATAGCCAAATGCAAATGATAACCGAGGACAAAGAAGAAAAAGATGAAGAAGAAGAGGAAAAGGATGAGAAAACAGAGGAACCAGAACCTGCAAAGAAGAAAGGAAAGGTATTCATCACTAAGGCACCTAAGCCTCCCACTGCTGTATTTACAAGGAGAAATGCAAGAGGCAAGGCAGACAAGGCAGACAAGGTAGACAAGGTAGATAAAGACATAGTATTCAAAAGGCCTCCTCTAAACTTTCAAGAAAAGATCAAACTCTTTAGAGATGGATCAGGATCTGGAGTAAGTAACATAAAATCTTTTAAATATGAAACCAGATCGGAAATAGAACAGAAGAAAATAGAAGATGCTATTATTGAAAAGATGGGACAGTGGAAATACTCTCCTGAAGAAATAGCCCCACAGGTTCCAGCAGTTCTATTAAATCCAATAAAAATGAGATGGAGCAATGCAAAGCAAACTGTGATAGACATATTTGATCAAACCCTGAGACAGTTAATGCCGAGCTTGAAAAATGATGAAGTAAAGAAGGCATTAAAAGAAAATGAAAGTAAGATGACATTAAAGTTCAATACTTGTTTGATTCTGATCAACAATATTGAATCGGTTGTGAAGGCTGCAAATGCTACATGGAAGAACATATACCACCTTCACCAACTTAGTATTGAAACAGTCATAATAAAAGACATTGAAGATGACAGTGATGAACAAGAAGAAGCCACTGAGGTAGATGATACTGTGAGGATAGTAGCAGAAGTCATTGCATCCCTTCCTACCTCTCCAGTAAAAGTTTCTACATCCAGCCCAGAGACACCTTCAAGCATGGTTGTGACAACTTCAACATTTGTCCAATCATCTATAGAAACAACAGAAGCAACTACCATTTCTTCTACCGAGTTGCAGTCTCCCATTTCATCAAGTTTTCCAGCAGTAAGTTTTCCAATTTTTGATTCTACAAGTGTAAATATTTTAAGCTCTCCAGTAGACAATGTGCCAGTCTCTATAGCCAGCCCTACTATATCTACTGTCACTACTACTAAAGCATTAAGTACAGATAAGCCTAAGGCTCTACCGAGTATAAAATTTTTGGGTAAGAATATAGTAGAGGATATAGACCTAGATGAAGAGATAGAGATTCCAACATTAGATTTTGCAAATATATCAGCGGACCAAAAGAAAAATATAGGTGAGATCCTCCAAAGGAAAGCAAAACAAAAGAAGCTTAAAGAGGAGAGAGACAAGGAATATCAAATCATCAAGGATGCTAAGGAAATTTTGTCTGATGCATTAGGTATTAAAGTAGACTCCTCCCAACATGTTTTGCTACAATTAGCAGAAGCAGTTAATAAATACAATGAGGATTCATCTGGGATAGAAAAGTTAGTTGAAAGAGCCGAGAAGAGATTCAACAATAAAGTGCTTGAGCACATTGCTCAGCACATAGCTATTAACCAAGTACAATTGTCTTTAGTTTTGTCAAACATTGAATCTATCTATTTGAATTCTACCTCTCTTTTGGCCAAATTATGCAATATTGCCAAGTTCACAAAGGATGTTAAGGATAAAATGAATAAAATTGATGAGGATATGAAGATTAGCATACAGAAGCTGCAACTTGAACCAAGTTCAAGCTCTGCTCATCACATGAAAATATCACACCTATCAAATATGCAGTCTGATCTACTGAAAGAAGACACAAGGATCTGGTCCACACTGCTAGACATCCAACACATGATCCTTCCCATCATGAATACAATGTATAAGCACATTGAACATTCCAAAACATTGATTCATGACAATCAGTTCTCTATAGCAGATCACATGATTAAACTCTTTGCAGAAGTCCAAATTGCAATCCAAACATGTAAGATTCTGCAAGAAAGTTGGGACAGAACCCTGACACTAATAATGAAGGTACATTCTAATTTTCTATCAAATTTTGGATTCTCTCTGTAAATAACTTGTATATACACCTTTGGCATTATCGTCAAAAAGGGGGAGATATGTATAGAGGGAGATATATGTATAAAAGAAGATTTTTATAGAAAAAGTTAGCACATTGAAAGGGGGAGACAATGTATAAAGCCCTATAACAAAGACAAATTTTGAAAAATCAAAATAAAACTCAGCATGATTCATGTATATAAGTTTTGGCCAATAAGTGTTTTTGTCACTAATGCCAAAGGGGGAGATTGTTGGCATTAAACAGAATTGCCACTAGTGACAACACTTATTTGCATTCTGGGTGCAAACCGAGCAGACAGTGCAAACCGAGCAGACAGTGCAAACCGAGCAAATAGTGCAAACCGAGCAAGACAATGCAAACCGAGCAAGTTAGTACAAACCGAGTAGGACAGTGTAAACTGAGTAACATCATGTCTACCGAGTCACCAGTATTTACCGAGTTCAAAACCTACCGAGTGATCAGTATGAACCGTGCCTTCACTTCTACCGAGTGCATGACGATGCCGAGTAATGCAGTGGATGCCGAGTATCAGAAAGTCACCGAGTTAGTTTGCAGGAACCATGTAACCATACTTGGGCCGACTTAGTAGCACTTATGATTATTTGTCAAGCCGACTTTGTAATTGTAATTGTAATTAATTGTTTAAGACTTGTATATAAACAATGTTGTAAAAATGTCAAGACAATGTAAGAAGCATATATGTGAAAAAGAAAGAAAGGCAGAGATAAGCAAATTACAAAGGGCTTCAGCAGTATAAGGAACAACAAAGACAAATTTATCACAGAAGGTGATCAGTACATCAGCAAATCTCAATCAGCAATCTAGTTGCAAAGCAAGAGATCTACTGTTTCATCCTAACAGGTGAATCAGTACTAAATCCTTTAACCGGGTAGACTTAACAGTCTTTTGTAAAATCTCTTTACCGAGTGCATACTTCATTGTATGTTTGTAAATCCTTTAACAGGGTGGATTTAGCAATCCTTATTGCTCCTAACAAGGCAGATCATCAGAAGTGATCAAATTGTAAGCCTTAACCGGCCAACTTTATTCTGCAGTATTAAAGCTCTGTGGGTTTCATCCCCACCCTAGTTTTACTTTCTTTTTGGAAGGTTTCTGGGTAACCAAATCTATGTGTCATCATTGTGAATGATCTTAAGTTTCATATGCAAAGGTTAAAGTAAATTACATGTTAATACATCTGTAATTGAAAGAAAATTTGGAGTTACTGATTCACCCCTCCCCTCTCAGTAACTCGGTTAATTCCTGAATATTTCCAACAACTAAGGAGGCCGGTTGTGCAAGCGGGTGCGCTTGAATCGATGTCTGTGTATCAGAATCACTACTTGCTGGGCCATTTTCTCTCTCAAAGTTCTCAAAGTTCTCAGAATAACAAAAGACAAATGAATTTGAAAATGACCTTTTTGCCCCCTTTTATAGCATTTTAACTTTTTGACATAATTTTTAAAACATCTTGAAATTGTGTAAAAATTACACCCCTAGCTAATTTCAACATCCTGGATCTATTTTTAGGATCAAAATTGAAATTTGAGTTCATCTTGATAGTCAAAATCACATTTCAAAATTTCTCCTTCTGCATAGTTGGCTGACCATTTGAGGCCTGATCCTTCGATCTTCATTGGGGCATCTTCATTTCTTCATCCCCCATCTCTTTCAACCTTCTAGTCTTTCATTCATCTTCATTCACTTCATCTCTCTGAGGTTTGCCTTCATCTTTATCCTATATCTTTCCTAGTCAAACCTAGTTAAATTGGGATATGTCTTCATTACTTGATGGTTATCCTATCATCTTTCACCTTCGATTATGATTTCTAGTGATTTGATCAGATTCTCAATTTATTGTTTCTCCTCTACCTGATTTCAATTTAGATTCTAAGGGGGTAGTACCTATCAGCTTCAATCCT